>CM076580.1:371724727-372149014 GCA_034641835.2 Pinus albicaulis
TGTATATTTGATATCTATTCAGGTATTTAATTTTAATTTTTCAACTTCTAAAGTTTTTATGAAAGTTTGGTTTTTAGTGCAAAATTGGCAGATTCAGAAATTCCCGTAATAGCTCTATGGTTGATGTGGTTGCAGGACACTTGGGCACGAATTGAATGCATGGATGGACAGCTTGGCAGCTAGGATTAAGCCAGCTATGCTTAGTTCGAACCGAACAAGCTTTATTAGGCCCATTTGGTGCTAGTCAATCATGACTAGTCATTCAGAAATCCCATAGAAATAGGGCAGTTTTGAGATTCTATGGGATTGGTCATATTTCTTGGGATAAGAATAATGAATTCGACTTAGATAGGTGGATGAGAGTAGATGGGTTTTTTTGAGTGAAAATAGATCATTTTGTTTCATGAGACTTCTTATTTAAAGCCAAAACTTTGATGGCTTATGATTATTGACTTATTATACTTTTATATTGTGACAACTTTGGATTGAGGAGTTAATTTGAAGACTTGTGTTGTTATTATTTTGCTGTTCAATGCTATGGATGTGTAACTAAAGTTAAGCTTCTGAGATCACTTATCAAGTGTGCAAGGCAAGGGTGGAAGGGCCCCCATTCCAAGCTAAGTACACTTTCTTGTTAACTAGTTTTATTTCCTTGTAATCTGATGATTGTAGAACTGTTTTTTCAAAGCTTTATTTCAGATTGCTTCATGGTTCATGCATAATGATTGATTTCATTAGTTCATAGCTTATTCATCACTTTATCAAGTTGGAAAAACAGGTGTTCAAGTTGAGCATCCCTTCTACTAAAATGATGAATTAAAACTAGTTTCCTTTGTTTGTATGCAGGTAGTTTCTTATTGAGATTTTGATATTGAGATGAATGAATTATGATGGAATACCTTATGTGTCTCTTAAGTTAAGAGTTTCTTTCATTAATAATTTATCCATCTTAAGCTCTTGGTTTTAATCTCTGATTCATTAAGTGGTAATTGAGGTGAAAGTGGACTTCTTGAGTCAGGAACCATTTCAATATTCTTCCTCTTTTTAAACTAATGAATTAGAATTATAGGATGTATTACTTTCAGCTTTTGAATAACTTATCTTTCAAGGTTTGATTACATCTGATCTTCACATATAGTGAACTTGCCTCAAAGCATAAACAACCCGGATTGATAATAAATAATTGTGTTAGTTTAGGTACATAAATTAGCTCAACATTTTGGCGCCGTTGCCGGGGAGGCAAATATCGGCATAGTCAATAGAAAGAGAAAAAAAAAAAAAAAAACAAAAACATTAGTTACACTTTTTAGTTATGTTTCTTTATGCCTAGACATAGAGATCCTCATGGTAGATTTATTAAAAACCCCCCACAAATAGAGATAGGATCATCAAACACCCCAGTTACTGGTAATCCAATCATTGAGGAATTGGCAAAAAAACAAAGAAGTGGACAAAGATTAACTTTGATTGAGAGACAAACTTTGTTAGCTTGGGAAGCAAAGAAAAAACAATCTTCAACTTCTAGAAAACAAAAAGAAATTATCAAAGGAAAACAATCTTTATTTCCATCCATAAATCCTCCTATCTTCGACCAACCTGAAACTCCACTTAAAATTGAAACAAATCAACCAATGGCAGAAGAGGGACATGGATCTGTTATTCTTACTCCTGAACAACGAGCTGCATATGAAAGACAACAAATGGAATGGAGAAGAAAGAGAGAGGAGGACGCAAAACAAGAAAATGATAGAAAAATGGAAAATGATCGGAAAAGACAAGAAGATGGTAATGATCAAGAGACTACTTTTGGCTTTCCAATAATAGACACAAGTGAAATATTAGGAGAAGAAGTGAAAATGAAAAATATTCCACCTTCTGTATTGCCAAATTTTTATGGAATGTCCACGGAAGATCCTGATGCATTTATGTTTGAATTTGATATTCTATGTAGAACATATGGATACAATGATGACATTCATAAACTTCGTCTTTTCCCTGCAACATTAAAAGCAGCAGCTTTGAAATGGTTTATGGGTTTAGGAGAACAAACAATAGCTTCTTGGGATGATATGAGATCAGTCTGCCTTAAAAAATATCAAGCTTATTGTAGATCTAGAGATTCAAAGGAAGATGTTTTCAGAATGACACAACAAGAAGATGAAAGTTTAGAAGAATATTTGGAAAGATTTTTATATAATCTACAGAAATCTAAACAACACTCTCTAAATCAAGAAACCATTCGAACAATCTTTCTCAAGGGTATAAGGGATGAATACCTTGAAATCTTGAATGTGATGGGTAAAGGAGACATTTCAAACCTACCATTCGAAGAAATTGTTGACTTATGTCAAAAATATTCTAGAGGAAGAGCAAAAACAGGAAGAAGAGAAGTAAGTTCAAAAGCAGCAAAGTCAGCTGCAGGAGGGATAACAAGAGCTGAAATAGGAAGCTTATTGGAGAATTTCAAAACAGATCTCTTGAGTACATTAGGGACACAAGTAGATGTGCTAAAGGCAAATAAGAGGAAAGAAGAACAAGAACAAGCTCTAGCAATCTTTTGTCCCAAATGTAGAAAGAAACATCCATTGAGAGAATGTCCTTTGGATAGTGTTCAGGTTTGTGGTCTTTGTACAGAAAATAATTCCACAGAAAATTGTCTAAGATTGAAAGAATTACAAATGAATTCAATGGAAGAAGTGCCAGGAATAGAAGGTTTTTATTATGTAGCACCACGAAGACCATGGCAACCTAGGATGCCTCAACAAAATCAACAACAATTCCCTCAACAAAATTACCTTTATCCACCTCAAAATCCTTGGACCCCTCCAATGCCATGGCAAGCTTGGCCTCCACAACAATATCCACAACAAACTGCACAAGGTTGGAGAGGATATGGTTATGGAAACCAGCCACCTCAACAATATCAACAACAGTACCAGCAACAATACCAACAGCCATTTACATATCCACAATATCCTCAATCCATACCATTTCAACAACAACATTCTGCATATCCACAAACCATCCCGTTTCCACAGCAGAATCCTCCACCGTTGTTGACCCAACCACAACAATTACAGCTACCCACAAATCAACCCAGACCAACTCAATTACCAGCCCAACCAATTGCAAATCCGAATAATAAAGTGGACAAAGCTGCATACACTGTAGAGGAAGCAACATGTTTTCCCACATATTCAATTCTTCCTCTTAATGAAGTCCATCTAAGGTCTGGAAAAGTGCTTAAAAAGGATTCTCCTCCAATTATAGAAGAACCAACTGAACAAGGAGAATCACCAGAAACATCACAAACTAAGATACAAATTCAGAAAGGAACAAACATTACAACACAAACACCACCTTATCCTGAAAGGTTAGTGGAACAACAAAAAGAAATAACCCTTCCCGAATTTGATATTTTAGATGAGTTAAAAAATGCTTATGTAAAAATTCCTTTGTTGAAGGCAATTAAAGAAATACCAATATATGCTAAAACAATAAAGGAATTGTGCATTAAGAAATTACAGAAAAAGAAGAAGGATCCTACTACAATCCAAGTCATTGGTAAACTAGCAAGTCTCATGTCTACACAAACCATGGTAGAAAAATATATTGATCCTGGTATCCCTATGGTTACTATATCAATAAATAATTTCTCAGTACCAAACACATTAATAGACTTGGGAGCAGCTATAAATGTAATGACGATGGAGACAATGAAAACTTTGCATTTGAACAACATTAGATCAACTTCTACAATTTTAGAACTAGCAGATAGATCTAAAGTTGTTCCTGAAGGAATATTGGAAGATATCATAGTCTCTTTGGATTCATGGGAGTATCCTGTTGACTTCCTTATTCTGCAACCAAAAACAAATTTGGGAGGACATCCTCTAATCTTAGGCAGACCATGGTTAGCTACCACTGATGCCTTTATAGGATGCAGATCAGGAAGCATGATTATTTCACATGGAGATGAAAGGAAACATATTGCTCTTTATTCACCTACACAATCAACTTCTTTAGAATCAGTGCTTCAAGCTCAAGAAAAACAGCAAACTAAATCAGTTTTAAGTATAAATCAATTCTTTGATTTAAGAGAAGAAGAAGAGAATGAAGACTTAATGGATCTTTTCATTTCAGAACCAAGTATTTCAGAGCAGCTTAGAGAAGTCCAATATGAAGCTGCAAATAACCTTTTAAATCAATGCTTTCAGGAAAATTGTACTGTTCAAACTTTGCGGAAATCTTTTATAGACATCTTTCCTGTAAATACAATCTCGAATCCAACAATAAAAACAATTGAGGTAAGTCCTGGAAAACATTTAAACATTGGAAACCAGTTGCAATCAGCACAAGAGCAAGAGGTAATTACATTATTACAGAAATATTCAAAAGCTTTTGCCTGGGATTATACTGACATGCAAGGAATCCATCCTAGCACATGTGTCCACCACATCTATACAGATGATCAACTCAAACCTATAAGACAACCTCAAAGACGAATGAATCCCATGATGAAAGAAATAGTGAAAGAAGAACTGCAAAAATTGTTAAATGTTGGATTCATCTATCCTATTTCAGATAGTCAATGGGTTTCTCCACTGGTTATTGTACCAAAGAAAAATGGAAAGTGGAGGGTATGTGTGGATTATCGAGAACTAAACAAAGCTACACTAAAAGATCATTTTCCTCTACCATTCATTGATCAAGTGTTAGACTCTTTGGCTGGAAAGAAATTCTTCTCTTTCTTGGATGGGTTTAGCGGGTACAACCAGATTAGAATAGAAACAGAAGACCAAGACAAGACAACATTCACTTGCCCATGGGGAACCTATGCATATAATGTTTTGCCATTTGGTTTATGCAATGCACCTGCAACTTTTCAACGAGCAGTACTTGCAATCTTTGCTGATCTAATTCATGAATGTGTAGAGGTTTATATGGATGACTTTACAGTTTATGGAAACACATATAATGATTGCCTAAATAATCTTGAGAAAGTTCTGAAACGATGCATTGAAACAAATTTGTCATTAAGCAATGAGAAATGCTATATAATGTTGACAGAAGGAATAGTTCTGGGACACCATATTTCTGCTTCAGGAATTAAAGTGGATCCGGCAAAAATCCAAGTCCTAGTAAACTTAATGCCTCCTACAACACAAAAAGAGGTAAGAAGTTTCTTAGGCTATGCAGGCTATTATAGACGATTCATTGAAAACTTCAGTAAAATAGCCCAACCTCTGTTTAAATTATTAGCAAAAGATATTGAATTTCACTGGACAAATAACTGTCAAAATGCATTTCAAAATCTGAAAGAAAAATTATTAGTTGCACCCATTCTCCGTGGACCAAATTGGTCTTTGCCATTTCATATATCAACTGATGCATCTGATACTGCAATAGGTGCCTCCCTTGGACAGAAAGAGAACTTGTTCAATTATGCAATATATTTTATAAGCAAGAATCTAACACCTGCAGAATTGAATTATACAGTCACCGAGAAAGAAATGTTAGCCGTTATACATGCAGTAAACAAATTCAGACATTATATAACAGGATATCAAGTTTTCATTCATACAGATCATTCAGAAATCAAATATTTGATGAATAAACCTATAACCAATGGAAGAATAACAAGATGGTTACTGTTATTGCAAGAATTTAATATCACAATACAAGACCGGCCAGGCAAGGAAAATCAAGTGGCTGACTTTCTGTCCCGCATACATTCACCCAATGATCCAAATCCGGTTGCAGATAACTTTCCCGATGAACACCTATTTGCCATCACAGTAAGAACACCATGGTTTGCAGACATTGCAAACTATTTATCTTCTGGAAAGTTTCCAACCCAATTCACTAAAAAGCAAAGACACAAAATTGTTAGAGAAAGTTCTAGGTATAGTTGGGTAAATGGTGATTTATTTTATACTGGTTCAGATTTGATAATTAGAAAATGTGTGCGAGAAGATGAAATATTAGACATTCTAAGGGCATGTCACGATGAACCATGTGGTGGCCATTTTGCAGATAAACGAACAGCATATAAGGTGCTGCAACTGGGCTACTACTGGCCATCCATCTTCAAAGACTCTAAGAAATATGTCAAGCAATGTGACAGTTGCCAAAGAACGGGGAGACCAATCACAAGAGATGAGATGCCGCTGAAGCCACAGGTCCTCATAGAACCATTTGAGCAATGGGCACTTGACTTTGTTGGACCCATCAATCCACCATCAAATGGAAAGAAGTGCATCTTAGTATGTACAGATTATGTAACCAAATGGGCAGAGGCTAAAGCAGTGAATAGAGCAACAGAAGATACAGTGGTCAACTTTCTTTTTAAAGAAATCTTTGTCAGATATGGAGTACCTAGACAAATTGTAACAGATCAAGGAACACAATTTACATCAAAACTGGTACGAGATCTAACAGAGAAATACAAGATCAAACATAGGAAATCTACACCATATCATCCTCAAGCAAATGGACAGGTTGAATCAACAAATAAAGTCCTAGAAAATATCATGACAAAAACAGTACAGCTGAACAGAAAAGATTGGTCTGAAAAATTACAAGATGCACTATGGGCCTATAGAATTACATGGAAGAATACAACTGGTTTTAGTCCATACCAGTTAGTATATGGAAAAGAAGCCTTATTGCCTATAGAGTTTCAAATACAAACATACAGACTAGCAGCTGAATTAGGACTAGACCTGACAGAAGCACAACAACAGCGGATCATGGAACTGAATCAGTTGGATGAGCATCGTCAACAAGCCATAGAACATACTACATTGGTGCAACAATAAAGAATGAAGTGGCATGACAGATATATCAAAACAAAGACATTTCACAAGGGAGATTGGGCATTACTTTTTGACTCCAAGTTCAAAGACTTCAAAGCAAAGTTCACAACACACTGGCTAGGCCCATATGAAATTGATGAAATCTTCGACAATGGAGCAGTCAAAATCAAGACAATCGACTAGGACTCCACCTCCTTTATAGTGAATGGACATAGGCTCAAAGTTTATAATAGGCCTATCAGTAAAGAAGCATTTATGAAACAACTGACAGAAGATACAGAACTGGAAGTCATGGCACACCAGGCTCAGCCATCTTCCAGTCCTGTAGTTCAATAAAAAAAAACACATATAAAAAAAAACATAAAAAATAAAAAATAAAAATAAAAATAAATAAATAAAAAATAAATAAAAAAAAACATAAAAAATAATTTGTTTGCTAGTGAAAACCAGACAACTGGCACTAAGAAAACACGAATTCATAGGGGAAAACCAGGGCAACTTGGACTCTATGAATTCCTTTTTCTTTTTCTATAGTTCTTACATAATTTTAATACAGGTACTCTCCACCAACAACTGACTTGAGGACATTTGATAGGACAAAAGGGATACCCAGGGAGTGGTTTAATGAACCATGGGGAGAATTGGTCTTGATCATCCAAAAGTTTTTGACTTGTGATAGAGGATATAGTGTTGCCCACTTGTATCATGTCAGACTTCTACAGCATATTAAGGGAGAGGATAGGATTAACTTGCCTTACTTCCTATATAAGAGCCTCTTGAGAATGATTGAAACAGCAAAACATGAACACAGGCCTAAAGCAGGACAGATGTATCATCAAGGATTGATCAAAATCCTAGTTGAGTATCGGGTGAGGTCACAGGGCATAGTGTGGAGAGAATTCATGATTAAAAATCATTTTACTGAACAGATTAAGGAAGTACAAGATAAAACAGAGCAGGAAAGCAGAGGATTGATGAACTCACCCTTGTATCCTAGAACAAGAGCTAAACAGCAGAATAACATGGCCATGGAAAATGAAATATCTGTTATGTATATTCCTAAAAGATTTACAAATAAAAGTCCCATTAATTTAGACAAGGAAGAAGAAACATATTTCCCAAGACCACAAGAAGAAAATGACATTGCACAAGAAGAATTTGAGAGGGATTCTTCATATGATGATGAAGTAGCAGCATCACTAATGAAAACAACACAAGATTTTGAAAAAGAAATCAATGATGGAAGAATCAGGGACTTAACTGACCAATTGGAAATTAGCAAAATTGTGGAAAAACAATTAAAAGAGGAAAACAAGGCAAATAAGAAAGATAATGTTAAATTGGTTAAGGCAAATGAAAAATTAAAAGAAGAATTGGGGAGACTGAAACGGAAAAATGACCTACTTTCTAAACAAGCATTTAAGTGGTTAAAGGAAAAGAATATGTGGCAGGCAAAGTATGAAAAACAGAAGGTCAAAGCAGCTTTGTTCAGGGAAAGACATGACACAGGTTTGGATTGTTTGGCCAGGGCAGCACAACAGGAATCATCTACAGGTACAACATCTACTACAGAAAGAAGAAGGTCAAAGAGGAATAGGAAAGCATGGGGACATGCTTGATGATAAGCAAGGGAGAGATGTTGGGCCTTAGTTTTGGTCTTATTTTGCTCAAAGAAACTTACTAATCCATCTATTTCCCATCCATTTTCCCTTCATTTATTCCATTTTTATGTATATTTGATATCTATTCAGGTATTTAATTTTAATTTTTCAATTTCTAAAGTTTTTATGAAAGTTTGGTTTTTAGTGCAAAATTGGCAGATTCAGAAATTCCCGTAATAGCTCTATGGTTGATGTGGTTGCAGGACACTTGGGCATGAATTGAATGCATGGATGGACAGCTTGGGAACTAGGATTAAGCCAGCTATGCTTAGTTCGAACAGAACAAGCTTTATTAGGCCCATTTGGTGCTAGTCAATCATGATTAGTCATTCAGAAATCCCATAGAAATAGGGCAGTTTTGAGATTCTATGGGATTGGTCATATTTCTTGGGATAAGAGTAATGAATTCGACTTAGATAGGTGGATGAGAGTAGATGGGTTTGTTTGAGTGAAAATAGATCAGTTTTTTTCATGAGACTTCTTATTTAAAGCCAAAACTTTGATGGCTTATGTATTATTGACTTATTATACTTTTATATTGTGACAACTTTGGATTGAGGAGTTAATTTGAAGACTTGTGTTGTTATTATTTTTCTGTTCAATGCTATGGATGTGTAACTGAATTTAAGCTTCTGAGATCACTTATCAAGTGTGCAAGGCAAGGGTGGAAGGGCCCCCATTCCAAGCTAAGTACACTTTCTTGTTAACTAGTTTTATTTCCTTGTAATCTGATGATTGTAGAACTGGTTTTTCAAAGCTTTATTTAAGATTGCTTCATGGTTCATGCATAATGATTGATTTCATTAGTTTATAGTCTATTCATCACTTTATCAAGTTGGAAAAACAGGTGTTCAAGTTGAGCATCCCTTCTACTAAGATGATGAATTAAAACTAGTTTCTTTGGTTTGCATGCAAGTAGTTTCTTATTGTGATTTTGAGTATTGAGATGAATAAATTATGATGAAATACTTTATGTGTCTCTTAAGTTAAGAGCTTCTTTCAGTAACAATTTATCCATCTTAAGTTCTTGATTTTAATCTCTGATTCATTAAGTGATAGTTGAGGCAAAGGTGGACTTCTTGAGTCAAGAACCATCTCAATATTTTTCCTCTACTTTGAACAAGTTGAATTAGAGTTGTAGGATGTATTTCTTTTGAATAAATTATCTTTCAAGGTTTGATTATATCTGATCTTCACATATAGTGAATTTGCCTCAAAGCATAAACAACCCGGATTGATAATAAATAATTGTGTTAGTTTAGGTACATAAATTAGCTCAGCAATGTGTAGACCTCATGACCAAAAAAAAAAAAATTAAGCTATAAAGAGAAATAAAGCTTTCCAAGAGTTCATTCTATCCTTCCAAGTATTCAAGATCTCCTCCCTTGCATTGAAAAACTTGCCCCAACTATCAAAAGTTCAGATTATATCACCAAATTACTCAATTCGTCAGCATGTTGCGCTTTTGATGTGTTTTTGGAAACTTGTTGCGCTTTTTTTTTGGAGACATAAGGAGGGAAACAAAAGGTGAAAAATCCATCTCATTGTTTCAAACATCTCCAACAAGTAAGTGGGACCATTACAAATCCTTGCTTCATTCAATTTCTTCACAAATTTGATAAACTCCTTCCCTAGGGTTTGTTGCTATGCTTTTGTGATTTCATGGTCTTTAGATTATTTTAAAGAGGAATTTCCTATTTTCTAAGCCTACACATCCTAAATATCCATCATCAGACATTTCCCACCATTCCCGCACTTAAATTAAGTCATTTCATCATTTTCTCTCACTACCCTAGCTAGTTGTTGTGTTTCTAGAATAGGACTGTGTTTTTCCTTTTTCACTCCCTTTCCCTCACTCAAATTGAGGAAATTCACTTTCAGTGTCTTCCTAAAACGCTTCCCTACTCCCCATATTTTTTTCAGAATTTTTCTTGCCCTCCATCCCCTCCATTCCATACTCTCAACTTGTTGTGTTTTCTCCCCTGTTTTGTAGCTCAAGTCCCCTTACCCATTATTTTGTGAGACTAGGGTTTCCTGTCAAAAACAAGATAAAACATGGCAGAGACCAGTGAAAAGAAGAAATTCAAAGGAGGAGAGATCTCAAGATATGATCATATTCATATGAAGAAGGTCAATGCATCAGATTTTATTAGGAAGTCATTTGAAGAGGTAGATTTCCTAACGTTTTGTAAGAAAGTGTAGGAGGTGGGTTATAACCATGACATAAAAAATTTATTTGCTATCAATTTTAGAACAGATCATGTCACAATTGCAGGGGTAAACTTCATGGTGTCAGCAAAGATTATATCTTCAGCTACTAGAATCCCTAATGAAGGAGAGATTTGGTTGAACGGGATGGATTTAGACATTGAGCAGTATAAGTCTTTCTTGATACCACAGTAGAGAGACCCCCCTTCTCATATATTTCCTAGCAGGAAATTTTTGGAAAAGTGCACCCCCTTGATGAGAACTATCATGAAATACTTCATTTATGAGGGCAGGTTCATCAAGCTGTATCAGTACCACATCAGGTTGTTGATGCATTTTACTTCTCAAAGGTCCCTCAACTTACCTTACTACCTATTCAGAAGTTTGGTTAAAATGATAGAGAAGGTGTAGTCAAAGGGAAAGGATCATTCAGCTAGTTTATTTCATCATTCCTTGATCAAAAAAATAGTTTTCCACCAGCTGGCACATATCAACATGCCATGGGAGACCTTCTTGGAGGAAAATTCTCGTCTGCCTCCCTCAAATCATCCAAAGAGTTAGAGCACTCCCTCAGCATCGTCTAAGATATAGGAAGTTGTCTCATCAAACAAGCCATCAGTGACAAATACATAACCTAGAGTATAAATTTCAAAGACCTATAATAGAGGTAAGAGGTTGGTGTTTTCCCTTGAAATAATAGAGATTCCTAGACCTAGAACTAGTGCTCAAGAAAATATGTTGCCTAGGAAGACTACCAGTGAAGAAGGAACTCAGCTTGGCACTATGAGATAATAATCATCAAGAGGAAAACATGATACACCATTGCACAATGAAGAACAAGCACCTCTTGATTTAGAGATGCCTGATCTAGAAAAACACCATGAAGATAAGGCAGTTGAAGACAGAATCAAAGATAAAGAGGCATAGATCAATGAGCTCAAATATGATCTTGCCAAGGAAAATTTCATGGTGTCTTTTTTGCAACAAGAAAATAGGAAATTGAAACTAAACCTATTGTTGAAAAGAAAAACACAAGGGGACCATCCATCATCCAACAAGGCATATATTGTGGTAGAAAAAGATAATGGTAAGGCCATAATTGATGTGGACAAGTTGGAGGACAAAGACTTTAAAGTACAGCCGAGAAGGCCCAAAACTAGAGCAGTGACAATAAAAGAAAAACATGAAAAAGAGCCATCTCCTCCTCAAGCCCACAAAGACATAAATGACATCATAGTTGCTGAAATTGAAGAAGACAGGGAGTATTGTCTTGGCATAGTAAATGAACATTTGGAAAATCTATTGAAAAAGGCCAACGGGAATACCACTATGCAAAGGAATATGGCAAGCCATTACTATGCAAGAAACATGGTCTGAAAGGCTAGGGTTAAGAATATGGAGAAGAAGCTCAAGAAGACCCTAAGAAACCTAAAAATGAAGGATCACCTGAACATTTTGGAAGATTCTTCATTCTTGGCTTGAAATCATAATAGAAAACGGAGAAGAAATATACCAAAATTTTGATTTTTTGATGTTTTTGGTGCACACAGTAAAAAACACTCTACAGAAACATAGCGAGTACTCGCTGCGCTTTTTCTCAGGAGGTCCAAATTCAGAATTTCAAGCATGTGAAGATGGATAATAGCATAAGGATTTTATAAAATTTCATGAGGATGCTTAAAATTTCACAAATTTTCATAAATTGACCAAATAATGTCTATTTTTCACCTTTCAGCCACCTTTCAGACCACTCGCTGCGCTTTTGGAGAGTTTGATTTCAAGTCAATTTTTTAGGGGTTTGGAGTTAGTGTTTGCAGTGCTTGATGACTTTATTGTGTAGTAGACATATTTAGCTTTCCAGCCATACCTTTTTTAGCCAAAAAACCATCTGGGAACGCCTCCAAATCATCCTCCAAAGTTTTGTTGCACTTCTGCTAATGTTGCTGTGTTTCTGAGAAATTTTGTTGTGTTTATGGATTTGAAGATTTTTCCTCACATGTGGAGGTCAAAGGTCAAAATTCTCTACAGCTGGCTCATGAGTTTTTTTATGGTAATAGGCCTATTAATGGTCATCTTTGTAAAATAATCTTATAATTAATGACTTGAGAGAAAAGCTCAACTAGTTAGCTAAAAAATGGGAAAGTTGTTTTTAACCTCCCTAGGATTAGGCTATAAGTCATTAGGTTCATTAATTAATTGCTATGGACTAGGATTCGACCCCTAGAGGTTGAATATTTTTTTATTTTCTATATGTAATTAGAATTAAGTCATTGAGAGGGTTGGATATTTGAAGTTCATACTCTTTTGGCACTAGTGTACTTGACTATTTGCAGAAGAAATTTACAGGCAGTTGTAGCTATTTTTATGGGATTCTTGTGATGTGGTTAGTAACAGTGTTTTTATCTATTTTTATTATGCATATGATGATCATATTTTTTAATCAACCATCTACCTTCTTCCTATGCTTTATCTTTTAAAGTTTGAAACAGAAATCATTCTTTTATGCTTTGTTTTTGTTTAAGATAAGCATATAAGTGTTTCATCCTCTGAATAAGTGAATTCATTATTATCACTTAACTTCTTAAATTATTTCCTCTTCACCACACTACAATGACAAACCAATTGTGTCCTAATCTCACCTACCTTGCCTCATACTATGTTTGAAGCTGATATTTTTGGGATTTCTTTCCTAGTTTCCAAACCTGGTGCTTCTTTTCCCAGCAAACCCTAATCAGACCTAAATCAAAAACCCTACTGAGCTTATAACTAGCCTAAAATCATTATTCTCCAATCATTTCCATAAATTGTGAGCTTGATGTAGAGATATCCCTCTATGATTTGGTAGGGATAGCTACCAAATTGAAATTTGGTTTGTGGTTACCTCTTTGGTTTCCTTTCTCAGCCTTGGGAAATTAAGGATCCCTAATATTTTGGCACCTTTGCCGGGGAACGAGTGTCAAATCTTCCTTAGGGATATTTATTATAGTTTTTTGAAGGCTAGACTTGTGGGTGATAGGTACTAGCACTCAAAGAAGGTTGGTTTAGTCATTTCAAGCTAAAGTGCATAATCAAAAGAACATTGGCTCCAAAAAGGAATCTGAGGTCCAATTGTGATCCTAATCCTTCACCAATAGTTAATGACCCTGAGAGGATATTGAGAAAGTAGAGGTCACAATCTCAAGAAGTTAAAAAATGTACACCTCCACTTGTAAGATCCACATATTTTCCTGCAAGGTTGGTTTCTCCTGAAGATTTATCTTTTGACCTCAAATTTGAGTCATCTTTATTCAAGCCTAAGTAAGAATCTTTCCTCTCAGAAGCAGTTTTAGATCCCATTAAGGTTAAAACATATTTCCCATCTTCTGAGTCTTCATCTTTTGAGGGTGATAGTAAGGTCTAGTCATATTTTTACAAACTTCAGAGCTTGGTTGATCAGTTCCAAATAACCTCTAAAAATTCCTATATCCAGTACCAACAAGAGACTTTATCTATTGCTACACCTACTATTACACCTCCTCATATAGTTGCTCCACCATCCTCCATTATCAATCCATCACTTCGTCTGCAATCATATCCTAATTCAAAACCTCCTGTTGTGATTTCCATACAACCTTCTACAATTGTCATGGCAAGATTTGATCCTTTGATTTTACCACCAAAACTTACTACTTTGCCTCAGAATTATGGTCAAATATTGCCTTTGTTTGATGGGACAACAGAGGTCACTACTCAACAACATATAGTTAAAGTGATTGATTTTATTGATCTTGAGGAAATTGATAATGATGATGCCAAAATGTGCATAATAGCACATAGTTTTTAGAGGAATTTAATAAATGGTTCCGTTAACTAATAGATACTTCTATAGCTAATCCACAATATTTATTGATCTATTCCTAATAAAGTGGCAAGAGAAAAAGAAACCTCTCCAAATTATGGCCGACTATAATGCTTTGAAGAGAAATACTGATGAATTTGTGCAAGATTTCACAACCAAATGTAATAGGATATATGATTCTATCCCAGAAAACAATAAGCCTCCTCCTAGCCTAGCACTTATTCATTATCCACATGCTTTTGATCTATATATGGCCTACCAATTGAGGGAGAGAAATCCTACTACCCTTGAAAACATGCAAAGGAATGCAGTAAGTGTTGAGACAAATTTACTTATCAAAAAGTCAAAAATGAAATCAGAAAAGAGGGTTACCATAAAGGACGAGACATCCACTTGATCTGAGGGTAAACTTGATACTTTGATTAAAACAATGGAAAATATGACCATCACAGATAAACAAGGAAAATAAAAAAAATAAAAAAAAATCCCAACTTCAGAGGTCAACAATAACAATCTCAATACAGGATCAAACAAAGAGAGCAGAGGGGTCAAGATCAACTAGGTCAGCAGCAGATCCGTACTCCTTTTCAACAAAAATATACAGACGACCCTGATGAAGAAGAAGAAATCTTAGAGGAAAATTATCGTTTTGAGGAAAACCAACAACCCATTTTCTTGACTAAGGAGGAGATTAGAGGAAATTTCAACCTAAAAGTGGCCTCCTAAGGAAAAATAATAGTTAAAATAATAAAATAAAAATTAGGAATTTTGGAGGGAAAAGAAGGAAACTATTTTTTTAGTTGTTTTTTGGCTTATCTCCTTATAGGTTTACACAAATTTCAAGTTTAGATATTCTTTGGATGAGGAATGAAATTCTGTATACAATGAGTACCCATCATGCATACTTTTTAGAATACCCACATTGATAAAAGTTGAAGATACATTAAAAAACGTGTTTAACACATTTTTTAATGTATCTTCAATTTTTATCAATGTTGGTCTTCTCAAAAGTAGGCATGATGGGTACTCCTTGGATGAAGAATTTAATTTTTCATCTAACGAGTGTCTATACTTGAAATTTGAGTAAACCTATAAGTAGATAAGCTAAAAATACAATTAAAAAAGTAAATTTTCTTCTTTTACCTCCAAAATATTTACATGTACCTCTTTCTAAATTTAAAGGATTTTGATTGGTTTATATATTATGACATGGAAATTACGTGAAAATTTCATGGGCACATTTAGGCCAAAATTTACTCTAATGTGAATTTTCTGAAGAACCTTATGTACCTAATGATCAACAATATGTCCTTTCTAATGTTGATATGTTGGTAGTACAAATAGAGGATTATCAAAGAGGTTACCAAAATGTTCTTAGCCAAGTGCAAAGGCAATATGGTCTGAGAAATAGGAATGTGCCCATAACTTCAAATCAAAATAAAGAAAAAGGACCTGCTGTTACAAATGAGGGAAAAGGTAATGAAGCTTCCACTAGCAGTCTGAAGAAAGACAAAGAAATTCAAGCTGGAGGACAAAATAAGGAGATCCCAATCAAAGAACAGCCCAAAAAGAAGGACTTACCATATAAAGAGGTAGAAAAACATTCTTCTTTATTCAGTCTTGAGAATGAAATTTCAAAGCTTAAAGTCTCAATTACATTGACTGAATTAATCAAGAATGACCAATACAAGTTTCAAGTAGCCAAAATTCTTAAGGTTGACCAAATGTTTGATATGGTGAATATTAGGGATGACCACCCCGAGCTTTTGTTAGGCCCTGCTGTAGATGGTAACTTAGAAGACAGTGAAGTTCCACCCTTTTACCTCAGTCTCAGAATTCATGACTTCATTCTCCATAACACCATGCTAGACTTTGGGGCCTCACATAATCTCATGCCCAAAGCCATCATGGACAAACTAGGATTGGATATTACCAAGCCATACCATGACCTTTACTCTTTTGACTAAGGAAGGGTTAAGTGTCTTGGTCTCATTAAAGATTCAGTGGTGTCCATAGATCAGATTCCAGCTAAGAATGTTCTTATGGATGTTGTTGTAGCTAACATTCCTCTGATATATGGAATTATTCTCTCTCGATCATGGGGAGCCAAAATTAAAGGTGCTTTGCCGTTAGAATTTTCTTATGCTCCTATACCATTTTTTGGAAAACTCAGAAAACTATACATGGAGAACAAGATGAAGTACATGATTAGTAGAAAATAAAAACCCCATAATCACCCAATTCATGTTGTTCATATAGATTTAGAGTCATTTTTTTATACAATGATGTTTTTTCAACATTGTTAGAGGATTTGATGGAAGAAAAAGAAAAAAATTCAGAGATTTCAGATTATGTTCAAGAAATTTCAAGTGAAGAAAAGAAAAAACTGGAACCAAGCAGCTTGCAGCCAAGTGGATCAATCAAAAGGATGGCTGAAACAATAAAGGAAACAGAGCCTATTGGGACAAAATATCATTCTCAAATGGATAATCAAAACCAACCATCCAAAATTGAGCTTCCCAATGAAGACAATGGCTTATGGACTATGGACTTTGATAGAGCCTTAGGTAAGGAAGGAGATGGAATTTGAATTTGGATTAGTGTTCCCATGAATTTGTCATCTCATCTTCCTCCTAATGTTCGAGTGCGTTATTATAAATTTCCATTTTATTGTTCCAAAAATGAGGCATGATATGAGGCTTTGATAGCTAGTCTTAAAATTCTCAAGAAACTAGGTTCTAAGAAGTTTGATGTATATGGCGAATCTGAGTTGGTAATAAAGCAAGTCAAAGGGGAATACCAAGCCAAGCATCCTCGAATGCAAGAATACCATAATGTAGTATTATAAATTCTTAATACTTTCACTGAATATACTCTATCACTGATTCCAAGGAACAATAATATCATTGTTGATTCCCTTGCCACTTCAGATAATATGTTCAAGATTATGGTTTATCCCAACATATCAAACATGACCCTGATGTTTCGGAAAATGTTAGGTATTGGAAAGTCTTCCAGAATGACAAACAAATTGAAAATTTCTTGCAGATGGAGGAATAGTTTGTTATTTCACAAATAGATGATCAGTTTTATGAAGATGATCAAGAAATGCATGCAACATAATTGAAGGTACTACAGCTGAAAGATAAATCAATTCCAAGAGGTCTAGTACCCTTGGAGGAGCTTTTTTATCATGATTATGTTGCATGGAAACCAACAATGCTGCCAACTAAGGTAGGAGTAGAAGATCTTAATCTTGGCACTATTAAGAAGCCCAAAATGGTTAAGATATCAAAGTATTTGAGTCCAGAGATGAAAGGTAAATACGCAGCACTCATGACTGAATTTGTTGATGGTTTTGCATGGGAATATAGTGATTTAAAGGTGTATGACAAGAGCATAATTCAACATACCATTCCCATAAAACCTGATCATAAGCCTTCCCATCATAAGCTTAGAAGGATGAATCCAAAGATGTTGCCCTCAATTGAAAAGGATTTGAATAGATTGTATACTGTTGGTATTATTGTCCCTCTTCGTTTCTCAAATTGGATGTAAAATTTAGTACCGGTAAGAAATAAGACATGTGATATTTACTTGTGTATTGATTTCTGCAATTTGAATAAAGTGTCATTGAAGGAAAACTATCCACTCCCAAAGATGGATCATATCCTACAAAGGGTAGTTGGTTCTTCTAGGATTTCATTCTTAGATGGATATTCTAGGTACAATAAGATCTTGGTTCATCTGGATGACTAAGAAAAGACAACCTTCATGACACCTTGGGGTACTTTTACGTATTTTAAAATTCCCTTTGGATTGAAGAATGCAGGAGCAACCTTTTAGCGAGCAATGGATATCTCATTTTCCAATGAGAAGGATGTGTTTTTGGTCATTTATCTTGATGACATAACAGTTTTTTCCAAGACAGATGAAGAACACTTGCAGCACTTAAATATAGTCTTCCAAAGATGCATAAAAAATGGCATATTGTTGAATCCAAAGAAAAAAATAAATTCTATGGAGGAGGGGAAATTTCTCAGTCATATCATATCCAAATATGGCATCTGAGTAGATCCTTCAAGGATTGAGGCAAATCAGAATTTGGATTATCCTAGGAGTAAAAAGGAAATTCAATCATTCAATGGTAAAATCAATTTCTTGAGAAGGTTTATTCCTAACCTTGATCAACACTTAAGGGAAATCACCAATATGTTAAAGAAAAGCAGTGACGTGAAATGGTCCAATGAGGCAAGAAAATAATTTAATTAAGTTAAGTTTGCATTGTCTCATGCTCCTATCCTTATCATCCTCGATTATACACTTGATTTTATCATCTTTTCCCTTGCCTCTGAACATACATTAGCTGTTGTCCTCATGCAAAATAAAGATAAAAAATAGAGCAGCCAATTTCCTTCATTAGTAGGGCAATAAGAGATGGGGCTTTGAAATATAATATCATTGAAAAACAAGCATTGTCCCTAGTTAAATATTTGAAAGACTTATGATTTTATATCCTCCATTCTCATGTTCTTGCATATGTCCCGAATGCTAATGTCAAAGAATTTTGAAGCCCGAGGAGAAGACCATAAGGCTTCTCTCATCAGTTGTTGTTTTCTGTTTAAAGTTCAAAAGTTAAATCAGTTTTTGAGTCAAGTCAAATCAGTTTTTAATTTTATCAATTCAGTTAGTCAGACATTTGAATGTCAAGTGTTTTATTTTGACTCCATGCCCAATGGATGAGGCTACCTAGGCTACAGTGTTCTTGACACCTCCTAAAGGAGCTGCCATCCCTAGCTGGAGCCAATGTTAGTGTCTATGAGTCACCAATGATCAAATGTACTCTTTGCATATGCTTGATAGGGTCATTAGGTCAAATTTTTATATTTTCAAATAAAATTTTGCATCTCTTCATTTCAAAATAATCATTTTTTATTGTCTAATTCAGTGCTACTCCCTCCACTTTCTCATGGCCATCATCACTCATCATGGTCATGTCATCATTTAGGTGTCCTTGGCCATCAAAAGAGTTAATGTGCTATCATATAGGTCATGGTTTAGAATTTACATTTGATTGTCATCATAATGTCAGTCATCAAAATAAAATAAAGATTCATGTCCATTCTTTGGGTCACCATCATGGGAGTTGGAAAATTAGGGAATTAAATAAAAAAGGTAACATTTCCATCTGAAGTATTATACTACAGTTACATCAGTCAAAATTCTTTCTTTCCAAAGTAGACATGATGTCATGAGCCAAAATTGAGTGTTTTGAGCTATAAATAGAAAAAAAGCTTTCCAAGAGTTCATTCTATCCTTCTAAGTCTTCAAGATCTCCTCTCTTGCATTGAAAAACTTTCCACATCCATCAGAAGTTCAGATTATATCACCAAATTACTCAATTCATCAGCCTGTTGTGCTTTTTCTATGTTTTTGGCAACTTGCTACGCTTTTTTTTGGAGACATAAGGAGGGAAAGAATAGGTGAAAACTCTATCTCATTGTTTCAAACAACTTCAAACAAGTAAGTGGGACCATTTTTTACACAACATTTTGTCACCGTCCCTGCAATCCCCATCTCGTACATTGGAGGACCATTTCTGTGACTTATATGAATTGTCATGCCTTGCAAAAAGTGTCATTGCATCCCTTGCCATGAGAGGAAAACTTTCTCTGTTGACTATTCCTAGAGCAGATCAACAAGAACACATGCTTTTGGGTTGGCACTGGCAGACCGTTATGGCCTCACGCCGATGAAGGAAATTAACACTGGGCCCCACGCCCATTGGTGCTCTGTCTCAGTGAGATGCTCCCACCAAGCTATTTTTGGAATTTTTTTTAAATATAGAGGCGAAGTTTCCATGCTAACTACTTCGTGGGCGAGTCATATTTGGTTGTTCGACTGAATAACGTCAAGCACCTTCCTTTGGCTTCTTGTTTCCTCATTTTGGGGAAACCTCCCAAAGGATAAGGCCTCCCTTCCACCATTTGATGGATCCCAACCTCATCCTCTCCCTCTGTAAATAAACCTCTCTCACATTGATGCAGCTAGCTAAATAGGAATTGCTAAACATTTTGCTGAAACAATTTGATATAGTTGGTGTGAGATAGAGAAAGATACCATTGTTGAGAGACAACTTAGGCTTATGTCCTCGCCTTGTCCCAATTCCCTGACGAATCTTCGAGACGCGCTTCGACTGAACCCACTAAAGGAGGCTGCGACGTCAAGGCTCCAGTTGCAATCTCTTTCTTTCTATTAATATATACATGAATGATGCTTGGTTCCCATATTGTGTTGATGTGATTTATCTTGCGCAATATGTTTAATCTTCCTTGACTGATTAGCTAGTTATGAATGAAATTATTGTCTTGTATGCTGCTTTTTGTTCTTTGATCTTTGTGTAGGAACCCGAGTACCAATGCTAAAGGATCGCGACATGTCAGGACAAGGATCAGGTGACTACCATTACAGCTGTGACAATCGCGTTGGACTATAGGTGGGACAATCTATCCCAGCCTATTTCATTCGTTAACTAGGAACCAACACATTCGCTTGTCCTCTTGTTGTTAGACCCACCCTAGGGCTAGAGGGATCGCCTCTATCCGTAGAGTGTATTTACCTACACAAAAAGTTGGTGACTCTGCTGGGGATCAGTGTGTATTTGTCGTCTCGTTGTTTGTCAAGTGTTTGACTAGTCGAGTTGACTTTGGTCGCTTGATTGCTTTTTTGCCTTGCTTGACCAACTTGACTGCTTTAAACCCTCCTGTTTAGTTCCAGAGTGCCAAGCCTGACCTCTACTCAGTGGTTTCATCTCTTTCCCTTGGTTTTATAGCTTGGCACATTTTTTATGTTTACATTCATGCCAATTGGCGCTTTTCGCTTTTGTCACAGTCGTGCCAACCCCTATTAGGTGTGGATTATAGCCTGATAGTTGCACCCATCCTATAGGGTTTGATTTGACCTTGTTTTCTGAGTTTTCATCAGTATTTCTTGGCTCTGGGTTGATTTCTTGCTTTGCAATTGGTCTTTTGAAATTGTTTTGGCTCTTCAATCTCAGTCTTCTTAGTTGTTTTTCTGTCTTCTCATCTGTGAATTTTGCAGCCCTAGGGTTTCTAGGTGCTGTTTACTCACTAAGCCTTCTAATTGAAGTTCGAGTCACTTTGATCTTTTTCATCTCAGTTTGCTGACTGATTGTGTTAGTATTTCTCGATTCTTCGTGTCTTTGTTTTTTTGGATGATCACTTTGGTTTTCATTTTGACTCTCCATTTCATCACTTCAGGCATAGATTACATTACTCCTTGGATCGTTTCGAAAGCCCTTTATTTGCATGGAAGAGTGCATCCTTGTTTTGAGTGTGTGTTATGTTTGTATTGCATTTTATTTATTAGTTTTATATCTTTACTTTCGTTGTGCTCAAAACTAGTCCTTGTTTTGCTTTTTAGTGTAACAGTGCATTGTGTGCTTCATTCATCTAAAAAACAAAATATTGCATTCTTTGCTTTAATTGAAAATGAAAAGTTATTTTGCACAACTAGCTCTTGGTTGAACTAGGAAAGAGTTTTTGTTTTCTTAATTGGTTGTTTTAGATGCATTAGTGGAATTCTTTGTATGTTTCAACTGATCACTGCTTTGTCATAGAATTTCGATCCTTCTCTTAGCTAGCGTTCATTGAATAGAAGTGATGTTATTTTTCATGTAGTGTGCATTTAGGAATTCGAGACCACATTTGGTAGGGCCTTGTAATTGAAACATTAATTCAAGATCAACCTTAAAATTGATTCAATCAACCTAAGGAAGCATTGAAACCTAACGCAAATATTTTAGAGGTCTAGGCTAGTGACGTGTTCCGGCGTCATTAAACCTAGTAGCTATCGCTCGCCATCTGGCTTTAGACAACACTAGTACAGACTTGTGCTCCCCGTACCGTCACATATATAAAGGGAGACCCTCATAGGCTGCAAACCTTTATCCATAGGAAGCCGAGTCTGCCACCCTATAACCGTGATACACCGAACACAGTATTCGGGGAGAATACCTGCACGTATGTCAAGTCCTTGGTCATTTCTCTTTCATTTTATCACCAAGGTGTATATGGTAGTTCACGGAAACTTGGTACACCCTCTTGCTTAGATTACCTGAGTAGTCTTTTTTTTATCTCTACGAACTCTTTAAAATTGAAAATATCATTGATCACTTTTCCTTTCAAGCTCGTTCAAATTGAAAGTGACTAGAGTCACCTTTTGTCCTTTTCTTGACTCTTACAAGATGAAAAGGTAGAGTTTTGTTTCAGTGTCTTAAAAAATTAACTCCCCACGAAATATTCTAGGTTAAAGTTATATTCCTTAGATATTTTTTAGGGTTGTTTCCAATGGCGGCATTTCTAGAGTCCATCAACCAAGGAATCCCCTCAAATGGGAATCTTAGTCCATTTCCTTCATTCAGGAATGTTGGTGCCCCGTATATGGCAACGTTGTCCCTCCCGGGATTAACTATTGGTCTTCTGGTTTGGTTGTTTTCAACCCCTATGGTTTCAAATATACCGACTGTCTCTCAACCAAGGTCTCCTCCACCTAAACCATGTCAACCCCATGTTAATCCTAAAGTTGACCCCTCACCTTCTTCACCTATTTCTTCACCTTGTTCTTCCTCTTCGCCTGGTGAAAGTCTAGATTCTAGTAATCGGGTGGCTAAGAAGAAGAAGAATAAGTTGAATAAGAAGAAGGAAAATAAATTAAGGGGAAAATTGGAAATTATTGCCACCCAAGCATCTAATATCAAGAAACCTCCCACTCCATCTCGCAGAGTCAAATTCCCTTGCAAGCTAGTTGAGGGTGACCACCTTCTTTGTGATTGCCCTGGTATTCCCAAGGTGCTGAAAGTGTGGTCTGTTGGTTTGATTCATCCTTCATCATCAACCTCTGGGAATCATTCTGATGATAAGCCTTCAGCTAAAGATAATGAGACTCGTAAGAAACAGGGTAAGATCAAATTTCCCTATACGTTGTGTGAAGGGAACCATCCCATTCACCTATGTCCTTATATGGATGAAGCTTCTAAAGTATTGGATACCCTTTCGGCTTATGAATCTTGTCTTCTCATCAGTTACCGGAAGTTTTCTTCGAGTCCCCCGATAGTTGATCAACCCATTTATCGAGATTCATCTCCAGTCAATTCCACTCTCTCTGAAAGTTAGTCTCCCAAGTCCATTTCCAACCAATCATTGGTTGAGAAGAAGGTCGACCTGATTCTACCTACATTTCATCAGGTCTTTTCTATTGAGAGTGGCTCTCATCCCAGTACGGTTCTTTTTGTTTCCTCTGATTCCCCGGGATTGAACGGCGATCCTCTTGTTTCCATGATCCAGGAGGGTGATCCTCCGAATCCTGTCACCACAATCCCCGAAATTGATCCTCCTGCAAGCATTCTCGGAGCTCAAGAGGATGGTCTTTCCACTCTCGTAACACAAGGGGATAATCCTCTTATTCCTATGTCACCCCCTCCATGTAATTTGGTCGCTTCCTTTGATTGGAGTCGATTCACGAGATACTGTCTTCCTTCTTATGTGCCTTTTGAGATCAATGTAAAGGCCTTTAATATGGTCGTACCTGGCATGATTATAGATGAAGTCGTGTCTGTTATTATTTTGTCTTTAACTACTTGGAAAGCTTTTGGTTCTCCACCGCTTGTGCCTATTACTCAGAATCTGTTGGCTTTTAACAGAGGAAAAAGTCAACCGTTAGGGATCCTTCCAAAGTTGCCTATTACTTTGGGAGGTAAAACCATCTATATAGACGTGATGGTCATCCAAGGCCCCCTGGATTTTAATTTACTCCTGGGGCGCAACTATGCTTATTCCATGGGCATGCTTGTCTCTTCCCTCTTTCATGTGATTTGTTTTCCACATGAAGGTCGGATCATGACCATTGATCAATTATCATTCTTTGGTCTTGATGTGACATTTGGATTCCCATCATCCCTTCCTGGTCCTTACCTGTCGGTGGTATCTTCCCTGCCACAGGTCCATTATGTGGCCACTTTTTCCTTTCCCGTATCCAGTGATAGTGTCGTGGTGTACCGTGTTTTGGGGGCATTGGATCCTGATTTCCAGAGTGTTGTTCTCCCCTCGGTTGAGAAGCTCTTGGAAGCCATGACTTCTTATTCGTCATGATCAAGTCATTGGAGCAATATTCATTTTCTTGTGTCAAGCTCCTTAAAAAATGAAACAAGGTCATCGGAGCATAGTTAGTTTTCTTGTGTCATGCTCCTTAAAAAATGAAACAATCTCTTTTGAGGATAGTTCGTCTTCTATGTCAACCTTGTTAAAAAATGAATTAGGTCATGAGGATAGTTATTTTAATGTGTCAACCTCGTTAAAACAATGAAACATGTTTCTGTTCAATTTAAGCCTTTGATAAGATCTTGTAAGATCCCAATCGAGTCTTTCCTTGATCTCGTCATTTGAACCTTCACTCCATCCGCTTTTCATTAACTGCAGATGGAATGAAGCTTGGGGGGCCTGCACCTCGAATTGAGTTACCATGTTGGGGGCATGCCCACTTTTCAAGCAGAGTTTCCTGATTTCAAGCTTGTGTAAAAATGAAACGATTTTTGTTTTACCTCTCATGATTGCCATTTTATCAACCTGTTTTGCCAGATGAACCTTGGTTTTCTCATTCCATCGTCACCATCTGCTTGGCCGATTATACGCCTTCACTTGATTATTTCACCCATTCCTAAGGAACATCTAAAATGAGTAGTTTTTTTAGCCAACCTCTTGACCTTTACTTTTTCTGAGAAGTTCCCCCATCACCGGAACCAATTACTACCCTTAATGCCACTCATCCCTCTAAGAGGAGTCATCTTTCATCTCTTTTCTGACTCTCAAAAATTGAAAATATTTTCGAGACTCTTGTTGTTTTGAACTCATTAAAGGCTGTGAAATGATATCTACCCAGTATACGTTTACCCATTTTTCGGGCTGGGATGGATTATTTACGAAAAAGGAATACCTTAGCCTATCGCGACTAAGAGGTTCTCTCAGACACATTTTTCTACCTTTTCGGATCTGTGAGACTACCTACGAAAAGGGACATGTTGGAGTTTTATTTTCTGCTTCTTTTCAAACTATCTAAACATGAAAAGATGTCGATTTCTTCCTTTGTCAGACTCGTTAAAACCTAAATGACATCGAGCACAGTCATCATGACATCACCGAATTCCTCCTTCATAGGGCTCGTAAAATGTACTAGGATGGATTTTTCCGAAGGACAAACTTACATGAAAAGCATATGCTATCCCCTTTAAGCTTGATTCCAAAAATAATTGGGGTACTCGCCAGCAATGGTGGGGGAAAATGGAACCAGTTCTCAGTCATGTTGGTAGTATGTCGCTCTTGAACATGACACTCATCTGCATTCGTGTCGGGTTGGGGACATCTCATTTTGTCATTTTTTGCCTCCGTAGGTTTGGGTAATCGTTTTGGCCTCTCATCTTCTCTTTTCCACATCATCATGACCTCAGATCCCTTGATGTATAATACTACCAAATCCAGCATCTTGTCACTAATATGTTCAAGAGAAGTTTCTATTTGTAGTTTTCAACCTCCCTCTAATTCTCTTTTGGTCCTAATTCACTATCATCATGTTCCTTTGTCTTGTGTCAATGATGTGAGAAAAAATATGGCCCTCCTTCGACTAGGTCACTTCCTGTCGACATCAGCTCATTATCCAAGAAGCTGATCTAGAGACTCCTTTCCAGTAACTTGGAGCCTGCATGCCTCAATGGTAGGTTCTTCGCATTCGACAACAGGTCCACATAATTGGCCTTCGATCGAGTGATTATGCGGGTGTTCGACGCCAGATCACTATTCACATTCGGTGGATTATACCCTTTGTACCTTGAGAACCATTATCATTATTGGTGGTTTCTGTCATTCTTGTTAACAGCTTACATCATTGGCTGGTACTCAAGTGATTTTCTTGCATGCTCGACTTCAACTCACACAATCACATGCCTGAATTTATACTTGTTTAGGTCAGGATGGAGCACAAGACCCTGGGTTTTGTCTAATAAGATCTAGGCTACAGGATATTTTGGTTTATCATGACTATATGCATGACTCTTTTCATTGGATGGTTGTGACCATACCTGAGTCTATTTGCTAATCCTTACTCCTGGATGGCTGTGTCCATACCTCAGATCTCAGTTCATATATGTACTCTATTATGGATGGTTTCACCCATGCCACATGTTCATGTATCAGAGATATCAGTTGTATTTTTACTTGCTCTTCCGACAACGATGTTTGGTTCGAACGCGTTCTCGTAAAGAATTTCACCCCTCCCTCTCTCTCAGACCTCATGCTTTAGGGGGTATCTGTTACACAGCATTTTGTCACCGTCCCTCCAATCCCCACCCGCACATTGGAGTACCATTTATGTGACTTATCTGAAGTTTCATGCCTTGCAAAAAGTTTCATTGCATCCCTTTCCATGAGAGGAACACTCTCTCTGTTGACTATTCCTAGAGCAGATCAACAAAAACACATGCTTTTGGGTTGGCGCTAGTAGACCATTATGGCCTCACGCAGATGAAGGAAATTGACACTGGGCCCCGTGCCCTTTGGCACTCTGTCTCAGTGGGCTACCCGTGCCAAGCTGTTTTTGGAATTTTTTTTAAATATAGAGGCAAATTTTCCATGCTAACTACTTCGTGGGCGAGACAGCTTAGGTTGTTCGACTGAATAACATCAAGCACCTTCCTTTGGATTCTTGTTTCCTCCTTTTGGGGCAACCTCCTAAAGGATAAGGCCTCCCTTCCACCATTTGAGGTATCCCAACCTCCTTCTCTCCCTATATAAATAAACCTCTCCCACATTAATGCAGCTAGCTGAATAGGAATTGCTGAACATTTTGCTGAAACAGTTTGATATAGTTGGTGTGAGATAGAGAAAGAGACCTTTGTCAAGAGAGAGCTTAGGCTTATGTCCTCACCTCGTCCCAATTCCCCGACGAATATTCCTGACGCACTTCGACTAAACCCATTGAAGGAGGCTGCGACGTCAAGGCTTTTGTTGTAATCTATTTCTTTCTATTAATATATACATGACTGATGTTTGGTTCCCATATTGTGTTGATGTGATTTATCTTGCGCAATATGTTTAATCTTCCTTGACTGATTAGTTAGTTATGAATGTAATTATTGTCTTGTATGCTTCTTTTTTTCTTTTGATCTTTGTGCAAGAACCCGAGTACCATTGTTGAAGGATCGCGATGTGTCGGGACAAGGATCAGGTGACTACCGTTACAGCTATGACAATCACGTTGGACTACAAGTAGGACAATCTATCCCAGCCTATTTCATTTGTTAACTAGGAACCAACACATTAGATTGTCCTCTTGCTGCTAGACCCACCCTAGGGCTAGAGGGATCACCTCTGTCTGTAGAGGGGATTTACCTACACAACACCATTACAAATATTTTATTCCATCAATTTCTTCACAAAATTGATAAACTCCTTCCCTATGGTTTGTTGTTGTGTTTTTGTTGCACTTTTATAATTTCATGGTCTTTAGCTTCTTTTCAAGAGGAATTTCCTAGTATCTAAGCCTACACATCTTAAATATCCATCATCGTACATTTCCCACCATTCCCACACTTAAATTCATTCATTTCATCATTTTTTCTTACTACCCTAGCTAGTTGTTGTGTTTCTAGACTAGGACTGTGTTTTTCCTTTTTCACTCCCTTTCCCTCACTCAAATTAAGGATAAGGGTAAGGAATATGTTGTGGTATAAAAGGATAAGGGTAAGGCCATCATTGATGTGGAGCAGTTGGAGGACAAAGACATTTTGGTACAACCAAGAAGGCCTAAAACTAGAGCAGCGGCAAGAAAAGAAAAACATGAAAAAGAACCATCTCCTCCTCAAGCCCACAAAGACATAAATGATATCATAGGTGCCAAAATTGAAGAAGACAAGGAGTATTGGATTGGGGTATTAAATGAACATTTGGAAAAGACAACAAAAATACCACACTAGTACATATGGTTAATTTTCTGACACTTTAGTTCCGACATTTTTGACATATTGTCGGAAAGTTCCCCAATTGTTCTCAATTTTTTTAATCCCGCCACGTGGTTTCGCTCTTGCAACCCCTATGGAGACATTGTCTCTCTTGCGACACCTGAAAATATGTCGTTATTGTCACCCCCTGGATATGGTGTTGCAATAGTGACAATAATAGAAGACAACGTCACTATAGCGACATCCATGTTATGTGCGTTGATATACCGACGAATAGGCATAAATAACCCTTTCTATTATCTTTCCCAAATTTCTTCCACTCATTTGAATCCCACTTTATGATGAAAGGCAAGGGCATGAATCTGGATCTCCTTATCTTTCTATCTTGCCTAAGAGCATTAGTGAGGAGATTACTAAACATTGGTATTGGAAGGAAAAACTTGACCTTAGATATGTTTATTGGCACTAGGATATGAGCACAAGTGAGGAGTCCTAAAAACCTTACTCTGATCTTTAGCGACATCATTAAAACAACTCAATTCTCTTACCGGCAAGGAGATATCTTCTTTTAGTTCCCATCCTTAGGCCGGGTTCAGGACCTTTATAGGAGCAATTTCTTGTCACGAGGAAGTTGGGGAATTTCTCACCCTGAATTGATCACTCTGAATTTCATCAAGGACACGAATCTGGATCTCCTAATAACATATATTTTCTAGAAATAGGATTAATATGGAGGGGGAGAATAAAAAAATATATAGAGCCGAAGCCCATGGATTCCTATCACTAAATATCTAACTCT
The DNA here is from genome assembly GCA_034641835.2 of Pinus albicaulis. NCBI lineage: Eukaryota > Viridiplantae > Streptophyta > Pinopsida > Pinales > Pinaceae > Pinus > Pinus albicaulis. Next base: position 371,754,078 of record CM076580.1, read on the forward strand.
AGATGCTCATTTCTCCATTTTTCCCTTTGGATCAACAACGAGGATCTCCCAACAAGACCATTGAGTGAGGGCATGGGACATTGTTGGGATTCTACAATTTTCCTTCAGATCGATGGTTATCCATGATGAGGGTTTTACCAGCATAAGCTTAAACAATTTTTAATAGAATCCATAAGGGGTATTTTTGAATTTTACTGTGCTGGTTGTCACTATAGTTCCAACGCCGAGAGTGGAGGTCCAAAAACGAGACCATTGAGAGAGGGCATCAGAAATTGTTGGGCTTCTCTCCAATCTGTGTGCCAATTCACAAGGTGAGCTTATATTGTAGAGGTGAATCCCAGATGGTCGATGGTAGGAAAGGAAATTGCCAGTTAGCCAAGCCCTAACTAACCAGAAACATGGAGCGATTTGTAGAAAAGGGAGAGGAAACATAAGAGTAGGGGAAAAAAGGAAGAAAGGAAGAAAAACCTAGGTAATGCAAGGAGAGAGTTAGCAGTTGGGGAATCGGTTGTACAAGGGTGGGAGCCTGGTCTTGCTGAGACAGCATCAAGGGGGATACAACAAAGAAAATATTTATTTCCACATGTTAGTATACGAAACCTATAGAAAATTTAGAGCAATAATCTCTCTATGTTATTGTTGTCTTTGCGTGTTGCTGTAGGGAAGGATTTTAGCAATAAGTCTATAACTAGTTCCCCTGCTGGTGCATATCTTATGCCATTTGCACATCGAATTTATTTGCCATGGTACTAGATCCCCTACAGTTGTGTTGTTTGCATAACGGATTTCCTTGCTACTGTACTAAATCCATTGCTATTGTATATATGTTGCTATTTTCATATCGGATTGTGTGGGGTTAATTAACCCTATTCCTACAATATTTTATTGTTTGCCTATCAGATTGTGTGGGAGTAGATAACTCCTACCCTTATAAAATAGGATGCTCTTCATGGTCTCCACCAAGAAAATCCCCATGCACAGGTATCTGCAAGGCTTCAAAACATAGAAAGAATCATTCCAAACCATCCATGCCAAAATAGAAAGAGGTATTCCCACAAAATCATAGCCCCCATAGGTAGATAGCTCTAAAATTTGAAGTGCATATAATGAAAAATGTAACAGCCAACCGAGGACCAAATACTCAATACTTCGGGACTGAACTTCCCAAGTGGACCTATCATGATGTCACATAGGACTACATAAGTTATAAAATGATCTGAAATAGGATTGAATATTCGCCAAAGTGAATTGATTGTTAACTTGATCGCTTAGTGTGGAATACTAAAGGAAAGCAATGGATTTAATGACTTAATCCAGAACTTAAGAAGCACAATAAAACATTAATTTTCAGCAAAGAAAAGAGATAGAATACAACAAACATTGATTACGGAGTTCATCCCCGATGGACTACGTCTTTGGGTTCGCTTTCAAGATGGGCATCTATTTTATTAAGGAATGATCCAAGGAAGTATTTACATAGAAATTCACCAGACTAAATATGCTCGCAAGCAACTATGGTCTCTGTCAACAGAAATCTCTCCCTCCTAGTTTTCCAACACCTGTCTCGGCGCCCAATTCCGCCTCCGGAAAACCAAGATACACCTGAAAGAAAACTCCCTCTCTCTTACATAATTCTGAATACAAGCCTTCAAAAACACTCCCTTTTTCATCATGAGAAATGGTGTAATTTTTTATAATTAGAGGCCAGGTTCACACTCGGGCCTATACTTGAAAAGTGGTTGAATGCATTAAGTTTGATTAGCTCTCAGTGCAATGGTGGTGTTACACCTTAGGAATTAGGTTACATGGTGGATAAACTAACATAGCATGCATAACCATTTAAAACCCAAAATAAACCATATAATAAAAATAGACCCTGACGATCTGGCTAACGACTGAGTAGTGAACAATCGCATGTGACATGTGGTCGGTGGTATAACTGTTGTCTACCACCTAGCGGTTAGGTTTGACAGTTATCTCAAACGGTGGCAGTTGACTGTCCATGTGACAACACATCCCTCAAACGGTGGTCAACTCCAACTTCTTGGTGGTCTTAAACTGCACGTTAACCTTCGTTGTTCACATGTCTTGCAGTTAACTCGACGCATAGTCAAGCTCTGACGATTAGACTGATATGGTTTATTACATATAGTTCTAAAAGGTCTTTATAACATGGTTTGCACATTACATAAGGTTTAGCGCTAGGTATTATCTTATGATTTAGACCATATAGTATTGTCACTTAGGTCTCTCACCATAGGTTTTCATACCATGAACATGTTTAACCACCTTTTACCATGACATTTCCACACCATGAAGTCACTTGCCATTTCTTTTCACCATATAATAAATCGAATACTTCCTCTTTCATATGAAACAATGAAGAATTGAAGATGATACTAGACTTCCTTGTCGATCTGAAATGATGGAAGATCCTCCTGGATCATAAAAATTCCAAAAATGGAATATTATCGTAGATAGGTGTCTCATGTTTATGCACACCTGGGATCTTCTTAGCAAACTTGTCCAGTCTTCAATCCCTTGCTCATATTTTGTGCCACTTACCTGAAATTATTTCCCCATATGCATTTTTATCATGAACCAGCCTCATAAAGTTAAGTTAGTGCAACAAGTAATGCAAACAATGAGGACTTGAGTCCAAGAAATACCTATCAGGTTTGTAACACAATCCACTACATGATTTTGAAATCTATTAACCATTGCGTTCACCAAATAATTGCTTATAAAGACCTTATACTCTCGTGAAGACTGGTCACACTAATAATGGTTCCTAAGAATGAGACCCTATGAATAATTTATATAATACTTAATAATGCTTATAGGTGATGTCTTTCTCAACCACCAATTCTCACAAATTTTCTTTTGAAAGCATGCTCTAACTGATATCAAACTACAAACTAAATGTGCACTATTTTTGTGCTATAATCCATAGTGATTTTCATCATATGTGGCTTAAGACTGGCTGAATGCAAGTCACATCCTTATCTGACATATGTAGAAGGTTAAACCCCGATGTCTTCTAACTTGTAACTATAATAAGGATACTTATGCATACATCCAACAACAGTGTGAATGGCAAAGGAAATATTTACATACCATGTTGCAATTTCTTCTAGTGCGAAGAGCACACCACCAATAGGTGCACGAAAAGATACAACCACCCCCGCGACAACACCACAGGTAATGAGATCACGCCTATCTCTATCATTCTTGAAGTACCTTGGCCATCTCCATGTTAGATGATAATGCCTTGAGCCACCCTGCCCCAGAAGAGATGATATGTAAGACCTAATGTGTATCAGGGGACCTTCCTTCCCTAGATCCAATCTAGAAGACACAACACATATACTTCCAAATACCTGCACACACCCAAAATATATCACACATTAACAAACAAATGAAACCTAGAAAAGGTTACATTCCAACATTCAAATACATAGCTAATGAAAACCATAGCTACCATTCCCTATGACATTTTCCACAAAGTCCCTAGATAAAAGCTCCCATAATTCATTTGGAATTTTTGTGGGGCCTTGAATACATGGCTCCACTTCATTGACATAATCATGCACATGCATTTTTATGGAGGTCTTGGAGGTCTTGGCATCTACAATGGATTCCTACCACTGGGTGGAAATTTACTCACATGTAGCTATTTTCTTGGACCATCTTGGTTAAAGTGTTCAATCTCTGCTCTCATTTTTTTGTATATAACTTTGCAATTTAAGATTATATTATGTTTATGAATAAAATTTGAAATTAAATCCTAGTCCAAATGAATTTACACATGTTTATTTTTGGTGCATTGTTCAGTTGCATGCATCTGTCATTCAAATGGATTTAGAGTTTACTGGGTTCATATATCTATATTGATACTTTTGAAACTGAAGTGTGTCCCTAGTACCTACCCACTGGATTGGGTAATCCTAATGTAACACCCCCTCTATTTCTTTTTTGGAGCTTGGGAATATTTCTAGTGGAGAATCTTCCCTTGAATTGTCCTAAAGGCTTGTGAGGTACTAGATGGATATTCTATAGTTTGTAGTGGACAACACTATAAACCAACTGAGAGCCCCTTACATCCTTGCAAGGGGGCCTTTATTTTACCTGCTCTTATTTTATGTTTTAGGGTTAGGTTAGCATTTACAACAACTTCACATAAGTTTTCATCCATTAGTAAGCTAGTTGTCTTGGTAATTGTGCCTCTATTTGACCTAAGATAAATTTTTTCATTGTCATATTTGTAATCTAACATCCAAACAAGGCACATTGTTTGGAATCTACTGTGAGTGTCTAGTCATACAGATATGGAGATGCTGCAAAAAACGGATCTTACTTTGTCAATACTAGAATCAAGAGGAAAAAACATTACTTAATAAGATGTATTTTCCATATTTGATTAATTAAGTCCTAGATGTGTGCAGGATGTATATTATGGTCAACATCCCAAACTTGTCTAAAAACACAAGTGAACAATCATCCACACAAATCTCTTTTCCTTGAAGAAGAGATAATGTTTGAGCAGAGGACCACATGCCTCTCGACTTCCCCTATTAAAACCTCAAGCCAAGAGAACTCGATTCATCCAATATGGTAATGTTGAATTAAGTAATTAACAATTCTAATTATTTAAATCAGTAGATTTGTTGTTTGAAAATTTTAACTAATTCTCAATAAATTAAAATAATTCTTCCAATGGTTTATAAAATATTGAGACATAAACCCTCTATATCTTTTTGTGCATTCCTAGAATATGATCGCATTGGAGAGCTTTCTAGAGTGTTTTCAAAGCATTCTAAATAGCAAGGGATTTCAACAAGAATATTTCCCATTAGATGCCTAATAACATGTGATGTCGCCCCATATGATTCTTTTGAATAATGACCACAGAATTAAATTATAGGAAGACCCTTCTCATCAACTAGAAATGGGAATGAATTTGAACTTGTGAAATGTCGGGAGGGTTCTCTGTATGTTTAGAGATGTGGAGAAGATGACAAAGCATGTACAGATTTGGGCCTTTCTCTTATTGAGTTAGATTGAATGAATATTGTAGGCTTCTCATTGGTTGTTTTAAAGGTTCTTGGGGCCATCTAATTACATGTATCTCAGTCTAAGCATCTATGGTGTAGTTAGTAGTTGTATTCAACTACTAATCCATCCTTGACAAGAAAAATATCCCACCATCTATTTATGCTTGGTGTTAATTTCAAAATTAAATCAATTCACATAGACCTCATACCTATTAGACTTTGTTCAATTACGTGGACTAACCACCACCCCCTGAACAAAATTAAGAGCGGTTACTGTGAAAAAAAATTGAAGCCTTTTAAACATGAATATGGACCCTTGATCAACATATTAAATTAGAATCATGTAACCCTATGAGGCTTGGAGTGATTATGCATCCTTCTTAAATATTGTGCTCAAGCAAAAGAATTAGAACTAATTGAATTCACACATGCAGCTAAATCATGAATTTATATATCTTTAAATAACATCGAGATCTCCCCTTCACTTATTTACATGCAACAAAGAAATATATGAATTTTTTATTTTTCTATCACAGTTCATGAACTAGACCAAGTGCTTCTGTGGATGCAATAAAGAAATATATACCTTGGATTTTGTGGGAAGTAGCACAGTTTCCATGAACTGAAGTTTGAACCAAGCATACTCCCATGGCAAGCTAAAGGGCCACGCACAAATAGTTTTCTTGGAAACGGTTCTACTCTTAACCAAGCATATTGTCATGGAAAACTAAAAGGCCATGCACAAATAGCTTTCTTGGAAACAGTTCTACTCTGAGAGTTTGACTTCTTCGAAAATAAATGTTAAATCAACTTGTTGAGTACTTCACAAAAGGAAAAGGCTTACTCATTTTATTTATCTCCTTTTCCAAATCAATTATTGATCCCATTGTGAAATGCTTCAGTCTTAATATGTTGTCCATTTAGAGAGACACCATGTTCTTCCTATGGACATTGGCGAAAGAGACCCCCCTCAAACCTAGCATCTAAACCAAAGGAGTGCCCTCGTGGAATGCTTCAATCTTGATATGATGTCCATTTAGAGAGATACACCATGTTGCTCCTGAAGGGCATTGGTGAAAGAGACACCCCTCAAACCTAGCATCTAAACCAAATACTATAATTTTAAGAGCTTTATGGTTCTTTTCCTACTAAGCTACTTTCCTTTATCTGTGTCATGCATCATTTTATTGAAAATACAAGTACATATCTGTTGAAACAGTTTTGCACATCAGCCAGATTTCCCTCTCTTGTCTTCACAAATCTAGGCACCATGCATTTTAAATAAATTCAAGTTCCTCCTCTAATGTTGTCGTTACCTGACTTCAAATGTATTTTTGTTGGGAACTGTTACAAAAAGGTGCTAATTTATAAAATACAGGTTTCAAATATTTTTCCTCAAAACCTGGTGCTTTCAATGAATTACCTATTATGCTTCCACATGTACATGTTTATATTTAGACATATATACATATCCACGCACATACAGAGTATGTGTCCACACACACCCCATAAGGTTTGGGATGGGATCAAGTTTTCGTGTACTTGTGCTTTGGATTACACTTTCAATTTTCAACTTTACCATTTCTATAATCTAGTTATCAAAATTTGCTAAATTTGCAATTTTAGGATTTTTAAAACAATGTTTTTCATTGAAAAAAATAGATTCAGTATCGTTAAATGATCCTGCTACAATCTTATTTTATAGTGTTTAAGATTGATATCTATAATTCAATCAATACAATTAAATTTTACTGAATTTGAAGAAAAAAAATGTCATTTTTCTTTCCTCGTATTCTGAATGGTCAGAAAAGAGTCCATTTATAAAATTTCTAGATTTTTTTTTAACAAAAAAAACATAGTTTTTTCATTAATAAAAAGAGAGTACATTATCAAATTTATGTTCAACTTTTTTCCTCCTGTTTCATTATGCTTAGTGTACTTATTGTCCTATTAGGGCTTGACTTTGATTCCCTCAAGGGACATGGTCGCCACATGCATGATGGCATGCCCACAGAAGGGGGGCATTTATTGTGAATGGGACCAAGTACAATTCCCGGGGAGACTTTGGTGGTAAAGACACCCGCTAGTTGTGGTTAAGTATCTATCTTGAACTGAACCATTAAAATCATAATTTCCCACAAGATTTATTAATTGATGTGCTCTGTTATTTATTGGATGTGGGTTGCAGTTGGTTGGAATGTAACCTTTACAAATGTTACATTCCACGAATGTAACTGGAACTAAACCACTGTGATAAATAATCTTATTCTTCAGATCAAGATTCCAGAGCCCAGCATCAGTCAATTCAAGCATATGCTTATGTCTATGTTTGCTTTTAGTGCCCTATGAAGCCTATCTGGCATATGGGACCTTTTCTCATAGAGTCAAAATAAAAATATATTCTAGTCACAGATCTGATTGGGATGGGATTTCAAGGTCTTGTATGGTCATTTATTTACATGTTTAGTGTATTCTTAGCTCAATTCTTATGGCATTAGATGCTGCAATGGATACAATTGTGTACTTGGGCTCATTGACGTTACATAATAAAGGGCATGTATGTTCATGTGAACGTAAGGTCTGGTCAGGCCTCCCCACTAATAGCAGATGATGTTTATGATATCATCTTAAAGGTACTGCTTTTTTTATCCCTCCACGTTTGTATAATTTATGAGTAATTGGTGTTGATCATTCTTTTAAGATTTTTGATTTCTACGATTAATTTCCTACATGGCTAAGGTTCTGTGTTTTTGTGAATTTCGTTGGAATTTCCAAGTATTTATTAGCTATTTATATCCTTCTAAATTTAAGCCACATTACAAGGATGTTGTGTATGCTGGTTCAGCAGGAAGTATTAACTGCATTTTATTTTTTTAGTTTATGTATAACTATTTTTCCAAGGCCTTTAAATTGATTGATTTGTTCCTTATTATTATTATAATACCTGCCTCTAGAAGTATATATAGCAATATGTTTTCCTTTGACTTTGAAGTAGTCAAATTACATTTAACGATGATTTTCAGAACTATCTACTAATGATTATGCTTGTGTATGTTTTTTGGCGGGTTCAGAATGTTGCTCGGTTGGATAGTGAAATAATCTATGATAGGGATTTTGAATATGACTACTTTGGCTTCAAGACATTGGAGAGGTCCTACTTGTTAAAATTTAATGGGGTTGTTGTGGAGAGGCCTCAACATATGTTGATAAGGGTTTTTATGGGAATCCACAAGGATGACAGTTAATATTCTATCAAGACTTATCATTCAATGTCACAGCATTGTTTTACGCATGCATCTACAACATTTTTTAATGGTGGAAATCCAAGGCCTCTGGTATGTGCCTCACAATGTGGTTTAGGTTTGGATGTTAATATCATGATGAGTGATACATTTTAAGTTAGGGGCATGATTCAAGGCTAATCAAGACATCTGTCTTGTTACCATTTGAGTTAAGAAAAATCTGACTATATGGGTCATAGACAAGATAATAGCAGAGGAAATATGGAACTTTATATTGATATTCCAATTAAAACAAGTTTCTTGATTTAAATAATGCATTTTTATTGGTTATCAATAGGGTACGAATTGTTGTCATATAAATCTTTCTGGGTATTTTTGATCTATTTCATGTTTTAAATTCGAAGTAGTTAAGTAGCTGCTTTCTAATATGTATGAAGGATGATAGCATTGAAGGTATTTATGATACCCTCAAAGAATGTGCTATGATTAGAAAATCAGCAGGATACATTGGAGTTTTGATCCATAATATTCGTTCAAAAAATAGTTACATACGTGGAACAAATGGCACATCAAATGGCATTGTACCAATGTTGCGTGTGTTTAATGATACTTCTCACTATGTAGATCAAGGAGGAGGCAAAAGAAAGGGTAATTGGGAATGTGGTTATTTGCTGACATGAATTTTTGTTTTTGTTAATGCTTACTCACTAGTTATAGTTTTGTTCTTATAAAAACAACATAAATTGACAGTTTTGAGATGTAGGCCTTTGATGACATTATTATTACTAGTAAATATACTCAATTTGATTAACATTATTCACAGGTGCCTTCATTGTGTACTTGGAGCCATGGCATGCTAATATTTTTGGCTTTTTGGATTTGAGAAATAACCATGGCAAGACAAAGTTGGTTGTGAAGTTTGAGGAGGATTTTTAATGCATCCATGGCAAGGTTCATGGGTAATAGGAATCTCGTGGGTTGTTAACAAGAAGAAAACAGGGAAAGAGATTTGTTATATGGTTTATGGTTTCCATATATCTTTATGAAGAGAGTCCAAGACAATGCTACTTGATCATTGTTCTGTCCTAATGAGTCTCCTGGATTAGCAGACTGTTGGGGTGAAGATTTTGATAAATTGTACCTCAAATATGAGCAGCAGATATGTTGGCAAGCTAACAAAAATCTCATGTATTTTTTTGGGTCCTTTGATATTATTTTTCTTTTTCTTTTAATTTTTAAAATTTTTAACTTGTAGTATTTAAATTTGGCTGAAATCATGTATGTCTAATTAGGGCAAGGCTAGGAAATTTGTACAAGCTCAGAAACTCTGGTTTGCAATTTTAAAATCTCAGATAGAAACTGGAAATCCATATATGTTGTATAAGGTAATTCCATTCTTTCATATTTTATAGGCTTTGAGTTTGTTCTTTGTTGCAACATTCCTTGACCATAGTTTGGGTTTCAGGACTCGTGCAACAGGAAGACCAATCAACAGAATTTAGGAACAATTAAGTCTTCAAATCTTTGCACATAAATTATTGAGTACACTAGCCCAATAGAAAGTGCAGTTTGTAATTTGGCATCAATCACTCTGCCGCGGTTTGTAAGAGAAAAGGTATGCTTGTTGAAATTTATTCTTGTTACTATTTTAAGCTTAATAGGCAGAGGCCTGAAAGACGATTATCCCTAATTTTGCAGGGTATTCCATTGAGTCTCATCCTTCAAAGCTTGTTGGCAGCCTGGGTTCTAAGAACCAATACTTTGATTTTGATAAGCTAGGAGAGGTTGGTTTTTAGCCGATACTTCAAAATATTTTTTTGGTCTTTTTGAGAGTGGTGTTGATTGCTTGCTATTGTAGCTTTGATTGACACATTTGCAACATTGCTTTTATGATAGGCGGCATCAATAATTACTCAAAACCTAAATAAAATCATTGATGTGAACTTTTATCCCATGGAAACCGCAAAGAGATCAAATATGTGTCACAGACCTATTGGCATTGGTGTTCAAGGCCTTGCTGATAAATTTATCTTGCTTGGTATGCCATTTGAATCAAAGGAGGTAAGCTTCACAAAAACATTTGAGTGAATGTATTTTGGTGATTTTTTTTTCTAATAAATATGTCGTTTGGTTATTTACTCTTTGAAATCTGCACTGTAGGCTCAGAAGTTGAACTCTGAGATTTTTGAGACAATTTATTATCATTCCCTTAAGTCATCTTCTGAACTTTCTGCCAAGGATGTTCCTTATTAAACCTATGTTGGGAGAAATTTAATCAAGGTAGATGTATTTGTTTTGGATGTAGAACTTATCTTTGGAAGTGTATTATGTGGTTTAGATACTGGCAATCGCCTAAGATACATTATGAGGGTAGATGGTTTTGAGTATTAATTTCTTTCCAAATTGGTGTGCAGGGAATACTTTAGCCAGACATGTGGCGTGTTACATCTTCAAGTTGATGGGATTGGGCTGCCTTAAGGCAAATGGTTTCAAAAAATGGTGTGATAAACTCTCTCCTTCTTTCTCATATGCCAACAACATCAACTAGTCAAATCCTTGGGAACAATGATTGCTTTGACCCATACACATCAAATATTTATAGCAGGAGAGTGTTAAGGTAAATTTTTCATTATTATGAATATTTTTTTTAAATATTGCAGTGATTAAAATGTAACCTCTTTTTTTTTCTTTGCAGTGGTGAATTTGTAGTGGTCAACAAGAATCTTCTTCATGACTTGACTAATGCTGGGATCTGGAATCCTAATCTGAAGAATAAGATTATTTATCACAATGGTTCGGTTCAAAGAATTAAAAAATACCATCATCCATGTCAAAAATGCTTAGGAGTTTCTAACTCATTAGAAGGAGAAAGAAAAATGAACATTGGAAGTAGATTGTGAGTTTGGAAGCCATTAACAAGAATGTTGCAAAACTTAGATCAACAAAAATATTATTAATTAGATGTTGTTCACATATGAACTCTATTATGTTATTTTATGTGTGGAATATTTTGCTTCTTACCATAGTTATATTTTGGATGATGACTATCAAATTCTCCTTTGATTACAGGATGATAGAAGAGATTGGTTTGAAGAACTTGGAACACTTATCTCAGATGGTTCCAGTCTTGTTGGCATTCTTAAAAGATGACATACCTGCTGTTATCCGTCAAAATATTACCAGTGGGACAAATTTATTTCATAACACTTTGGAACATGTTGCACTACGGGTATATTTCTATGTTATATTCTTAGTGCTTTCTATCGGTAACAATAGTTGAAGCCTCAACATGTATACTTTTTGAAAATTTTCTTATTTCATTTTCATGTGTATGAAAAGTAGGTTCAGGAAAGACTATGACGTGTGTTAGCATTGACTTCATGTAAATTATCATGTAAATTTGGTCACTATGATTAAAGGTTATTTTGGAATCTAAAAAATCTATCAAAATTCACCTCTCAAACCACAAATTAGGAGGAATCTATTGCCGTCTAATCTCAGTGGTGAAGGAAACACATATATTTCACTAGAGTAATTAAATTTCTTCATGGTTGTGAATAATATATTTGTTGTTATGTTCTTTCCAGCAATGTAGACACCTTTTAGGACTCTCCATGGCTACAGAGTAATTCTCCTTAGAGTCTTTGAGTGTCCTCTACAAAGGATAGAAGAATCAAGGGCAATTTCCTTTGCCACTGTAAAACCATTTCATTGTTGACTTACAGAGAATCGTAGTGAATTGTTGATGTTGGCTTGATCCTTTGTGGAATGATGAGAGTTCGTTAGCGATAAAGCCATGGTAGGGGTTTAACAAGACCCTGCTCATTGTACAAGACACCCTATCCTAGTAATAAAACATTTGGCAAAGATGTTTAATTCCATGGTCACCTACTGAACTTGAGGCTCAATTTGTGGACAAAATTATACATGACAACCACTTTATCAGCCCAAGAAAAGTTTTGGTCACTATCTCAACTCTCAGTTTGTGAACATAAATTATACATGATCGCCTCTTTATCTGCTCAAGAAATTTTTTTATCAATATATCAACTCTTGAATTTAAATTAAAATAAACATATTTAAACACCCTCCTATACTTATCTATTCTTTTAAAGTAAAATAAACATATTTGTTAAAGAATGAAATTTGCACCATATTGATTTAGATGATATTGCTAACACAGAAACCAAATAGTAATTATTAAGGCATCCCCTTGGATTTGGTTTTTAGCAAACTCAGTGAACTATTTTTTAATTTATACATATGTTTAGTGTTTTTTTCATGTAAAAGTTGCAGTGTAAAGCAATTCTACCCCTAATTTGTTCAAGGTCACATGCAATCTAAACATAATTCACACAAAGGGCTATTAAAAGGTAGTTTTGTTAAATGAACATGCTCGCGATCTTATAAAAAAGGTACCAAATTCTTATCAGAGATACCTCCGTAGGGGCAGAGGTAAGCTTGATATGATCATCGACTTTATGAAGGAACTCAACATTCGCTTTTGGCATGATGCCAATAGTTGATAAATGAGAAACGAAGATCGATGACCTCCCAAGCGAGCTAGGCTAGGATGTAAGACAGTTGAGACAGTTTTATTGCATCCTAGCTTGCTTAGGAGGTCATACATCTTCCTTTCTCCTTTATCACTACTGCTATCATGCCATAAGCCAAATGTGAGTTCCTTCTTAAAGTGGATGATCATCTCAGGGTTACTTCTACCCCCAAAAAAAATTCTAGGAGTTGCATTGCTATTCCGACGGTTGTGTTTCGTCGGAATATCAATGACTATGGTGTCACTTCCAACGGTTTTTTCTATCGCTGATATGGCCCAACCGTCACAACAATTTTATTCCAGTTTTCAGAATATAAATGACTGTTGTGGAACTTACAACGATTGTTTCCATCGCTGGAAAAAAAATAGAGCTGGAAGTGCGACAACATGTGCAACGATAGGTCATCAGTATTGCGACACATTCTGGGAAGGCATCGGTGTCGTAATACCAATGTCTCCACATGATGTTAGAATAGCAACAATAAATAGCGTGATTCAAATATTGACTAAATGAATACATGTGTCGTGTCTAGTGTCACTCTACTTACAGTTATTACAAGTGTCGCATATTCAACAATACAGGAAGCGACGTTTTTCCCAACCTCAAAGTGTCACTCTTGGGACACATATGTGTCGCAATAGAGACATTTTGGTCATCGGAAATTGGGCCAAATATGCTAGTGCCACTCTGCAAATGAATATGTCAAGGCATTACTCTGCAAGAAACATGGTCTACAAGGTTAGGGTTAATAATATGAAGAATAAGCTCAAGAAGACCCTAAGAAAACTCAAAAATAAGGATAACCTGAACCTTTTGGCAGATACTTCATTGTTGGCTTGAAAGCGTAATAGAAAAAAAGAAGGAAAAGACCAAAATTTTGATTTTTTGATGTTTTTTGTGCACACAGTAAAAAACACTCTACAGAAACGCAGCGAGTACTCGTTGTGCTTTTTCTCAGGAGGTACAAATTCACAATTTCAAAAAAGTGTAGATGGCTAATAGAATAAGGATATTAGAAACGTTCATGGTGATGCTTAAACGTTAACAAATTTTCATAAATTGACCAAATAATGCCTATTTTTTACCTTTCTTCCACCTTTTAAGACCACTCGTTGTGCTTTTGGATAGTTTGATTTCAAGTCAATTTTCAGGGGTTTGGAGTTAGTGTTTGTAGTGCTTGATGAATCTATTGTGTAGTAGACATCTTTATCTTTCCAACCATACCTTTTTCAGCCAAAACATCACCCAGGAAGGCCTCCAAATCATCCTCCAAAGTTTTGATGGGCTTATGCTAATATTGTTGTGTTTCTAAGAAATTTTGTTGTGTTTCAGGGTTTGAAGATTTTTCTTGACACGTGGAGTTCAAAGGTAAAAATATTCGATGTAACAACTGGCTCATGAGTTATTTGATGGTTAATAGGCCTATTAATGGTCATATTTGTAAAATAATGTTATGATTAATGACTTGAGAGAAAATCTCAACTAGTTAGCTAAAAAAGCCTAGGAAAGTTGTTTTTAACTTCCCTAGGATTAGGATATGAATCATTAGATTCATTAATTAGTTGTTATAGATCATGATTCGACCCCTAGACGTGGAATCTTGTTTTATTTCTATATGTACTCAGAATTAATTCAATGAGAGGGTTGGATATTTGAAGTTCATACTATTTTGGCACTAGTGTACTTGACTATTTGCAGAAGAAATTTACAGGCAGTTGCAGCTATTTTTATGGGATTCTTGTGATGTGGTTAGTGACAATGTTTTTGTCTATTTTTATTATGCGTCTGATGATAAAAAAAATTAAGTAGCCATCTACTTTCTTCCTATGTTTTATCTTTTAAAGTTTGAAACAGAAATCATTCTTTTATGCTTTGTTTTTGTTTAAGATAAGCATCTAAGTGTTTCATCTTCTAAATAAGTGAATTCATATGCTCACTTAACTTCTTAAATTCTTTCATATTTACCACAATACAATGACTAACCAATTGTGTCACTGCTCTCACCTACCTTGCCTCGTACTATGTCTGCAGCTAATATTTTTGGGACATCTTGCCTAGTCTCCAAACCTGGTGCTTCTTTGCCCAGCAAACCCTAATCAAATCTAAATCAAAAACCCTATTGAGCTTATAAGTAGCCTAAAATCCTTATTCTCTAGTCATTTCCATCGAATGTGAACTTGATATAGAGATATCCCTCTCTGATTTGGTAGGGCTAGCTACCAAATTGAAAGTTGGTTTGTGGTTACCTCTTTGGTTTCCTTTCTCAGCCTTGGGAAACTAAGGATCCCTAAAAAATTCTTCAAGGATTGAATTTTTGGGTGATATTTCCCATTAAATGGAAAAAATTGAAGCCTTACCACCTATAGATTGAGTATGAGAAAATTTTTCCTAATATTCAAAAATTCTCACCATATTTTGTCCATAAAATCCATGGGAATTATGTTCAAGTGTCGATAACTTGTGTTATGATATCATCCTTGATTCAGGGCACATATACTTATTCAACTAGTGGTGGAGAGTCCAACCAATGAGTAGGCAATGTTTTTCATTTACAAGGTTGGCATCAATTAAGTATTCTCTGCCCAACTCTAAGAGGATAAGTATGCATAATGGAATTATTATTGTAAGCAATTGTAAATATTGGGTTATCTTGAATCTCAAGGGCTTGAAGTAGTTGCCTCAACCTAAAAATATTTAAAGGAACTATGTGTTTTTCAATTAGACCCATATGTTCTAGGATCTACAAAAGAGGAAGGCCTTATGGCTATTTTTAAGGGGTTTTCCTAGGCTCACCTATGTACTTACTTTTTTTGTCAAATGAAAAATGCAACTTTGGTTGTTGTTGCAAGAATAGGACTTGTAGGAGGAATGTGTAACAACCCTGGTCAAAAATTCATGTAAAAAAATATAATACCATGGTCATGGGACATGTATTCCAAGCTGAATGGTGGGAAAAACATCCTAGTGGGTGTTATTTCGGTTTATTATGGCTAAATGAAAATGGCAAAGGAAATGAATAAGGCTTTGGAATGGAAAAATGGCATTTTTGGAAATTTATTTATAAAAATAATGGAAATTAGGAGAAAAGGAAATTGAATGGTCACATGTTGCATGTGAGGAGGAAAATGAAGGAAAATATGGAAAAATGAAGAAAATAGAGGCCTTATTGATAAAAAGACTTATGAGAATCAGTTGGTACCTTTTTAGGCGGATCAATTTTGGAGCTCTTTCTCACACAATGTTGGACATTTAGAGTTTTCTTGGAGAATTTTAGCATTGGATCAAGAAAGACAAAGAAGGCAAAGAGGAAGCAAATATCAAGAAAGAAAGAGAAGGATCAAGCAACTACATTGAGATTCTTTGCAAGTATCGATTTGCATGTGTGATTTCCTTGATATATTTGGCGTGCATGGTGTTTCATGTGGATTATTGGTTCTCTTGATGTGATTGGAATGGGTTTTTCCATGTATGATAGTGTTTTTTAGCCTAGCCTTTCCATTTCCGGATAGCCATGGTGTGATGGGTTCTCATGTTTTTGGTTGAGATGGATTGTCGAATGGATTTGAAGCTGAGTGAGGTGGATATTTGAATGAAAGAACACATGACCTAGTGATACATGAACCATACTGCAGATTGTGGTAAAGCCACTAGCCTAGTGACCCCTGAAACGGATTGTGGATTGTAGTAAATCCTGGGATTTTGTGCCTCGGTGGGCCTAGGAATCATTTTCTGTGAATGAAGAGATATACAATAAAGCCTACATGTGGTTTCTCTTGATTATGCCTAGGAATCCTTACAGGTGAATGGCAGGATATATGGTAAAACCTAGAGGGTGGAATCTCGGTTAGGGCCTAGTGATCTAGAGTGGATTGCGGTAAATCCTAGAGACTAGGAGACAGTAAAATTCCTCATGATGTAGGTGGAGAAATATGGTGGCATCCATATTTGTTTTGACCTAATGATCTAGTGGTGATCATGGTAAAGCCTGATGTTACATATTTTATTGTTTTGGCCTAGTGATCTGGTGTGGATTGTGGTAAATCCTAGTTTTATTGATGAGGGTGAGGTGGTGTAGCCTTGGGAATCCCTAGTTGATTTTTGTTATGAGTCTCACGTTCATTCTCAGAATATGGCACAAGGCATCACAAGGGAGAACTAGGCCAAAATGCATGGAACCCCTGTGATTGTGGAACCCCTGCAATTGTGGAACACCTTGACTTGGTAACTTGATAAGTGGGATGAGTTAATATTGGACATGAGTAGCCTAATATGAGTTATAAGCCATTCTTAGGTGAAAAAGGTATAGTCTAGTTGTAGTAGATGAAACTTGGTTGAGTTGTTGTAGTCAAGGTAGGACTTGGTTGGGTTCCCAAGTCTAAAAAAAAATGGTAGTTATGAGGAAATGATAGTTAAGGAGTGCCAAGGTGTATCAATGAATGAAAAGGCATGCTAACACATGCCATATAGTTCCAATGCATGCCAATGAGTGTTGGGGAGTGCCAGGGAATCACAAGGGAGAACTAGTTCAAAGTGCATGGAAACGAACAAATAAGCGTGTCTGTTAGGGAGTGTCAGTGAATTACATGCGTCCCATGGATGAAGTGTGTTAGGATAATTTCATAATAGGACTTGCAGGATGAAATCATATGATTGTGATAAGGGGATGGAAAAAGCAGTTTTAGACAAAGGAATACTTTGGTCTAGACACAACACTATTTTTTCAATGACTTGGTTGGGTTCCCAAGTCACAAAAAAAAGTAAGGCTATCTATGATGGAATGAAAACTAGGGAGTGCCAAGGTGTCTAGGGAATCCCAAGAAGTGCTAACACATTCTATAACGTTCCAATTCATCTTATGCATTCCAAGATGCACTAGGTGCTAGGGTGTGGCACCAACGCATGTTAGGGAGTGTCAAGGAAACAAAAGGGAGGAGTAGTTTCAATTGCATGGAAGTGAATGAATAAAGGCGTGTGATAGGGAGTGTTAGAAAATTCTAGGTGTCCTAAGGAGGGTGTGACAAGGTATGCTAGGCAGTGCTAAGGCATGATAGAGTGCTAGGAAATCATGCTAATATGTGCCAAGTTCCAAGGTGTGCCAATTTGTTCCAAGGAGTGCTATGGAATGCTAGATAAACACAAGGGTGAACTATGTAATAATGCATGGAAATGAATGAATAAGAGTGCGTGATAGGGATTTCAATGAGTTCCAAGTGTGCTAAGGAGGAGTGACAAGGCATGCTTGGCAGTGCTAAGGAATGCTAGAGTGCTAGGGCATCATGTGGCCAAGATGTACCAACACGTGCAAGGAAGTGTTAACTAGGAGTGCCAAGGAAACCCAAGGGAGAACTACGTCAAAATGCATGGAAATGAACAAATAAGAGTTTGTGTTTGGAAGTGTCAGTGAGTTCCAGGTGTGCTAAGGATGGAGTGACAAGGTATGTCATGTAGTGTTAAGGCATGCTAGAGGCCTGGGAGAAATACCAATATGTCCTAGGTTCTAGGGTGTACCAACACGTGCCAAGGAGTGTTAAGGAATCCTATGGAAACACAAGCGAACACTAGGTAAAAATGCATGGAAATGAATGAATAAGATTTTCTGACTGGGAGTGTCAATGATCTCTAGGTGTGCTAAGGAGAGAGTGACAAGGTATGCTAGGTAGTGCAAAGGAATGCTATAATGTTAGGGCGGCATGCCAAGATGTGCCAAGTGTTAGGGTGTGCCAATGCATGCTAGGGAGTCTTACGGAGTGTTAGGGAAACACAAGGAATCACTAGATCAAAATGCATGGAAATGAATGAATAAGAGTGTGTGACAAACAGTGTCAATGAGTTCTAGGTGTGTTAAGGAGGGAGTGACAAGGTCATATGCTAGGCAGTTTCAAGGTATTCTAAACTACTAAGGCATGTCGGAAAGTGTCAGGGTGTGTCAAGGTGTGTAAAATCATGTCAAGGAATGTAGGGGATGCTAACACATGCCACATAGTGCCAAGGAATTTAATACATGCCAGGTGCTATGGCATGTCAAGATGTAAATTGTGTTGCTTAGTTGTTTTATGACCACAGTTGGATGTGATGAGCCTTGTCTTGGTAACTTGTTAAGTGGGGTGAGTTGAGATTGGACATGAGTAGCCTAAGATGAGTTACGAGTAGTTCTTAGGTCAACAATTCATATGTTGAATTTCCACGACACATGATAATTTGGGTTTCTTCTTAGAATATTTGATGCAAACACACTCAAGTGCCACAACACATCTACTTTGCATAACAAAATCTACACACATCAGGGAATCAACTAGTGCACATGAAATTTTTTAACTTTTTCAAATCGTTCTTCATTAAATTACAAACTATAATAGGATAGGATAGAGATCTCGTACTGGGGATCATGGCCCTTTACAATCACATTGATACAAGGAATACAACTAGGGCTTGGTGTCAGTCCTTTGACAACCAATCTACCTTGAACAAGACAACACTTGACCCACTTTTTTATGGTGGCCACACATATTCCTTTTAGTCCACATGTCCTGAACACGTCTAGTAGATCCTCTTCCCTCCCATTATGCAACTCCCCAATCTGCCTCTATCAATGAACTCAACTCCCTTAGGTTAATGAACTCGGCTAAAAAAACTTTTCCCTCTATCTACCTCTTTTTTCCTTTCAGGTTTGAAACACTTAGGGTTTTCGATCAATTGTTCACAACTTTGTTTGTGAACAAATCTTTGGTCTGCCCACTTTTTCCATACTGCTGCTCCAAGATTACAAGTCTAGGGCTATGGAGGTTTCCCTTATTCTCACTGACTCATTCCTCTACAATACAATGAACTAGGGCCAGTTGGCTAGCCCACTTGACTACTACTTTATTCCTTGAAAGTCTGCACATCCTTAGGCCCAATACACCTACCCTACTGCCAGTCTTTTTTTCCTTCACAAGTACATGACTTAGGGATCTTCTTTGACAATCACCTAACAACCCTCCAACTATACTCGGACTGCCATCAATTTTACCAACCACAGTCAATTATTTTACTAATATAGTGCCCACAACATTGCCCTCATCTAGGGCTCTTCAAATCTGCCACCTAATAGTGATTTGAGTCCTCTCAAAATCACTATTCTTGTGTACCAGTTTCTTTGTTGTCCAATATATGAACAAATCTTAACTACTCCTCTTATCATCCTTCTAACAATTTGTAGATGATTGAACTAGGGTCACAAATCATTCACTAATAGTCCATTGACTAAATTTTTCTATGTTGCTTCAGATCTTTTTCCAAAACTCTATAGACAGTCCACCAAAATCAACTCCACTTCATGTCACTCCATTCCTCATATGGCACATTTCTTCTACTCAATCTTCTACTCAGATTCCAACCTTCCTTTTCTATCTCCGAACATACGTCTACAAACCATCTTTTGAATCTATGTTATATATTGTAGAGATAAACCTCTCTCTAAGAGTCACGACCCCTCTCCTTCTACACAGATTTGTCATAGCCTTAAGGGAATACCTTATGGATTGAAATGCTAGGAAACCTCCCTAACTAGGGAATTATACTTCTATTCTAATTTCTTTAGAACAAACCCTATCCACCCATAGCAAAAAAAAAACTCTTGCCTCCAGAAGAGACTCGACCTAGCTCATATGGATCCATAGATTCTGGGCATTTATTTGATTGAATATTGACCTAAAATTTAGTTCTCTATGACCCTTAAACTACGGCTACCTCAGTAAATATTACACCTATAGTTACTTATGTTCTGGCCCTAAATTCTATTGCAGACCCTCCTCCATTTTTGTTGGTATTTATCACAGACCTTGCAGCCTACTAACCACCACAAGATGGGGTCTCAACCCTCTCTACTATTTCAAAATTTGATATGGCCTTCACACAGAAACACCGCTGAAATTACGCTCAAATTCTCATGAGCTACCTCTCTTGAGCTCGATATACCATAAGAGAACCAAGATTATGTCATCCTACTTCCTATCTCGAACCCATTAAGTTATGTGACATTCTTGTACTAAACCCTCACATGATGATCTTGCTCTTGGTGGATGATCATTGCCTCCCTTTAGCAACCCTTACTCAACCCTCTAACTCAACCTACTTTAGGACTACATCTCTCCTAGCCTCCTTGATCAAATGAGATCCTTCTCACTTGATGTTCTTGCCTTCATACTAAGGCCTCCTTGAATATATTTTCCTAGCTAGGCCTCTTAAGAACCCTCTAGAACTTACAGGCTTTACCCACATAGACCTTAGGAAATATTGTTTTTCCTTTTTAATTTTCTTTTAGATTTGAAACCATATCTTGGGTCCAAAACCCCTTCGCTTGGGTTCTTTTCTCACAAATCCTTTTGTGACCAAACTCACACAAACCCATCTCACTAGGCTTGTGGAGTACCTCCCAAGCTACACAATTCAACAACATAGTCTATTTGAAGTAATCGTAACTTGGCCAAGCTCTTGTAGTTAGGTGAGGGCTTGGTTGGGTTCCCAAGCTGAAAATTAAGTAAAGTTAGTTGTGAGGGCATGCTAGCTAGGGAGGTTTAGGGCATGCCAAGGAATTAAAAGATGTGCTAACACATGACGAACAATGTCAATGCATGTTGAGGAGTGTTAAGAGTGTTGAAGCATCATAAGGGAGAACAAGGTCAAAAATCATGGAAATGAACAAACAAGAGTGTGTGTCAGGGAGTGTCAGTGAATTCAAGTGTGGCGAGGATGAAGTGTGTTAGAAGAATTTCATAATAGTATTAGAAAGAGGCAAGCCTATGATTGCGATAAGGGGCTCGACAAATCAGTTTTAGACAAAGGGAGACTTCGTGTTGGGCACAACACTATTTTGCCTTTATCTATTATTTTTATATGACATGTGGCACACCTTGGCCGAATGATCATGCTTGAAACTATTTTAGACAATTTCATATTGTAAATTGTTATATATAATTTTTGGGGGACTTGGCTTGTGCAAACTTATATTTTGTGTGTCTTATGTATCTTGTGGTTCTTGCAAACTCAATTCTCTACTATTTATATGAACTGGAAATACATGTGAAATATTGCCTATGTAAGCTACGTTTCTTAGTTTTTTTATGGCCATGGCTAGATGTGATCTTTGTCTTGGTAATTTCTTAAGTGGAACAAGTTCATCTTGGACATGAGTAGCCTAAAATGAGGTATAGGCAGTCCTTAGGTGAACAAGGCACAATCTATTTGTAGTAGGTGCAATTGGTCAAATTGTTGTGGTTGAAGTAGGCCAATGTCACATGAACTACAGTAGCTAAGGACTTGATTGGGTTCCCAAGTCGTGAAAAAAATGTAAGGTTAGTTGTGAGGGCATGAGTTCCAAGGCATGCTAGGGAATTCCAACATGTGACAGATATTTCGAAGGCATGTCAAATATGTTAAGATGTGTCAAGTGTTAAGGCATGTCAAGATGTGAAAGGGTGTGACAATACGTGACAGGGACTATCAATGCAAAAAAAAGGAGAAAAAAGTTAAACTACAAGGAAATGAACACATCATAGGGTTAATCAGTCATCAATTTACCTTTTCTAGGAGGGGTGTGCTATACACACCAACACTAGGTGGAAATAGGTTCCAAGTGCCAAGTGTTAGTGAATTCTAAGTGCCAAATCACCCTTTGTTAATTCTCATCTACTTTCCAATAATTGATCTCAAATAAATTTAATATTAAACGATGTCAAAGCATAAAAATGCATCTTAATGAATGATAGACATGCTAATCCTTTCCAAGTTCCAACACATGCCAAGTGCCAATGTGTGGTAGGGAGTGATATACATGTTATGAAGTGGAAGGGCACGTCGAAGAGTGCTAAAGTGTGACAGAGTGTGCTAATGCACGATGAGAAGTGTTAATAGGGAAACACAAGGGAGCACTAGGTCAAAATGCATGTAAGTGAATGAATATGAGGGTGTGCTAGGGAGTTTCAATGAGTGCTAGCTATCATGAAAAGGAGGGAGTGACAAGGTATGTTAGGCACTAGTAAGGCATGCTAGGGAATACCGGGGCATGTCAAGAAGTGCTTGAGTGTGTTGTTGAAATTCAAAAATAAAATGCACCCACAAAAGGTGAGGAATTTTGATGCACCAGGAGTGAAGAAAACTTGATGCATCATCATTTTTGGTCGTGGAATGTGGGGCGGATAATTTATTTTTCCCTTAAATAAATTGTAATTTCATCTCATAACAACTTGTATCAGTTAACTAAGTCATGATGACTAATTTAGCTCAAGAAATTCGAGTTGAGGTTTTAAGATGAGGAACGTAGATTAATTCTAATATTTTGGGGGTCCAGTTGCAATTGATGCATCAGTTGGGTGCAGATGTGAATTATTTAACTCAATTAATTGAGTTAAAATCAATTTATTGACTAGTTCTAACTAAGTGATGAGCTAGTGAGAGTTGCAGTGAATTAAATCAAATGTATTTCACAAGTAGTGATCAATCAGATAACTGATAATTTTTTATTAATATTTGCATACATGTCAGTTCTCAGGAAGACCCAGTTGAGACAGAGGTTAAAGAAAACATAACTATCAGTTGTATTTTTAGAAAATTGTCCATGTGCAATTATAAAGTCATTTGGATTCCATGATGGATTTCACAATCAAGGAAGGCTATTTTTCCTATTTAATAGGGAGCTAATTCCCTAGGAATTGTGTCAGCAAGGCAGGCTGAAGGAAGGTTGAGAATTGGCTAAGTACTAGACCGATTTTTCCTAGATCAGTGTGAGACAATTGGTAGAGTGCGGGAGATTCTCATGAGCAAGAAAGCATTGTATTGTTTCATGATTCCTTGAATTTATACAATATAGAGATAGTGGGGTTTTGAGTAGTTTCTTTCCCCAAGAACATCTTGTGTTGTGTGATTGATTTAGTTCTTTCTCTTACTTTCATGTGATTGAGTGATCGTGTTTTGTATTCTGCAAATATTGTATAAGGGTCTAGTATCTTGTTTTAGTACATCACAAGATCATATTGAATCCATTGATATAATTTCTACATGGTAGTAGAGTGTAGGAGATTCTTGTGAGCACAAAAGCATTGTATTGTTTCATGATTCCTTGACTTTAAACAATATACAAATAGTGGGGTTTTGAGTAGTTGCTTTCCCCAAGAACATATTTTGTCGTGTGATTGATTTACTTATTTCTCTTACTTGCATGTGATTGAGCAATCTTGTTTTGTATTCTGCAACTATTGTAGAAGGATTCAGTATCTTGTTTTAGTACATCACAAGATCAGATTGAATCCATTGATATAATTTCTACATGGTAGTAGAGTGCAGGAGATTCTTGTGTGCAAGAAAGCATTCTGTTGTTTCATGATTCCTTGAATTTATAAAATATACATATAGCAGGGTTTTGAGCAGTTTCTTTACCCAAGAACATCTTTATTGTGTGATTGATTTACTTCTTTCTCTTACTTGCATGTGATTGAGCGATCATGTTTTGTATTCCGCAAATATTGTAGAAGGATTCAGTATCTTGCTTTAGTACATCACACTATAGGATTTGAATCCATTGATAGATACTCCCCACAACTATCAGGTGTATTTTCCAGCACACAGGATGACAGTTGTCAGAAGAGATGTGAAATTTGATGAGGAGAAGGCCATGTGATTGTCCCTTGAGAGGGAGCTTGACTTGCATTCCAAAGGATGAACCTCGGGATGTGGAGCAGCCACAAGAAAAGGATCAGAGAGTGGAAGAAACCACTCATGCAGAGCCATCCACCATAAGTGGTAGGAAGCGCACCAGAAAGGTTGACAAATTGATGTTAGATGCGACAGAGAATGTAGGTGCACCTACATCACAACGTTGGAAGAGAAGGTCCCCATATAGGTATACTGGATATATTTCTCTTATGAGAAAATTTATTGTGACAGAACCATCCTCTTTTGAGGAAGCAGTGTAGCAATCGGTATGGGTTGATGCAATGGTTGAGGAGTATCACTCCATTATCAGAAACAGTACATGGGAAGTGGTCCCAGGACCAGTGGGGAAGTTAGTGATTAGATCTAGGTGGATCTATAAGGTGAAGAAAGTAGCAGATGGAATTTTGGAGAAACACAAGGCTATATTTGTGGCCAGAGGGTTCTACAGGTAGAGGGGATTGACTATGAGGAGACTTTTGCACCAGTTGTAAGGTCGATCAAATCCATCCTTGCATTCTCAGTGCAGATGGGATGGAAGATACATCAGGTGGATGTAAATAAAACCTTTCTCAATGAAGTTATTAAGGAAGAAGTGTACATTGAGCAACTAGAAGGTTTTGAGACCTTAGACAGGAAGTTGCATGTGTTCAGACTCAAGAGAGAAATGTATGGGATGAAGCAAGCACCTCGTGCTTGGTACACTAGGATCAACAACTATTTCACCAAGTTGGGCTTCACAAATATTGAAGTGGATGCGAACCTATATCATGTTGTGGTTGATCGTAAGCTTTTGATTATATTATTTTATGTAGATGATATGATATTGACAGGTGATGAGAAACTCATAACTTCTTGCAAAGTGGACCTTTCAAGAGAATATGAGATGAAGGACATGGGGCTATTGCATTATTTCCTTGGTTTGGAAATATGGCAAAGAGATGGGGAGCTATTTGTATCTCAGGGAAAGTATGCCAAGGAGATTCTGAGGAAGTTCCACATGGAGGGAAGCAAACTCATGGAGACTCCTCTTGCAACAAACTGGAGGAAGGAGAATGCTACTTCAGGTGAGGTAGTGGAGGTTATTGTTTATAGGCAACTTGTGGGTTCACTTATGTATTTGTTGAACACACGACCAGACATATGCTACGCAGTTACTCAACTTATTCAAGCTATGGTTAAGCCAACCAAGCTCTTTTGGAAGGCAGGGAAGCATGCCTTGACATATCTCAGGGACACTACAGAGTATGGATTATGGTACAAACGAACATAGGGAGTGAAGCTTCAAGGCTTCACCGATGAGATTGGGAAGGCAGTCCATCAAATAGGAAGATCACATCAGGGGGCATCTTCAGCATAGGATCAACGATAGTTTCTTGGTACAACAGGAAACAAAGATCAGTTACACTCATTTCAACAAAGCTATAGTACATGGAAGCTACTAAGGCTGCATGCGAGGCCATCTAGATGAGGAGGATACTTGTTGGTTTGTTCGGTTATAATATGGATCCGACGGTGATACATTGTGATAACCAGAGTTGCATTAAACTCTCGGTTAATCTATTATTCCATGATAGGTCCAAGCATATTGATATCTGATATCACTATCTCAAAGACTGTGTTCAGAGGTGCATTATGTTGTTTTAGTACATTCCCACAGAGGATCAGGATTCAAACATCTCGGCGAAGGAACTGGCAAAGAGAAAATTTGAATACCAGAGAGGCAGGATTGGGGTAGCTAATAATCCCTTTCTTTTTGAGAGGGAGTGTTGAAATTAAATAAGAAAATGCACCCACAAAGGGTGAGGAATTTTGATGCACCAGGAGTGAGGAAAAATTTATGCATCATAATTTTTGGTTGTGGAATGTGGGGTGTCTAATTTATTTTTCCCTTAAATAAATTGGACAATTAATTTTAATTTCATCCCATAACAACTTGTATCAGTTAACTAAGTCATGATGACTGAGTTAGCTCAATAAATTCGAGTTGAGGGTCTAAGATGAGGCATGTAGAGTGATTCTAATATTTTGGGGGTCCAGTTGCAGTTGATGCATCAGTGGGGTGCAGGTGTGAATTAGTTAACTCAATTAATTGAGTTAAAATCAGTTTACTAGTTCTAACTAAGTGATGATCTAGAGAGAGATCTAGTGAATTAAATTAGATTTAATTCACTAGTGATCAATTAGATAACTAATAATTTCCTATTAATATCTACATGCATGTTAGTTCTGAGAAAGACCCAGTTGAGACAGAGGTTAAAGGGAACATAACTATCATTTGTTATCCGAATTTATGCAGGAATGCAACATAATACACATATAACCATAAATACAAATATGCAGTGGAAATAACACATCATTTCATTAATATCAAATAACTGACATTTGTTTACAGATAGAATGGAAATAAACTAGCTAGGGCACTGGTAACTTATCTTTGAGAAGAGATGGGGCAGCTATAGGCCTCTGAACTATGTGTTACAATGAGGCTTAAAGGCCTATATATTATTGAGAAATAATGGAAAACCATAAACATCCAAAAACATAACCCTAGGAGATGAAATGCCAGAATATGGGCCCCGTTGGGGTAAATTGGTACATCAATTTCCTGGGGTCGTAATTTTGGCATACTATCTCTGTTTGACGCACAAGATACATTGTTAGAAATATCTATCTAAGGACTACAACTTTTGATAGAAAATATCAAGTCCAGAACAAACTCATATTCGCTAGAGGTTTTAGGGCCTCAAAACGGCTCCGGAAGTTCATGACCCAAAAACCTGCCAAATATAGTAAATTGTGCTACAATTAAGGAAACTAAAAAACTGAAAGAAACAATGGTGGGGGTCCAAGTGGAATAGGCGGGTGGCCACCAATATCCACCTGGATCATTCCTCCCCCTTAGGAAGCAATGGTCCCCATTGCGTTGAGTTCCACCATGAGATGAGGAAACTTATGTTGAACTTGGTCCCTAGTGAGCCACTTTCCCTAGTGAAGGAGTTGGCCTACTTTGACAACTCGATATAGTTGGATCCTCTGATGGCGATTGTTCTTGATTTCTATGTCCATAATCTTATTAGTTGTGGCTTGTTCCATGCATTCTGGGTTTAACTTTTTTGGTGTGAGTTGTTATGCCATATCGGATGTGTCGAGTAGAGGTGGAAAGTAGGGCCGAAGGCGATCGACATTTAACATTGGGTGCAGACCAAGGAATGGTGGAATATTGAAATCAAGGGCATTTTCCCCTAAAACCTTGGTGATGGTGTGTGGCCCATATCAGAGCAGGCAAAGCTTGCGGTGGGGTCCAGCGAGGCGCTCCTTCTGCAAATGTAGCCACAGTTTCTCGCCCAACTGGAAGTTGTGTTGCACACGATGATGATCCTGCCACTGCTTGTACTTAACATTGGCTCTGTCCAATATGTCATGAAACTATTGGTGAATGTGCTGATTGCACTCAATGAAGGTGTTCGCCTTGGTAGCTTCAGACTGGACATGAGCCGAATCAGCCTGAGTAGCTGCAAATGGCATAGTTATGTCAATGGGACATAATGGCTGGAATTCCAAGCCCACCTGAAAGGGGTTGTGGTCGGTTGAGTTGTGGAGGGCCTGGTTATAGCTAGTACATAGGGGAGGCTCTCATCCCATGTGTGTGGATGCTTTGAGTTGTACATGCGCAGAATGTGTATGATCATCCTATTGACGACCTTTATCTGGCCATCAATTTGGGGATGGAAAGATATGGATTTCATGAGCTTGGTGTCCACCATTGACCAGAGGCTAGACCAAAATGTACTAAGGAACCTGTTGTCCTGATCTAAGATGATAGACTGTGGGATCCCAAAGTGTACCCACACTCATTCAAAGAAGAGTTTAGCAGTGGCTTCTGCTGTGATATTCTTCTTGTAGGCTATCATAATGGCCATCTTCGAGAATCTATCAACAACCACGAAAACACAATAATTTCCATGCTTAGTAGAAGGAAGGCCCGACATGTAATCCATGGAGATGGATTCCCAAGGTTGACTAGGGGTAGGCAGTGGAGTATAGAGGCCTTACTTCTTGATGGTCAGTTTGGCAATGGCGCAGGCAGTGCAGGATCTGATGTACTTCCCGGAATCATTTCAAAGGTTTGGCCATTAGAAATACTTTTGCAGTACTTCCACTGTTTTCTCGACCCAGAAATGCCCAGCGACCTAACTATAGTGCGCTTCCCAAATCATCTTGGCATGCTCGCTTGAAGGAACACAAAGGTGTGCCAGGTGACATAACAGTGCATCCTCGAGGTGAAAATTTGGAGCTTGGTTACCCTTCAAGAGCGTCTTGTATGTGTGGCCAAATTCTAGATCGCTTTTGTAGAGAATTGGCCAATCAGAAGTCTCATGCCCACAAGAGTTGATCATGGTGGTTATCACCACGATCGGTGGTCGACTGAGGCAATCTGCAACATTATTGGTACTGCCCTTCCTGTACTTGATGTTCAAATGAAATTGTTGCCGATATGTGGACCACTTATGATGGCGATCATTCTACAACTTCTCTTGTGTCTGTATGAATTGCAAGGATCGGTGGTCTGTGTGGATGATCATTTCCTTCCCCATAATGTAATGTTTCCACTGTCGCAAAGCCTGCACAATGGAATACATCTCTTTTTCATAAGTGGGATACTTTCAGACTGCATCGAACAGTGTCTCACTGTGATATGCCACTGGATGCCCTTGTTGAGTAAGAACTGCCCCAATAGCATAGTCAGAGGCATCTGTCTCAATCTCAAATGGTTGTTGCAAGTTTGATAATGTGAGCACTGGGGCACAACATAGGAGATGTTTCAATTCTATGAACGCCTTTTGTTGAGATTCTGACCAAAATAATTTGTCTTTCGCTCCTCCCTTAGTGACTTGACTCAAGGTCCAAGTGATATGAGAGAATCTCAACACGAACCTGTTGTAGAAATTAGCAAGACCTAGAAATCTACGAAGCTCTATTAGAGTGGTTGGGGCTGGCCAATCCTGAATGACTTGGATCTTGGTTGGATCCACATGCACCCCCCGCTCATCAATAATGTATCCTGGATACTAAACCTAGGTCATGCCAAAAGTGTACTTCTACAAATTGGCACACAACTTGTGTTTTCACAGTGTTTTGAGGACCTGTCAGATGTGGTGGAGATTCTCTTCCCAAGTCTAGCTGAAGATCGAGATGTCATCCAAGTACACTACTACAAATGAGTTAGTGTATGGCCGCAAGATGTCATTCATTAGCTTCCTTACCCAACATGGTGACTGAACCCTCTATTTGAACTTTTCCTTCTTTTGAAGTTGCTTCATGGATGGTTGCATCTTATGCCACCTTTGCTTTTGTCACTTCCTCTTTCGGTGCTTGCATTACTTTCTTGCCTTTACCAAGATGAAGTTTTGGAAACAATTTCCAATAATTCTTGATCCAATGCCCACTGATATTGCAGTGAGTGCAAAAGTTCCTTTGAAATCTTCTTAGCTCACATGCCTTTTTCTTTCATTGAGTTTTCCTCTTCTCGTTCTCAATCTCAAGAGACATAAACATCTTCTTGAGATGGCTTTTATTTTGTCTCACTCCTCTACAGAATGGTTAGAATAAATGCAAAAAGTGCATGGAGACATTCTCCTCAACATGGCACTCAAATCAGCAGGTTGTTTTCCTTTAGGAGAACCATTTATATGAATAGGATGAGTATACAATTTATTGGCGTCCTTTGGCTTATGCTTCCTAGATGATGAACTTGCATGAAAAGAAGAACTTGAATCAGCTTCTTCTTCAACTTTTTCATCTATCTCTGTAGATACCTTCATGTCTCTTTTGTATTTAGAGAACCAAGCAGGTACTAGTTCCGAATGCAAAGTCCAACACATTTCCTTCTCATGCCCTTGTTTATGGAAGTAGTTACATGATACACAATAGCTTTCATCAGAAGACCATTATTTTGATGCAACATAACCCAAGCCTTCATACTTAGGTCTCTCTTTTACCTCTATTGGGTTCTTGATGCCTTGTTCATTCACACCGAGACCTAAGCCTTCCTTGTAACCCATATTTTCCAAGAGCTTAGACCCAATGCCTCTGTTGTGTCTTTCAAAGGTTGCAAAAGAATTTACATTAAAATATGCATGTAAATAAGGAGCATATGCATGCTCACCATTTGTCTCACCTCTTGATTGAGGAACAAATATGGTTTCATACTCCTTTCTGATTCTGCAAGTGTCCTTTTGGAATCTTTTGTTATCTTCTTTCAGCTCCTTGACATGAGGTGTTGATTGAACATCATACTCCACATCATGTGGACAAAAGGCACAAACATGTCCATCTTCCATATTGGAAGGACTTTCTACATTAGCATTTTGCATCAAAGTTGTAGAAAAATATGAATTTTCTGGAGAAGATGGTGGTTTATCACTATTCTTTTTACCTTATTGCTTTGTTGGAGAACCTTCTCCTCTTGAAGATATAGAGCCTTCACCTTGCAGTTGTGAGTTCCTCTCTTCATAAAGGACCTTCACCATATCTGACATGTCCCAAAAATCCTTTTTGATGCTTTCATATGTTGTCAGGATTGTATGCTCTCCTCCTTGAGGCATGCTTACTGAAGCCTCAGAAATCTCTGGAGGTGAAAATTGAGGTGGATCTTGTGGCAACTCTAGCCTCTTTCTCCTTGCTCCCACTTGGGAATATGCACCAATAATTTTTCCTTCTCTTCTCTGGAGTTTTAACTTTGTAATAATTTTCATTGTCTTTGCACAAGAAACACAAGCTAATAATCAACTTGCAGCTCTGATACCAACTTATTGTGAATATGGAAAAACTAGTTTTGTTGTGCTAGCTTTCTCATCAGTATAAAATAAAAGTGCTTAAGGATTGTGTGCATATATTTGAGCTTAACAGAAGGTTACTTCAATGGTTTCTTTTAAGTGTTCTTCAACCAGTATAATTCAATGAACAAATTATAAAGCATGAAATCATAAAACACTTGAAAAGAAATGGGCATCAAACAAAAGACAAAAACCGTTAATAAAGGAGGTCACCCCTTCTGGGCTACATATCCTGGGCCGTCAACTTGGCTAGACCTCTCTTGTATTTGGTGTCAAAATAACATATAATTTTGCTGCCAAATACATGTGGCTATTACCCCTTCAAGGTAATGTTCTTCTGTAAAGAACTCTCACAATATTAGCAACACAACATGTCTCCTACAGAGATGACATTCTTTCACTGGTGAGAGCTAGAAGCCCCTCACATACACTCTTTAATTCCACACTGAAGAATACAATAAAAAACTCCATGAACAAAGAATTAAAACTAGAGCTGAACCATGTTGGTCACATCTTCTGTAAAAAGTGTTATGGAATTGGGAAAACCCCTACAAGATCTCCTCCTTGCTCAACAGCTTCCAAAACTTCTTCAAACATCTAATTGATCCATACACCTTACTTTTAAAAGCTGCAATATGACCTTTAATATGCCCTCAGAACAGTAAACAAATGTTACCAAAGGATTCAAAGCATCCAAAAACCCCTAAGTAGCCTCTTTAGGCTCTTCATTTGGTCTTCAAGTGAAGCAGATATGGCCTCCTCTCCTGGTGGCCCTAGGCATCTTGAATCTTCAAGCTGGAAAAATCACCTCCAAAATTGCTCCTCTACCTATGAAACCTACACCAAACTGCTCAAAATATCCAAAAATACTAGGATAGACTCTTTCTGAGCCCAATTTGGTCGAAATTTTCTCAAGTTATGGCTTCTTCATTTTTTCCTAGGAAAACTCCTCTAAATCTGGAGCAACTCCAATTAAGTTTGCCAGAACTGGAGTTCCCCCCAAAGCTGGCAGACTCTTCCAACTTAATACGCATGGATAAGCTTCGATTAATTAAGGGTTAAGCATATTTTAGTGGTAATTAACTAAGGGTTAAGCACTTAATCGGCGTGTTTTACAAATCCACATTAAAAAAAATGGATTAGCTCATAACATGGGTTAGTGCTTTAATTAAGCACGTTTTAAAGTTTTAAACATAGGCTTAGTTGGATATCCCGTCGAGGTCACAGTGTATGACCTATGGACCGAGGGTTGGCCCTCTTTACACCCGCCATACAATTTTTATTAAAACAAATAAATTTGTTTGCAATGTATGGTAAGGACTTCGTTTGTGGTGTGTTGGTAAAACTTGCACTTAGTGTGGGGTGTAGAAATTATAAAAACATATGTATATCAATGTATTCAATCCGATCAAGTAATGTACTAAAGCTAGACACTGAATTCTTCTACAAATCAATTGCGGAAAATAAACACGATCGCCAATCACAACAAGTAAAGAAAGAAGAAAATCAAACCACAACATAGATATTTTCCCGGGGAAAGCTTGTTGCTCAAAACACCTCCATCTATATTGTATATTCATCAAGGAATCATGAAACAATTACGATGCACTCTTCTCATAAGACTCTCCTTCACTCTGCTTATCGTCTCACACTGATTCAGACAAAATCGGGCCAACACTTAGCCAATTCTCAATCTGTCTTCAGCCTGCCTTGCTCACACAATTCATGAAGAATGCAATCCCTATTCCTTAGGAATTTCAGCCTTTCTCAACTGTGCAAGTTTCATGGGCAATCTTGTGGTGTCTTAACTGCATCCGGGAAGTTTGCTAATAGTACAACTGACAGTCAACTTCCCTTTAACCTTTGTCTCAACTGGGTCTCCACTGGAACTGACATGCATGTGGATATTAATAGTAAATCATCAGTTGCATGGTAGATCACTGCATGTGAATTAAATATGATTTAGTTCACTTGTTCTCTCACTAGTGCAACAAACAATTACAACTAGTTCAATTGACTTTAACTCATCTAACTGAGTTAACTGATTACTCATGCATTAAACTAATGCATTAACTGCAAATCGAACTCTGTAACTAATAGAATCACTCTGCATGCCTAACCAACCACCCTCAACTCGAAATTCATGAGCTAACTGAGTCTATCACACTCAGTTAAATATTACAACTGTTTATGAGATAAGATTACAATTTATTGTCCAATTTAATTAAGCGATAATTAAATTTGACACATTTCCAATGTATTAAATAAATTGAATTGCACACTAATATATTGCTAGGACCCATCACTACACGACCTGTGGTCCCACACTAGTGTAGGTGATTTCATGTTGTTTCTGGATGCTAGTTTCACTGTTTCTTGTTGCAAACTTCAACACTCCCTCTCAACAAGAAAGGAATCAATCTGTCTCGATCCAGTATCTTGGAATGTCCTTGCATGCCCACATGCAACTCTTTCATGTGCACATGCAACATGTAACTCTTGCATGCAACAATTCTCTAGTGTTGTTTGCACATGCAACTCTTGAATGCAACACTTTTGAAACTGAATAGCCTCCAAAAAACTGAATCAATATAATGCATCTGTCATCAGAGTCTTCTGACTGCTGCTAGCTATTACGCATTTCTACTGGACTCTCTGTGCTGTTGACATCTGCATCCATGCACTCTGCACTGCTGCCAACTCTGATCTACCCTGCAGTATCTAACACCTCTCACTCTGATTTCTGTCTTCCTGACATCTAACTGCATCAATATAATCGATCCTACTACTGCTCTACTGTGGGCTCCTCATAGCCAAGTTTGATCTACAAGACACACCATCTCAATGAATCCTGCCCAAATTTCTTCTTGGGATTAATTTTTCACATCACCCCACTGAACACCTAGAGATATAGTTGCATGTACTCTTTTTTCCCATATGGCTCGAAATTTCCCCCTCCTGGAGGTCTCTTCTTGAGTGTTTTATGCCACTCCATGATCCTCATCTTGTGGTTGCTCCACATCTTGAGGTTCATCATTAGGAACCAAGAGTTCTTCATCTGCATGCAAATAAAGCTCCCTCTCAAGGGACAATCGCATGGATTTCTCACACTTCCCCATGGTACATCCCTTGCATGTGTCTATCTGCACAAGAGTACCCTTTGGAAGACCCATAGAAATCTGTTGCATGACCTTCACAGCTCCGTGGTGTAGATGGCCCAATTTCTTGTGTCATAACTCACCCTCATCCCGGCTCACCACTATGTCTTCCTTACCCATCAATGTTGCACAACCATCTACATCAACTTTATAGATATTCTTCACACGAATCCCAATATTCTTGGTTTTTCCTTTGGCTTCGTGTCAAAGGACTCCCTTCACTGAAAACCACATCATAACCTCTATCCTCCAACATTGCGACTGAAACTCATTTTTTCTTCAAGCCTGGTACATGCATTACATATTTTAATAAGAAGGGTTTACCCGACTATCTCTGGAAGGTAACTGTACCAATCCGGTAGTACTGTACTGCCCGTCATCACCCATTTCGATATGCATATGGAGGTCCTTCTCCTCCAAGCTACTGAAAATTTCTCCTCCAAGCTACTGAAAAGTTCTTTGTCTCCCGTCATGTGGAAATATACACCATTATCCAAGTACCACACCGATCCCATCGCACTTGACACCATGCATGTAATGAGCGAGAATTTAAGCTTAAATTGCACGGCCAAAGCCTCACTAGCTGCAGATCCTAAAGCTTTCTTGTTCTTCTTCTTTTGTGGAAAATTAGTGGCATAATGTTCGTGCTCGTGAAATTGAAAACACTTCACTCTGGAAATGTCGCTCTCCTTGCCTTCTTCGCCAGACTCAGATTTGGAATAGGATTTCTTTCCCTTCCCCTTATTTTCTTACCAGCCAAGGCGCAATTTTCTTCATCATATTCCTTAGATGAAGAACCATCCCTGGTATTCCACCTGAATTCTTCTTGCACCAAATCCAACCAAAGTCATTCCCAATCTCGAAGCTTCTCCCTCCCATTGGCAGAGTCCTGATAACTATGCCAACTCTTGGGAAGGCCTAGAAGAGCTAGGCTCACCAAGTCATCATCCGCGACAGTAATTCCAACGCTTCCAAGCTCATCCTGACATTGAACAAACTTTGTTAAATATTTCAGAATAGTTTCGTCTTTCTCCATTCTAATTTTCCTAAGCTTTTCCTTCAGTGCCAATTTTCTATGATCACTGCTACTCTGAAATAGATATGTCAAAGTTTTACACATTGCATATGGAGTCACTTTTCCATGGAGACTTGAGACAATGTGGTCTCTTACTCCCTATAGTAAGATCCTCCTTGCCCTTGCAACCTTCTTTTGCCAAGCATCAAGATTTGCGGCATCTGCTGCACTGGATTTGGGAATGTCGCTATCAATGAATTATTTCAACCCATTTTCCTCCAGTACTGCCTCCATCCTATCTTTCCACTCAATCTATTATAACTTCCCTCGAGTGCACACTTCAATATCAAGCCATTGAAAGTGATCTCAATCCCGATTCGCCTGTCGCACCAAGAATACGTTTTCAAATTTGAAATCTATTTAGTCACAAACTCAGCTTCTCCTCCACTATAGTGATTTCCTATGCTCTGATACCATGTAGAAATTATACAAACATATGTATATCAATGGATTCAATCCGATCAAGCAATGTAATAAAGCTAGATATTGAATCCTTCTATAAATCAATTACGAAAAATAAACACAATCGCCAATCACAAAAAGTAAAGAAAGAAGAAAATCAAACCACAACACAGATATTTTCCCAGGGAAATATTGCTGCTCAAAACCCCTCTATCTATATTTTATATTCATCAAGGAATCATGAAACAATTACAATGCACTCTCCTCACAAGAGTCTCTTGCACTCTGCTTATCGTCTCACACTGATTCAAACAAAATCGAGCCAACACTTAGCCAATTCTCAGCCTGTCTTCAACCTGGCTTGCTCACGCAATTCATGAGGAATGAAATCCCTATTCCTTAATAATTTCACCCTTTCTCAATTGCGCAATTATCATGGGAAATCCTGTGGTGCTTAGCTTCATCCGGGCAGTTTTCTAATAATACAACTTATAGTCAACTTCTCTTTAACCCTTGTCTCAACTGGGTCTCCACTGGAACTGACATGCATGCAGCTATTAATAGTAAATCATCAGTTTCATGAGAGATCATTGCATGTGAATTAAATCTGGTTTAATTCACTTGATCTCTCACTAGTGCAACAAACAGTTACAACTAGTTCAACTGACTTTAACTCACCTAACTGAGTTAACTGATTACTCATGCATTAAACTAATGCACTAACTGCAACTCAGACTCCATAACTAATAGAATCACTCTACATGCCTCACCAACCACCCTAAACTTGAAATTCATGAGATAACTAAGTCTATCACACTCGGTTAACTATTACAAGTGTTTATGAGATCATATTACAATTTATTGTCCAATTTAATTAAGGGATAATTAAATTTGACATATTTCCAACTTATTAAATAAATTGAATTGCACACTAATGTATTGCTAGGACCCATCACTACAGGACCTGTGGTCCCACACAAGTGTAGGTGTTGTCATGTTGTTTCTGGATGCCAATTTCACTGTTTCTTGTTGTAGACTTCAACATGGGGGAGGTCGCAAGGTCGACCCCGACCTCTGCCCTTCCGCTTGTATAATTTTTCACCACCATATAAATATAAAATTCGACCATTACATAAATTAATTTTCCCTTTGGGATGGGGCACGTGGCGGCCCCTGGCTACATCACGTGTCCTCTTCCCATTGGCTCATTCACATCTAATATAATGCTAAAAATGAACCAGAATTTAAACCAACCACCAGCTGACATTTATCAGCACCTGATTCGACTAATTGGAGGAATCTTCCTTGGAATATTCTTTTTGCTAACTAGGCTATCCATTCAACATCCTGTCAATTCTGCACAAATTTTAGTTGTTTGAAAAAATTGACAGTAGGCTCTAACATTCACATACGGAGTCGGTTTTCGATGAAACGAAGTGCGCCGGAATCAGGGTGACGAGACCTATACAATCATTTAGGTCTTGAGCAATTCTGAGAAATTTTATTTTTGAGTTGAAATTTGAGCCCTTGATCACCATATCCACCAAGAAGGTAATATAAGATAATGCCGGGAGAAATATTCGATCAGTCATAGAAATGAATGTCGCTTTAGTTACAACGACACAAGACAACTCAAAATATATTATGAGTTATAATGCACAATTGAGAAAGGATTTAGTTGTGGAAAAGAATCAAGTAGATCATCTCACTGCAGAGAATCAATGGTTGTCTTCTAACAATCTCAACACAGTGGAGTTCTTGTCAGATATACTTGAAGAAATGGGGACAATGGAACACACTATGAATTATTTATATAATGAGGTGATTCTATTGCATGAGGTAGTGGCACCCCTGATTGAAATACAGAATAAATCTCAAAAGATACTGAAGCTCCTAAATGGTATAAATATAACTATAGATTTGATACAAGAGTGGGGTGTCAAGTATCTATA
Source organism: Pinus albicaulis (assembly GCA_034641835.2). Lineage (NCBI taxonomy): Eukaryota > Viridiplantae > Streptophyta > Pinopsida > Pinales > Pinaceae > Pinus > Pinus albicaulis. The sequence goes on from CM076580.1 coordinate 371,792,041, forward strand.
TGTTCTAGAGCAGTTGGTCAAGAAGGAAATAATTGCTGCTGAGATGGAAAAAGTACAACTAAGACTTCATATTCAGAAATATATTCATCTTGGTAAGCAAGCGACCAACACCACAGATGCTTACAGTCAACTACATAATGGTTTGGAGTCCCTAACACAAAAACATGGAATTCCTTTTGTGGGTTCACTTGGAGAGATAAGAGGCATGGATTTCATCATGTGGGATATTAAGCAGTTCATTGACAAAACAAAGCAAGCAACAAGCCAAAAGAGGCTTGGAGGTTACGAAGAAAATTATTCTATAGTATGTAATTGCACCTGATAAAATCCATAAGAAGTTATATTGGTTGTGTAATAGTGAGCAATCTAAATCCAGATCCATATTGTCAGAGGAATTGGAGGTAAAGATGTGATATGTTGTAGAGATTCCAATCCAAGTCAAAGTTATCGCAATAGAGTTCAGAGCATGACACTCATATATCACAAACAAACTCCATGACGAAGCTACTGATTTGTCTCTTTCTCCTATATGAGGACATTTTGTCTTATTAGAGTGTTGTTTTGTATAACCACTATCTTATATGTATTTTGTCTTTTGTAAATAATTATTCCAATGTAAAGAAGTATAAAATAAACATGCGGAATGTAAAGAGTTATATGTAGAATTTGAAAGGTTATATGGAAGCCCATAAGTCATAGAAGTTGAAGAGTCATGAGAAAACTCAAGATTCATTGTCATTTGTAGAAAATAGGTCATCATAGCTCAAACAAAGTGTAATATTCCCAAATTTTCACATGATATTTGGAATATTATAATTCCTAATAAACTTAATTAGTTAAGTAAAAAAATGGTGGAGGGACCCATAATCCTCAAAGATAAATAAAATCCACTTTTGATGTGTGTATGTGGATATTCTAGATCTAGATCTAAATCATGGAGTAGTGGAGAAGCTCCATTAATGATAAAGTAGTGGAGATCATATCTCATTTATGAGATAGATCATGGAGGATGAAACAGTCAAATAAGATCATGGATCTAAAATATAAAATCATGAGGATCTTTGAAGATGTCAACCGAGATCATAGTGCATTCAAAGTAAGATCATAAAGCACTTATGATAATTTAGTGGAGGAAGTGATGCATTTAATTCACACATCATGGAGAGGGTGATCACCCCATGTGAACATGATGGAGAACATGGAGAAACAACGCAGCAAACATGGAGACTTATTTCCACATGTATAGTGCAGTTATGGAGTGGGCCTAGGCTATGGAAGGCTCATGATATATATAATGAAGGTGAAGGGACAATAGAAGGTAGATTTTTGATACTTGGATTATTCTTCGATATGTTTAGATCTGGATTTGTCTTAGGACATTTCTATGCACGCTTCAGTTGTTTAGCTAAGTTTGCAGCGCTGTTTAGCACAGGTTTTTTACGAGCAGAAATCCCACCCTTACCCACGGGGGACTTGTGTGCCTACTCTGGGAAGGTTTTCTATTGAGTTTCATTCCTCATCAGGCATTGGTGCCATCTTTAGGAGGTTGTTTCTAGCATTCTAGCTAGGAAACTAGTGGAGGATCCATCCTTCACTTTGTTCTTCATATTCAGTCTTCCAGGAGCATCAGATCTATATCTGGCATTCAGGCCATTGTATTTTACCTCCATGCAGAAGCATACCCCTCAAGGATTGTGCAGTGCAGTCTTGTAGATCTATTGGAGGAAGGAATTTTTCAACATTTCAGCTAGAAATCCTGTGAGGGATCATCCCCTCACATTGGATCTATTGTTTCCATCATTCAAGAGCTGATTTGACATATCTAGCAGCAAGCTAATAAGACTCCCTCTCTTACAGTGCAGTTTTCTGGAGTTGTTGTTCATTCAGCAACTATTTTCAATAGAGGATATTGGAGGAGCTAGATCTTGAGCTGTTAGCCCAAAGATCTAGTGAAGGGACCAACCCTTCTTGCATAGATATGATTGGACATCATATTGCAGCCATCATTCATTAGGTTATGCAACAGATCTACATACCCAGCGGTATATATGTGAAGCCCTAAGAGGATGATTTCTATAGATTGATAGATCTGGAAAATCCTTTTGGGGTTATCTTGGGTATCCATCATGGAGCCCAGATCTCTATTTTTAGCTTCATTAGAGCTCCCATACTACCTAGATTTGAATTTCTATCTTTCTGGCAGTTGCAGTCCCAACAGTTGCAGCAGGGACAACACTGTTTACCTTCCAGCATTCCAGCAGTTACGTAATCCCTCTTATGGGATCACTTCAGGGTCATTCTAGGCCACTTGTCTGGCTTGAGTGTCTCATATTTTGAGCATTGTTGTACTTGCATTCCACCTCCTATATAATAAAATGGCTCAGCTTCTCCGTACATTATGATGTTGTCTTTAGATTAATTGTTTACTTGGCTTCAGTTCATCTATTGTGTTTTAGTATTACTTCATTTTCCCTTTTGGGATATTACAGTGGTATCAAAGCATGATCTTTGGCTCAGCTTGTGGACACTTCATCTTTTGCATTAAAATAAGAAGCAGATAGAAGAGATCTATCATGAAGGAGGATTGTATTTTTTCCACTCTTCTCTTTAGATCCCTGCAAGATCTCTCCAAGGAGGTAAATAAAATGAATATGGAAAGGCAAAGGAAGGATCCAAGAAGAATATTGAATGAGGAAGGTCCAGGCACTTCCTATCAACAACAAAGAAGACTGGAGAATCATATATCTACTATGCCCACTTTCTTTGAAGAAGGTGAATGGTATAGAAATGAAGAAAGAATAAATATGGAACGTGAGACACATGAGAATATCAGACTATATCTGAAGAGTACAAAGCACATTCTACAACATTCAAGGAGAATCTAACTCTCTAACAATTCATCAAAATCAAAGAAGAAAGAGGATCCTGTAGCAGCAATAGAAGAAAGAGGCACAATAGATTCTATTTGCCTACATTTGATGGATCTTCCTCAAGCACTGTGAAGGCTTGGAGCAAAGAGTTAGATGCATTCTTCAGGCTACATCATGTAGCTGAAAGAGAGGTTGTTCAGATTGCAGCACTTCATCTTCATGGTGAAGCCAATGAATGGTGGTTTGGTCACATGGAGCATGCAAAGGTGACTAAATATTTAGATTTATTTCACAAGTTGAGAAAGAAGTTTGATATGAGAAAACCAGAGTTATGTCACAAAGAGACATTTCCTAAAAAATCAAAGGAGGATGTCATTCTTGTCACTCTGGACAAAGAGTCACTACATTCACCACTAGCTACAAAAGTTCTTGTATCCGGAGGAAAGACACTTGCATCTTTGCAAGATAGTCTTAAGCTCTTGACACATAGAGTCCCATGCATGATTCAGGAGATGCATGAGGAAGAGGAGGTAGATTCCAATGCTGGTACATTGATAGAAGAGCAGCCATCACTCTTACCAGCAGTTGGAGAGATCATTGCACTGGAAGAGGAAACTCTTGTGATCTTGCAAGATGTTTCTGAGTATCAGTTGATCCAAGGTATGCATCCAATTTCATATCATATTGTTTCAGTACCTCTTATTGAAACATATGGGGACATGCCATCAGGGCCATTGCATAACCAAGGGTTAGAACAACATTTTGATTTGAAGCAACAACATATCACTGTGCAGAGGACCCTTGATCTGATCAAGGAGTAGATGAAAATATATCCTAGTTTGTCATTGATGAACTACATTCAACCCTTTGAGTTGAAATGTGGAATTTCAAAATATGGGATGAGTGTGATCCTATGTACAATGGCTGGCTATGAGTTCAGCATTGTGCCTTGCCATGAGACAACATATGTATCACCATGCAGATCTACAGTAATGTCACTTAGTATCAGTGATGATGACAGGGCCCCATTATTCTTGGAGCATTCTGAAGGTAGCTTCACTCATGAAGCAATGTAGGTAAAGATGATATATGGTAGACAGCTTGAGATGAGGAATATTTTCCCCTTTCCATATGACACTTTCTCAATGAGATTCTCACAGCTCAAAGAGAAACTTCTACCCGCAACAGATCCAGAACCTCACTGGTTTTGGAGGGCCATTGGTGAAAAGAGAATCTCATGGGGATATCCCATTAGAGGTGCACTTCAAAATATCATGGAGTGAAAAGTTCTTCAACAGTTTGAGGAGTTTGGTGTCCTACAATGGGAGGATACCAAGTTTTTGCAGGATGAGATCCATCATCCACATTGGGATGAATGGTTGATGATGTGGAGCAAGAGGTTGCCAAACCACTTGTAGAACTATGAGATAGGCCAGCAAGAAGCATGGCCACGTTGATTTCTCTTGGGTGAGTATGGTTACAAACCAACAACACATATTTTCATGATCCATGCCTTGTACCACACTCATGTAATGAAGAAGGAGGCATGGTTGTGGTAGCTTCTCTTGGGTGAGTATGGTTACCACCCACTAGCTCATATTTCCTTGACTCATGCCTTGTGTATCAATGACAAAATTAAGCAAAAGAAGGCATGTTCACTTTGGTTGAGAGATTTTGGCCACCACATGACATCTCCCATGTTTATGTGTTGTGTATTGTTTGTAATATGGCATAATACTCCCATGGTGTGTGATAATGGATTTTTTTTGCATTGGGCTGATATGACATTCCATATGTCATTCAATATGTTGTTGTTGCTCCATGATTAACATGATGATGTGAAGAGGCAACAAGAGATCTTGTTGCTTTGGCTTTTATTGGGGGACTTTGGTCCTACATACTCCCCTATTTTTCATGATAATGTTGGAGGATGGCAGCAAGAGGCATTCCTCCGATGGCTCTTACTTGGAGAGTATGGACACCATACTTGGTATTTTGATGGTGTGGTGTGGCAGCAGGGAGCATTGCTGCGTTGGTTACTATTGGGAGAGTATGGTTTGACATCTTTATCTACCCATATGTCTCTACTTATTCTTTTGAACAATGTTGGAATAATGCCTGGACCCAACAAGGCCAACAGGGCTAAGGATGGAGGCATGAAAAGCCTCTCTTTACTTCATATAGCATGGGACGGAGGTATACTTTGTGAGTTGGAGCTTTCCTTTTGTGGGAGGAATCTTTATGTATCTCATGTATTGTGGAGGATGTTGGACAGCTTATGGTTTTCATTTGGAGCTTCATGATGGAGGAGGGACATCTAGCTACACAGTTAGAGGTCACTCTAGACATTCTATAGAGGAAACTTTGGTGCTAGGCATACATAACTCATTGCAGGAAATGGGGAGACCTTCATTGTGTGGATGCCATTTGGAAGGGGACAGATTGCTCTAGCATCTACTTTTTTAGTTGCTTGATGACAAGCAACATTTTGCTGGGGCGGATTGTAATATTACCAAATTTTCACATGATATTTGGAATATTAGAGATCCTAAGAAAATTAATTAGTTAAGTAAATAAAAGGGTGGAGGGACCCATAATCCTCAAAGATAAATAAAATCCACTTTTGATGTGTGTATGTGGATATTCTAGATCTAGATCTAAATCATGGAGTAGTGGAGCAGCTCCATTAATGATAAAGTAGTGGAGATCATGTCTCATTTATGAGATAGATCATGGAGGATGAAACAGTCAAATAAGAGCATGGATCTTAAATATAAAATCATGAGGATCTTTGAAGATTTCAACTGAAATCATAGTGCATTCAAATTAATATTATAAAGCACTTATGATAAGTTAGTGGAGGAAGTGATGCATTTAATGCACACATGATGGAGAGGGTGATCACCCCATGTGAACATGATGGAGAAAATGGAGAAACATCGCAGTCAACCATGGAGACTTATGTCCACATGTACAGCACAACTATGGAGTGGGCATAGGCTATGGAAGGATCATGATCTATATAATGAAGGTGAAGGTGCCATAGAAGGAAGATTTTGGATACTTGGTTTATTCTTTTATCTATTTATATCTAGATTTGTCTTAGGACATTTCTATGCATGCTTGAGCTGTTTAGCTAAGTCTGTAGTGTTGTTTAGCATAGGATGTTTCCGAGTAGAAATCCCACCCTTACCCACGGGGGGCTTGTGTGCCTACTCTGGGAAGGTTTTCTATTGAGCTGCATTCCTCATCAGGCATTGGTGCCATCTTTAGGAGGTTGTTTCTATCATTCTAGCTAGGAAACTGGTGGAGGATCCATCCTTCACTTTGTTCTTCATATTCAGTCTTCTAGGAGCATCAGATCTATATCTGGCATTCAGGCCATTTTATTTTACCTCCATGCAGAAGCAGTCCCCTCATGGATTGCGCAGTGCAGTATTGTAGATCTATTAGAGGAAGGAAGTTTTCAGCATTTTAGCTGGAAATCCTATGAGGGATCATCCCCTCACATTGGATCTATTGTTTCCATCATTCAGGATTTGATTTTACATATCTAGCAGCAGGCTAATAATCCTCCCTCTCTTACAGCGCAGTTTTCTGGAGTTATTGTTCATTCAGCAGCTATTTTCAATGGAGGAGAATGGAGGAGCTAGATCTTGAGATTTTAGCCCAAGGATCTAGTGAATGGATCATCGCTTCTTGCATAGATCTTATTGGACATCATATTGTAGCCATCATTCATCAGATTATGGAGCAGATCTTCATACCTAGCAGTATATATGTGAAGCCCTAAGAGGGTCATTTATCTAGATTGATAGATCTGGAAAATCCTTTTTGGGTTATCTTGGGTATCCATCATAGAGCCCAAATCTCTATTTTTAGCATCTTCGGAGCTCCCATACTGCCTAGATCTAACTTTATATCTTTCTGGCAGTTGCAGTCCCAATAGTTGCAGCAGGGACAACGCAGTTTACCTTCCAGCACTCCATCAGTTATGAAATACCTCTTATGGGATCATTTCAGGATCATTCTAGGCCACTTGTCTAGCTTGAGTGTCTCATATTTTGAGCATTATTGTACTTGCATTCCACCTCCTATATAATAAAATGGCTCAATTTCTCTATACATTCTGATGTTGTATTTAGATTAATTGTTTAATTAGTTGCAGTTCATCTATTTTGTTTTAGTATTACTGCATTTTCCTGTTGGAAATGTTGTCATTGATGGCAGAGGAGGTAGCAGATGCAGAAACAGGAACAGTTACAAGGAGACAAAGACAGACAATGGAGGCAGAGGAAGCAAATACGGAGATAGATCTGTTATCACAGCAGTAGAGGCAGAGGCAGAGTGACAGTAGCGACAGAGGCAGAGCCACATATGTTATTGCAGAGAAACCGTTGTTATTCCAAAAATACGTATATATATAGATAAATTCCGATAATCTTTTATACAGCCGGGCGTTACACATAACATAATTTTTTAACGGAGCATTTGTATTCGATTGACATGGACGTTGTATACATGGTAGGTGTGTTATATATATATATATATATGGTTTATATATATGTATACACCGAAGAACTGTGTGTTATATATAACGAAACCATAGTCAAATGCATAAGAATAGACGGAACCGAGAAAAGGAGCGGAACTCTGCGTCAGAGTATAACAGAACCATAGTCGAAAATATATATATATATATATATATATAATTGAATGGAGCGGAACTTGGAGCATAGGAGAGGAGCGGAACCAAGACCTGATGAACAGTGACGGTGGTTTGGCGCTGGATGGTGGTATTCTTCGTACCACTCCTATACGGAAGGTGGTATTGCCCGGAGGAGGAGCGATTCCATACATGAATCAACACGTGGCCTGTGGACCCAGTCGAAAACCGCCTGTTAAACTGCGCCTTCGCGCGTTAACGTTCTGCGTTGGAAGCCGCGCGAAATGGACAGGAGCCGTTGATTTGGAAACGGGCCATCGGACGGCGATTGTGCATTGAACATGCCCGGAGTTTAACAAAGGTGTGCGAAGGTTAAGCCAAGTACGGTGCGTGCGGTTGATTGGCTATTGGTTATATAGGTGGGGCCCGGAGCCAAATGTTTAAAATAAAGTCATTCATTTAAAAGGCGTATAATGTTAATATAAGGTCACGAAGGTATGAACGTTGGTTGGCAGCATAATATAAAGATTGAAAATAATTTATATATAAACCGGGAGCCAGAATTAAATTCGAAAGTTACGAATATATTTATTTGAAAAAGAAGATTAAGAGCCACGTAAGCTAAACTGGGAATATGGTTGATTTATTAACTCTCCAGATTTAAGCATTGAATTTTCCAGCGTGTTCTCAAGAGAAGAGTGAGGTTGCCGGATGAGAAAATGGTTGGACACGAAACTTTGAATGCAATTAAAAAGTGAGAGCAGATATTTGTTTTTTTAATAAGGCAAAGCGTTCCCTGTAAAATGAAACCAAAGGTTATACGGTTGATGGTATATGGTAAAGATTGTGAGCATTGATATATCCGTGTGATTAAAAAGGGGTTATAAAAACGCAGAGAGTTATTTTAAGTTTGACTAAAAGACAACTGTACATACAGTTGTTATATAACTGGAATGAACAAGAAAAATACAGGGATTCAGAAGAGCAGTGAACAGGTGAAATGTATAGATGACAGTAAATAAAGATGATGCAGAACAGTTTCTTAACAGCAGTAGAAAAAGACAAAATCCAGTAAAGCCAAAGTTCAGAAGAGGAGCTGAGTGATATGGAAATATGTAATTAAGAGTGTGAATGTAAATGATGTAATTTTTTTTGTTTGTGATGCAAAGGCAAGTATCCTAAGGAAAAGACAAAATCCCACTGTAGCATAAAATTTGTACATATTGTAGTAATTCTAAAATTGAGTTGAAAAAGGAATAAGAAGACAGAAGCCAAAGAGTCATGACTGTTCACTTCAAATTCCTTGTGAAATACAAACAATCATGTGAGAATTTCTATATATAATATCAATTTGATAAGCTCAAGAGAGAGAGAGAGAGAGAAAATACAGAGAATACAGAATATAGAAGAATAAGGCAGAGAAGATTAAGAAAAGAAAGAGAAGCTACAGAACAGAGCTGATATCTAAGGTAAATCAGCAAACATTTAGGTTGTTGAATTGAGGATGTTGGAGCTTCCCTATCAAGTTGTTGCTTGATAGCTGTCATTTGTACCTGACTGAGGTTGAAGCCTCATGTAGGTTGGTGCCTGCAGAAAATTGAAGGGAGTTAGTGCTTCCTTGCAAGTTGTAGCTTGCAGAATTGAGGTAGGAGCCTCCTGTAGGTTGGTGCCTGCAGAAAAACAGTGGTGAGAGGGAGTTGGAGCTTGCCTTTGCATCACAACAATAATAAGATGTGGTTCCACTTATATCTGGTGTCTCTATGCATGATGTTTATGTGTTGATCTGATTTATATCATCTGCTTAATACCTGCTGCTCTCATATTAAGTCTGTTGTTCTATTATATTGATATTTGCTGCTCATATTCTAAGATTTCTTACATATTAAGCTGGACATGAAATGAAGATGTGTGTTATTTTGAATAAAAGGTTTAAAAATCTATGAATGTGTTAAACTGATTCACCCCCCCTCTCAGTTTAACTAAGAGTTCAAAAATTGGTATCAGAGCAGGTTCCTTTGTACAAGTCTAACAACTGAAAGGAGATCCTAGGTTCCCAAGATGGCTAGTAAAGAAGGATGCTCAACCAATAAAGCCCCTTTCTTCACTGGTGAAAATTATGCTTTCTGGAAAATCGGAATGAGGACATACATAATGTCTCTAGGAATATAAGTCTGGGCTGCTGTGGAATTAGGATATGCCTCGAAGGCAACTGACACAGAAAAAGACTCAAAACAAGATTTTGTGGCTAATGCAAAATCCATGAATGCCTTCCTGAATGGATTATGTGAAGCAGAGTTTATTAAAGTAATGCACAAAGACACTGCCAAAAAAATATGGGATACTCTTGAGAACATACATGAGGGAGACCAGAAAGTAAAAACTGCCAAACTTCAAGTCAATAGAGCCAGGTTGAAAGCAAAGAGAATGATGTGGACATTGCGGTTTTTTTCTTCTAAAGGCGCAGAAAAATTATTAACAAAATATGAAACTCTTGGAAAAAATGCCGAGAAACTATAATTGTGCAAAAGATTCTAAGATCTCTTCCATCCGGAGTTTTAATCAAAGTGTCACAATAGAAGAAATGGCGGTGGGAGACCTTAATGCAGACAGTGGCAGATATAACTGACCTATGAAATGAGGCTCCACGAAAAATCAAGTACAAAGGAAATGACCTTCCCTCAACGAGAAAGAGAAAGAAAGAAGAAGGGAGACATATGCTCTTGCTCCAGATGAAGAAGGCAAAGTTTGTCAAGAAATTGGATAGAGGCTCAGGTAAATACAAAGGTAAACTCCCCTTCAAATGCTTTAACTGTGGAAGAGTGGGACACTATGTTGCTAAGTGTCCTCACAAGAAAGTAAGAAATCAAGCTCAAGAATCAGAGAAAAACACATCAAAGAACTGGCAGAAAGGAAAGCAATTCAGTAGAAAATCTTTCTATTCTCAACAAGACAGCAGTACATCTGAAGACTCAGATGAATCCTCAGGAGAAGAGGGAACCTCTGAATTTTTACTAATGCCCATAGAAGATCTTGAAGGACTCTTGCTAGAAGAAGAAGAAGAAGGGGAAGTCGACCTTGAGGGGGAGCTAAGAAGTGCTCTGGAAGAGATTGACAGACTCAAACTGAAGTGCAGAAAACAAAAGGACATTCTTCTTAAGTATGTAAGAGAAGAACAAAATTCAGAAGTCCTCATGCAGCTAAAGGTAGAGCTTGAAGAAGCCAAGAAGACAGAAGACATGTTACTTCAGCAAATCAAGAATAAAACCCAAGAATAAGAGAAACTGGAAGAAGAAGTAGTATGTCTTAGGAAGAAACTAGAAAATGATCAAAGGACAGTGCTTATAAACTCTTCTCAAACAAGCTCTAATAAGTTGAATGAAATTCTGGTTGCTCAAAGATCCCCAATGATAAAAACAGGAATAGGCTATGAAGGAGAATCGAGTAAAGTCAAAGAAAAGGAAAACAAAAATATTATTTTTGTAAAAGCTAAGAAGAATGATGAAGTAGCTCAAACAATTCCTACAAAAGAAGAAATCAGCAATAAGGAAGACAGAGATCAGAAGAAACCACTAGTAGCAAAGAATGAAATAAATACTCAGACCCCTGAATATGTAAAATTTGGAAGCCATCAAAGGAGATTCTTCCCTCCAATGAATAATGCCACCTGTTATGTCTGCCACAAGTTGGGACACATTGTTGCATATTGTCATACAAGGAGGAGTGATTCAAACCAGCAAAAGATGCAAACATTGAAGAGACTGCCTCAAGCAAACAAATGGAAAAGACAACCTTACATCAGGTATGCAAATAGCTTCTATGGTTACTGCTTTTATTGTAAAGAATTTGGTCATAAAATCATTGAGTGTAGAAAGTATGGACAAAGGTTAATGTTTAACACCTCAAGGAGGTTTATGAATCAAAGAAATTCTGTTCATACTCACAATTCTACAAAAACTATAATCAAATGATGTATATGTAATCAAGTTGGACATATTCCTTCCAAATTTCCTCTCAGAAGATGTAGTTCATCACCTCACAAAAGATATCAAACAAAATCGTGCCTCCAGTGGATAAAGAAAATGAATAAATGTGACTTGGCTCTAACTGCTCAAGATCTGAAAATTCAGTGGTATTTTGATAGTGGCTGCTCTAAACACATGACAGGAGATAAAAGCAAGTTTATAACTCTTGATGAAAAGAAATCAGGCAATGTTACCTTTGGCAATGATAAATCAGGAAAAATAAAAGGAAAAGGCTCAGTCAGCATAGACAATGGCAGAGGAAAGGCCCAAGATGTACTATTTGTAGATGGGCTGAAAGAAAATTTATTGAGTGTAAGTCAGATGTGTGACAAAGGATGTGAAGTTCTTTTTAGAGCACAAGATTGTGAAGTCATATCAAGCACAACAGGAAAAACTCTACTCAAAGGTGTTCGAACAGAGAGTAATGTGTACATAGTGAAAGAGGAGGATGAATCCTACCATCTTAGCAAACTCGAGGAGTCATAGTTATGGCATAGGAGATTGGGGTATACGGCTTGATCATATCATCAGAAGAAGACATCGGAGATATGCAGTAATAAAAAGGCCTACAAATACCATATGCAAATCTTGTCAATTGGGGAAATATTGGTGCTACATCGCTAAATCCAAATAAACTATCAACAGAACCATCTAGATTGCACATAGTTTGTAGGAATTAACTAGAACTAAGAACCTGTAAAGTGGAGAATCCTACTTCATGCTGATAATAGATGATTTCTCCAGGATGACATGGGTTGCTTTTCTCAAGAAAAAATCAGAAGCACTGGAAAAGTTTAAGATATTCAAAGCATTAGCAGAAAATCAAACTGGATGCAAGATAAAATGTATCAGATCAGATAGAGGAGGAGAATTCATAGATTATGACTTTGCAGACCTATGTAATGAACATGGAATAAAGCAACAATTTACCATTGCAGGGACACATCAACAGAATGGAGTAGCAGAGAGACAAAACAGATCTGTACAACAAATGGCCAGAGCTATGATGAAAGAGAATAACATTATCACCTTTTGGAAATGAAAACTTTTTTTATGACGTACATATATAGAGCACCTCTCATTTAAAAATTCAACAGTGACAAGACACCTTATGAGCTATGGCATGGTAAACCTGCATCAATCAAGCACTTTAGAGTCTTTGGTAGCAAGTGCTATATAAAGAACAATGATGAAAATCTGGGGAAATTTGATGCAAGAGCAGATGAAGGAATACTCTTAGGATATGCATCCAAGAGTAAAGGATATAGATGCTACAACAAGACTATTCGAAAAATTGTAGAAAGTATTGATGTAAGATTTGATGAAGAACTCCCAAACAAGACAAGAGATACAGACTGCAGCAGCCATCCTGAAAATCATGAAGAAGAGGACCAAGATGATGAAGAAATAAGAAAAACATCAGAAAATGTTGAACTGAACTCAAAAACCCCCTCAAGATACACTCAAAAGAACCATCCAGAAGATCAAATCATAGGAGACAAGAGTGTAGGAGTACAAACAAGAAGGAAACTAGCTGAATAGATAGAAGAAGTATACATAGCAATGTTATCACAAATAGAGCCAAAGAATTTTGAAGAAGCTAGCAAGGACAAGTATTGGGTAAAATCAATGAATGAAGAATTGGACCAAATTGAGAAGAACAATACCTAGGAACTAGTTCCTAGACCAATTGAGAAGAATATCATTGGTTCAAAATGGGTATTCAAAAACAAAATGAATGAGCAAGGACAAGTAATCAGGAATAAAGCTAGGCTGGTCTGCAAAGGATACTCACAAATTGAAGGACTTGATTATGAAGAAACATTTTCCCCAGTAGCCAGAATGGAAGCTATCAGGATGTTCCTCGCATTTGCATGCTACCAAGACTTCAAAGTATATCAAATGGATCTAAAGTCTGCTTTTCTTAATGTAGATCTAGAAGAATAAGTATACATGGAACAACCAGAAGGCTTCTCATTGACAGACAAAGAAGAGTATGTATGCACACTGAAGAAGGCCCTATATGGACTGAAACAGGCTCCTCGTGCTTAGTACTCAAGACTGGATAAATATTTGCAAAAACAGGGTTTTAAGAGAGGTGGAGTAGACAACAATCTATACATAAAAGCCCATAAGAATGAACTCCTGATTGTTGTAGTGTATGTTGATGACATTATGTTTGGAAGCAACAAAGATGAACTAGCAAAAGGGTTTGCTGATGAGATGAAATAGAGTTTGAAATGTCTATGATTGGAGAGCTCAGTTTCTACTTGGGACTGCAAATTCAACAAAAGAACACAGGAACCTTCATCTCTCAAGAAAAATACCTAAAAGAAATGCTGAAAAAATTCAAAATGGAAGATTGCAAACCTGTGTCAACTCCCATGACCACAGGTTGCAAGCTGTGTGCCAATGATGGGTCTGCTGATATAAATCAAAAACTCTACAGATCCATGATTAGAAGTCTATTGTACCTAACTGCATCAAGACCAGACATCATGCTAGCAGTAGTAATAGTGGCTAGATATCAAGCAGCACCTAAACAAAATCACCTTCTTGCAGTCAAAAGAATATTCAGATATCTACAAGGAACAACACAGTATGGACTTTGGTATCCTAAAAGCAAAAAAATCACTTTATCAGCATACACAGATGCAGATTGGGCCAGCTGTGTGGAGGACAGAAAGAGTACAAGTGGAGGTGCATTCTATCTAGGGGAAAGTCTAGTGGCATGGTTAAGCAAGAAAAAAACATCTCTATCTCTGTGAAACAAATATATTCTGTGTGGCTATGTTGGCTACCTAGACATGAGAGAGTAAACATTGATGAACCTATCTCAATTAAATGTGATAATACAAGTGCTATAAGTATATCTAAAAATCCCCTGTACTTCATTCAAAAAGCAAAGCATATTCCGTCGAAATATCATTTCCTCAAGAACAATTAGCTTCAGAAGATAGTAAAGTTAGATATGTAATTATAAAAGAACGGACAAACAGAGATATATTTAACAAACCTCTTGCTAGAGAACCATTTCAATATTTAGAAGATAAACTAAATTGAAATATCTCTGAGATGCTACTCTATGATATAAGAAAAGCACAATTTGAGAGGAACAAAAAAGCGAAAATATCATTTGAGGAGAAAAGCCCGGCGGAAATGCAAAAGCCCTTTTCATTGATGTCAAGGGAGGAAGAGAAAGCCCATTGGAAAAGCGAGACAGAAAGCCTGGCAAAATGTATGTATTGCATGAAATTTCTGAAATTGTTGAAATGCAAATCATTGATGGCAAAGGAGTAGAATCTGAGAACGGTCTAGGAGACAAAGACAGACAATGGAGGCAGAGGAAGCAAATACGGAGACAGAGTTGTTATCACAGCAGTAGAGGCAGAGGCAGAGTGACAGTAGCGACAGAGGCAGAGCCACAGATGTTATTGCAGAGAAACCGTTGTTATTCCAAAAATATGTATATATATAGATAAATTCTGAGAATCTTTTATGCAGCCAGGCGTTACACATAACATAATTTTTTAACGGAGCATTTGTATTCGATTGACATGGAGTTTGTATACATGGTAGGTGTGTTATATATATATATATATATATATATATATATATATATATATATATATATATATATATATATATATATATATATATATATATATATATATATGGTTCATATATGTATACACCGAAGAATTGTGCGTTATATATAACGGAACCATAGTCGGAAATATATATATATATATATATATATATATATATATATATATATATATATAATTGAATGGAGCGGAACCTAGAGCGTAGGAGAGGAGCAGAACCAAGACCTGATGAACAGTGACGGTGGTTTGGCGCTGGATGGTGGTATTCTTCGCACCACTCCTATACGAAAGGTGGTATTGCCCGAAGGAGGAGCGATTCCATACATGAATCAACACGTGGCCTGTGGACCCAGTCGAAAACCGCCTGTTAAACTGCGCCTTCACGTGTTAACGTTCTGCATTGGAAGCTGTGCGAAATGGACAAGAGCTGTTGATTTGGAAACGATCCATCGGACGGCGATCGCGCGTTGAACATGCCCGGAGTTTAACAAAGGTGTGCGAAGGTTAAGCCAGGTACGGTGCGTGCGATTGATTGGCTATTGGTTATATAGGTGGGGCCCGGAGCCAAATGTTTAAAATAAAGTCATTCATTTAAAAGGAGTATAATGTTAATATAAGGTCACGAAGGTATGAACGTTGGTTGGCAGCATAATATAAAGATTGAAAATAATTTATATATAAACCAGGAGCCAAAATTAAATTCGAAAGTTACGAATATATTTATTTGAAAAATAAGATTAAGAGCCACGTAAGCTAAACTGGGAATATGGTTGATTTATTAACTCTCCAGATTTAAGCATTGAATTTTCCAGCGTGTTCTTAAGAGAAGAGTGAGATTGCCGGATGAGATAATGGTTAGACACGAAACTTTGAATGCAATTAAAAAGTGAGAGCAGATATTTGTTTTGTTAATAAGGCAAAGCGTTTCCTATAAAATGAAACCAAAGGTTATACGGTTGATGGTATATGGTAAAGATTGTGAGCACTGATATATCCGTGTGATTAAAAAGGGGTTATAAAAACGCAGAGAGTTATTTTAAGTTTGACTAAAAGACAACTGTACATACAGTTGTTATATAACTGGAATGAACAAGAAAAATACAGGGATTCAGAAGAGCAGTGAACAGGTGAAATGTATAGATGACAGTAAACAAAGATGATGCAGAACAGTTTCTTAACAGCAGTAGAAAAAGACAAAATCCAGTAAAGCCAAAGTTCAGAAGAGGAGCTGAGTGATATGGAAATATGTAATTAAGAGTGTGAATGTAAATGATGTAATTTTTTTTGTTTGTGATGCAAAGGCAAGTATCCTAAGGAAAAGAAAAAATCCCACTGTAGCATAAAATTTGTACATATTGTAGTAATTCTAAAATTGAGTTGAAAAGGGAATAGGAAGACAGAAGCCAAAGATTCATGACTGTTCACTTCAAATTCCTTGTGAAATACAAAAAGTCATGTGAGAATTTCTATATATAATATCAATTTGATAAGCTCAAGAGAGAGAGAGAGAGAGAAAATACAGAGAATACAGAATATAGAAGAATAAAGCAGAGAAGATTAAGAAAAGAAAGAGAAGCTAGAGAACAGAGCTGATATCTGAGGTAAATTAGCAAACATTCAAGTTGTTGAATTGAGAAAGTTGGAGCTTCCCTATCAAGTTGTTGCTTGATAGCTGTCAGTTGTAGCTGACTGAGGTTGAAGCCTCTTGTAGGTTGGTGCCTGCAGAAAATTGAAGGGAGTTGGTGCTTCCTTGCAAGTTGTAGCTTTCAGAATTGAGGTAGGAGCCTCCTGTAGGTTGGTGCCTGTAGAAAAACAGTGGTGAGAGGGAGTTGGAGCTTGCCTTTGCATCACAACAATAATAAGATGTGTTTTTCTCCCTTTATGGTTTTCCACTTATATCTGGTGTCTCTATGCATGATGTTTATGTGTTGATCTGATTTATTTCAGCTGCTTAATACCTGCTGCTCTCATATTAAGTCTTTTGTTCTATTATATTGATATTTGCTGCTCATATTCTAAGATTGCTTACATATTAAGTTGGACATGAAATGAATATGTGTGTTTGTTTGAATAAAAGGTTTAAAAATCTATGAATGTGTTAAACTGATTCACCCCCCCCCCCCCTCTCAGTTTAACTAAGAGTTCAACATTTCCCTTATTGGATATTACACAAAGGGCTTGGACTTTTAGAGTTTTGGTTTTGGCTTCTCTAGCGGTGCATAGGAGAGATAATAATTCTTTGGAGAAGAAATTTGTAACTTCATGTTCCACTAATGGAGCTAGTGTTCCACCAATGTAACAATGTACTTGGAATCTTTCATTGATTATCACAATATCTTCGAGCGAATACTCTTTCTTGAATGTATCGTGAATGTAGTAAGACTATTATTTATATGTTTATGGTATACGTTGATGTAATATATACTAAATATAATGAACTATTTTGTTTCTTTAGATATGGATCTTGTTGAGTGGATGCTTTTTATGCGTTCATGATTGTTGTTTATCTTGTGAGCTAATTTGCAGGTTAATAAACAAACCTTTTCTCTTTGCTCACATCCCTCTCTCAGAACATTTCTATTACTTCCCTAATTAGAGGCTTGTTTCTCTCTTGCCTGTAAGAGCTCCCTTTACACTCTACACTCAGTGTCACACAAATTTTACATACTTGCTACCCCAAAGTTGTGTACCATCTCTTGTGTATGTGTCGCGGACAAGACACACCTCTAAATTACTCACAAATGGTGGTCAGACCATATAACTGGATGGGGCTCCTACTCCAAATGGTGTGAGGTCTAATTGGGACTTCGCATCGGGGAGACCCCCTGTATCTTAGTTGAAAATAGTACTATAAACACCAAGGAAAATGGGAAATGGATAATTTGTGTTGACTACAGGGAACTCAACAACGCTACAAAGAAAGATCATTTTCTCTTGCCTTTTATTGATCAAGTTTTGGATGGCCTTGCAGGGAAGAAGTTATTTTCATTCTTGGATGGTTTCAGTGGGTATAATAAAATCCATATCAACCCTGAGAATCAATATAGGATTACTTTCACATGTCCATGGGGGACCTTTTCCTATAGAGTCCTTCCATTCAGTCTGTGTAATTCCCATGCCACCTTCCAAAGGGTGGTTTTGAGTATATTTGTTGACCTTGTCCATGATGTAGTTGAGATCTATATGGATGACTTCACCCCTTATGGGGGTGATTTCCAGGAGGCCTTTTCCAATTTGTGTAAAGTTTTAAAGAAATGCATTGAAAAGAATCTCTCACTGTGCCTAAAAGTGTGAATTTTTTTATGAATGTGGGGATTGTCCTAGCTCACTTCCTTTCTAAGGAAGGGATCCAAGTTGACCCTAGCAATATTTACAGTATCAAAAGGTTCACTGTAACTCATAAACAAATGGATGTAAGAGGTTTCTTTACACTGTATGCATATTATACGAAATTCATCAATGGATTTAGTAAGATGGCCTCACCTATGTATGGATTGTTGAATAAGGATTCAATTTTTTGTTGGACAGATAAATATTAAGAGTCATTTGAAGAGTTGGAGGAGAATTTAAACACTGCATCAATTTTGAAGGGTCCCAATTGAGCATTTCCTTTCCACATCCACATTGATGCATCTGATAAATTTGTAGGAGCATCTCTGGGACAAGTGGAAGACAAATTACCATATGCCATATGTTTTATCAGTAAGAACCTATCTCAAGTTGAACTTAAATCCACATTTATTGAGAAAGATCTACATTAGAGAAATTTTGAGGTCTAAAATGGTCATCCCAAGGAATTTCATAAAACAATAGTGGAAATAATAAAATAATATTAGGTTACATCATCAAATTTTAGAGCGAAAAAAAGAAAAAACTACTTTTTCAACTCTTATTTTCAACTTACCTCCCCAGGATTTTAATCAAATTTCGAGCAAGAGCACTCATTGGATGTGGAATATAATTCCTCAGCCAAGGATTATCCATGTTGCATACTTTTGATGGCCCCTGCTACATAAAAAACGTGATTGCAATAACATTTTTCATGTATTTCTCTTTTTTCGTGTAGAAGGGTCCATCAAAAGTATCCAACATGGGTAATCCTTATATTAGGAATTAAATTATACATCCAATGAGTTCTCCCACTCGAAATTTGAGGAAAACAATAGATAGATAAGTTGAAGATACGAGTTGAAAAAGTAGTTTTTTAATTTTTTACTCCAAAAATGGTGAATCATCCCCCATTATTGACATCTTCATCTTAAATCATATTGGTTCATATAAAGTTGATTTTGGTTGTATATTTTTGTTTTGAGGCCCATTTTTTACCTCAAAATTTCTCTAATGTTAGTTGTTGTCCACTCCTTGAACAAGTTTAGGCATTATATCACAGGATACCAAGTATTTTTACATACTAATCATGTAGCAATTAAGTATTCAATTAATAAAACCGATGTCAATGAGAGGATCATTAGATAGTTATTATTGTTGCAACTGTTTGTTCTAACCATTTTTGACAAGCTAGGGAAGGAAAATGTGGTTGCATGTTTTTTTTTCTAGACTAACATCTCATGCAAAAAATGAGGAGATGGTAGATGATCATATTCTACATTATCACCTCTTTGCTATGTCACTACTGTCTCCTTGGTCTTTTGACATCGAAAATTTCTTGGTTTTTGGGATATTCCCTCCTATTATATCCTCCAAGGAGAAGAGCATAATTATTAGGAGTGCCCCTTTCACCTAGATTGGGGGGAATTTCTTCAAATTAGGACCAGATGAGATTTTGAGATGTGTAAGGGGGGATGAGTTCTTTGAAATCCTCTCAACATTCCATCATGGAACCTGTGGAGGCCATTTTACTGCCAAGAGGACAACCTTCAAAATTCTCCAATCTGGCTGCTATTGACCTACTCTACACCAAGATGCTTTGGAGATACACTGCTATATGTGATGAGTGCCAAAGGATGAAATTCCCTTGCAACCTCAAGTGACTCTTGAGTCATTTAAGAAGTGGGGCATGGATTTCATTAGACCAATTGATCCCCCATCTGGTCAAAAGAGATACATAATTTTGTGCACTGATTACTTGAAAAAGTGGGTTGAATTAAAGGAAATAAAAGAAGAAATAGAGGGTAAGGTGGAAAATTTTATTAGGGAAAACATATTTTATTAGTTTGGATTCCCAAGGGAATTGGTCACTAATTAAGGGGCTCAATTCACTTCAAATCTGATTGAGGGAATCATGGAGTGGCATCAAATAAGGCACATTAAATCCACCACCTATCATACGCAAGGAAATGGAAAGGTGGAGGTAACAAACAGAGCTTTGGAGAACATAGTGAACAAAGTTGTCAGCAACAAAAAAAAAGGATTGGGAATCTAAACTTATGGAGTCCACTTGGGCCTATAATACCAATTATAACACCACCACTAGCTTCACTCCCTTTGATTTGGTTTATTCCAAAAATGCACATTTTTCCTTTGGGTTTGAGAACAACACCCTAAGAATTCACAATTGGACCTAGACATCACAAAAGCTCAGCAAGAGAGGATGCAACATCTTAATTCTCTGGATGAGTTTAGATTGTAGCCTCTCATGTGCACTGAGGTGGTCCAATTGAAGAGGAAGATTTGGCATGATAAAAAAATTAGAGAAAGGACCTTCCAAGAGGGTGATTAGGCCTTTATGTATGATTCCAGATTCAAGGATTTAAAAGTAAAGTTGATGATAATATGGTTCGGTCCTTATCTGGTGGAAACGTGTCATGAGAATGGCTTTGCCCAAATTAAAAAAATTGTTGAAGAAGGAGTTCCACGTTTGGTTAATGGTTACCAACTAAATCTCTACAAGAAACCTTTGTCAAAGGAGGATTTTTACCAATTCAATAAGGAGTTGAATGTAATATAGGATCTCAAATATATCAGTTCATCTAGCTTCTGATCAATAGAAAGAAAATTTAAAAAAAAAAAAAAAAAAGAGTAAAAAAAAGAGAAAAAAAAAAAAATCCTGGGTGAAAACCTCCATGAGGCAGTCTAATATTATAAGAAAAAATGAAAAATAAAAATAAAATATACCTAAGTGTGTTAGAGTCAATCTGTTCATCCCTCCATCAGAGATCAAAATCTCTTTTGTTGCATTTCATTTTTAGGTGTCTCATTCAGTTCTGTCATTTGCATTCCATTAGGAGCATCGATCTTCTGGCGGAAGGGTTTTGTCACTCATGTCCCTTATGTCATGTACCTGTCGGTTCGTGTCTATTCATCAAAATCAATTTTAAAGTCATTTACAGTCTTGTTTTGGTCTCTCAGTCAACAAGAGTCATTTCAGTCATTATTTCTAGGGTGTCGCACATTTTTGTCTTCAAAGTGTCCAATAATGCCAGCAGGCCAGAGGGAGGATCAAAATAAGTTTTCATCTCAAGAAATTTCATCGTTATAATGTAAGATCTTGACTTTTCTTCAAAACTTTGTTTTGAAGAAAAATTGTCATTTCGTCTTTTGTAATAAATGCCATGTATATTTTCAAAAAATTTCAGTTGTCAAAATCTTCAGGCGCAACCCTGGTCACCTTTGCCAAATTCTGTGCCAGTCATCCCTGCAAAAAATTGACAAAAGTTTCGTCATTCAAGTCAAAAAAGTCAAAATGGAAACAAAAGCAGAGTTTGTATTAG
Source organism: Pinus albicaulis (assembly GCA_034641835.2). NCBI lineage: Eukaryota > Viridiplantae > Streptophyta > Pinopsida > Pinales > Pinaceae > Pinus > Pinus albicaulis. The sequence goes on from CM076580.1 coordinate 371,813,878, forward strand.
AAAGTGAAAAAGTGCCGAAGCAAAACATAAGAAAGTGGGTTTTTGCAAAAAAAAAATCAAATCCATGACTATAAAAGATTTTTTCACCATTCAAATGTCATTTGCATGCAAGAAGTTGTCAAAGACCCAAGGGAAAATTGTGGAGGAACGAAATCGTGAGTTAGAAGACGAGACTATGTATTGGAGTGCTGCGCGGCACGTTGGGAGAAGGCACGGCACACAGGGAGGTCGCGACGCATAGAGCCGGCCACTGCTGTGTATTTTTGAACGTGCACGGCGCACAAGACTGACGCGGCGCACTGGGTTGTGCGCGCGGCGCACAGAGCTGACAGGCAGATTTTCGCTGTGGCTTCACAAAAATCAAATTAATTTCACCTTATTTTCTCCATGTAAGTGTGACTCATCTTGTATGTGCTATCGATCAGTGTTTCATGTTGTTGGAAATATTGGTTGTAAGACTTTGAAGGCCAAACTTTAAACCCTATATTCATATCAAAAATTACTCCCTTAGGGTTTGAAATTGAGTGTTAAAATTTGACTTTGGTGCCAAACACTTCCACTCTATTTCTCACTTGTGTTTCCCTCTCCCATTACTATCATATTATCATAGTCAATCCCTTATTCCATAACATCCCAAATCACTTATTTCTAAAGTCCTATTTTCCCTATCCCTAAACCCTACCATTCCCTATCACCATCACTCTCCCATATCATTTGCAAAATTCCTAAATCCCCAAACCCCACATTCCTAAAACACAGTCAAGTGACTGTTATTGCATTCTAATTTCACTTGACAGTCCACTATACCCACTATCCCTCTTTTCCACAGTCCCTTCCTACTTGGTATATTTTGGCAATTGGAGACAAAGACACAAATTTTCATTTCTCATTTTCAAACAAACCAAACATACACTTGACATACACATTGCAACACCATGACGGACACTAAATCATCATATGAGCAAGACAATGATTCTACTACAGAGCTACATGTACCAAGAAGGCCTCGTAAAGGAGGTAAACATGTGAGAGAGGAGCCCACCTCATTGACTCAGTTGGAAGCCTGCCCACTTGCCATGGCATGTTTTTGAGAGCAGTCATGCTATTTGTATTGTGAGAGGATTGCTCAGATTCAGCATCATCAGGAGTTAGCCCGGTTGTTTGTTTTACATTTGCGTGATGGCCATGTTACTCTCACTGGTGTAAATTTCACCTTGACACCAGAAACCATTTCTCAGGCAACAGGAATACCAAATGTAGGTGAGGAGTGGAACAAAAGACAACAGGTAGACCGAGTACATTATGAGCCATACATCAGGCCTAGCTATGTGAGGCAACTCAGTAGGGTATTCCCATTCTGTTTCCTGAAGGAATCCTATGCGCCATTGATGAGACTCATTATCAGATACTTCAGTTGTGAGGGCCGATTCTCACGCCTCTATGCATACCACATCATACTATTGATGCATTTCATGAGAGTGAGGATGATGAACATTCCATATTTCATGTGCCGAAACATAGAGAGGATGACTACTCTTGTGCAGAAGAAGACTCATGAACAACAGTACAATAGCATTTATCATTATGCGCTCATCAAGATCATTGTGGTACATCAGCTTGGATTGTAGGGCATTGCATGGGAGGATTTCATTTCCCGTGACTTCTTCACAGCCCCTCAGCCTCCTCTAGAGATTTTTCATGATGCGGTTGAGCCTTCACATCAGTTTGAAGGTCCCAAGACAGAGCCTATCATCGGTGTGCCAGTATTTGTTACTTATCAGAGAGGCACGAGATCATTATTTGCAGCAGCCCGACGAGTACTATCTCCACCCGGGGTGGAAGGGGTCTCGTTGCCATCGTCATCATCACAGGTACAAGTACAGGACAGAGGAAAGAGGCCTATGCAGGAGGAGGGCCCTTCAGGAGGTCAGGATACTGATTTCACATTGATTGATGTGGATTTGAGCTCTCCAAGCTCAAAATTGAGAGAGATCATTCAGGAGCAGAAAAATGAGATCAGCACATTGACCGACAAGTTTCAGAGAGCACAATGGATCATTAACTATCTGGAGCAGCGGAATAATCAGTTGGAGTATCAGCAGACAATCATGGAGTTGCAAAACATCCGTGAGAACCGGCACGCTGCCCAAAGAAGCCCATCCGAGATGACACCTATTGAGCGGGAGATTGAGGCCGATAAAGAGATTTGGCTTGAGAGAGTCAAAATTCATCTTGAGAAGCTATTGGAGAAGGCTAACAAGGAGAAGAACCTGCTCAGGCATATGAAGAACCATTATTGGGCACGCACACATGTTTGCAAAGCAAGGATCAAGATCCTGAAAGCAAGGCTAAGGAGGGCACTGAGACGGCATAAAAGGCATGATAGGCTCCAAATCTTGGCCGAAGCTTCTTTGGATGAGTATGATACTTGATGAGGGAACTTTGGTCCAAATTTCAAGGAATTTGGAGAAATTTTGTCATTTTTGAATTTTTTGGTCACAAAACAGGTTTTTCTACCCGACGCATAGCGCCACCTTGCGCTCGCTTATGATTGGCAGCTCTTCAGAGGGAAAACTTTGCATTTCTAAGTTTTTTATGGCAAGTTATGCATTCTCATGGATTACCTAAGGATTTCATCAAGTTATGGGTTGCCTAAAGGGTTAAAAACACCCTAAAAATGGCCTTTCTGCCACTTTTTGCACCCATAGGAAGCAGTGTTGGGAGATTGAACTTTTGGAGGGGAAAATGGACACCACATCCATAAATTCCACTTGGTTTGGAAATTTGACAGGTAGGGCTTTCCAACGAGCTATCATGAGCTCAATTTGGACTTCGGGAAGAGCCTCAAAATCAGATCCAAACTTGTGCTATGCATAGAGATTTTGGGCGTGACGCATAGAGGAATTTGGCTCATTTTTCACTCCACAACTCAGAATTTTGCCTATTTTTGACCAGTTTCACTTTTTCATGTAACTATTGATGTATCTTGATGTAATTTCATAACCATGATTTAATTTTGGCACATTTTTACTTGTTCTAGAAGATTCATTCACCAAAAGGTGAAATGTGAGTGAATGGATCAGTTTCCTAGCATATAGAGGCAAGTTGTTTCATGGCCTATTTTCTAGTTCCTAGTTTAGATATGGTTGAAACAGCTCCTAGAATGATGAGCTAGACCCCTAGAGGCATGGGAATGGGTTAGGCTTGTCTATATGATGTATTTTCTCAGTCATTTTCAGGGTTGGACATTTGGGATTGCTAGCACTTGATTGTACATTTTCATTCTGCAATTTTGGCAAAGGAATAGACCAGGGTTTGCAGCCCTCTTTGGGATCCTTATGGCTCTGTGTTTTGATGGTTTTTTTCTCTATGTATCTATAATTTCACTGATGTTTATGTGTACCATTTTCATTTCTCCTTTCTTCTTAAACTGAACAAACAAGTTATAAAGGTAGAATTCATTAGTTTGCTTTGCTCTGCCTTCAATTTTTTTTAGTTTTTCATGTTTTCATCTGTTTGAGGAGGACTCTTGAGACCATCTCAGCCTCTTCAGCTCCTCATCGGTCTGATCCATCCATGCACTCAATCTAGAGCATCAAAACGATTGCCTTCCTTGCCCCAATCAGAACTCTTCAAAAACTAGGCCTAATCCCCGCACCCAAAACTGCCTTTCCTTTTGATCCAACAAAAACTCCCAAAATCAAACTCAAACTCATTTACTTATATACCTAGCCTAAAATTAGCTTTTATTTCAGTCATCTCAAGCCCTATTGATTACTTTTCGCTGAGATTGACCTGGAAAGAGCCTTCTCCTGTTCTGGTAGGGCTAGCTACCAGACTGAGCGTGGTTTGATGTTACCCTGAACTCTGCCTTCTTTCAGCCTGAGGTAGATTTAGGCTATAACAAAGTGAAAACCTCCTTTGAGGCACATGGGGCAATCCTCTAGGTCTTAAAACTTCTTTGAGGTAGCCTACAGGTCTCAAAAAAAAGAGGAGAAAAAACAAAGGAAAATCAAGGGATCCCTTACATAATTTTTATAACATGTTTTTTTACAGGATTCTAGTCACAATCCAAGGAGGACAACATACAATGGGACAACTTCAAAACCCCTCTTTTACATCCTCCAATCTATTTCTCTGCATGTCCTCCATCATTTTATTGATTTCCCCACGTTCCTCCATCACCAGATGACCTTTCTCACTCAAATTTTCCTCAATCCTTTATTGCTACAAGATTGTCCCGTATTTTCTATAGGATTGTGATTGGTACAAAAAGAAGGTACATATCTTGTTTTTTTCACCTAGGAACAACAGGTGGAGTTCACCATAACCTCATCATCCATTTTCCACACCACTTGAACTCTACTCCACCCAAATTTCCATTCATGTACATCAAAAATACTCCTTTTCACCCCTTCTTCCATCCCTTCCAACATAGAAAAGGCCTTTGACCCTTGTCAACATGATGCTCATGAATTATCAATGTTTCTAAAGGCATCGCCTGAAGGAAATTGTGATCATAGAAGGGTCTATGTGACTGCTATAGGAAGATACACAGTCTTGTAGAAGTTTTCACAAACCCTATAGGACTATAGCTGGAGCTCCACATTTGAAAATAAATCACGTGGGAATATAATGATTATAACTGTAATCCTTCACTAGTTAAAGGACCTCCTTTTAGTTTCTACAATATTATTGATCACCCAAAAAATAAAAAACACTTGATTCCAAGAGTGCTTGCATGAAATAAAAAAGCATGCATCATCAAGTTTCAACCAGCAAAAGACATAAAATTTTTATGTTTTCTCAAGAATTTGCAAGGAGAAAAAGAGACAAGGAAAATTACCTCTCATAAGACCTTCAAATACATCCTCATCTACGTCTAGGAACACCATGCAACACATCAAAAGATTAACACACCAATAAGCAGTCATCAAGTAGGCACAAGTATGAAATCTTCTTAATCTCTCCTCTTGAGCATGTCATGGTTAAAATTTGTTTTCAATGCACGAGAAAAAAAAAATTGTAGGCCTGAAGTGGTTCAGAAGTCTCGACCACCCTCAAATAGTGAAGTTAGATTTAACTTCCTCCTTCATCATATGTAACACCCTCCTCCCAGATTTACCCAGGCTAACTGGTCCACTGGGGGTAAACATGTGATGAGAGGCTACTATGATGTGATTCAAATCCCCATGTAAAGTTCAGGAAGTGGAACCAAAAAAATAAAACCAATATGACCTTCCACACATGCTACAGAACCTCCAGGAGCCAACTAACCCTTCCAGGTGCTTAACCCCTGAAGCAACAAGTCTTTCATTGACCTAACATCCCAGTCTCTCCCATGACAAGGAAACAATGTGAATGATACCCTCCAGTTGCTCCCATAGCAAGGCCATCCCAGCGACTATGGACCTTTTCAAGTATTTATGTGCCAGTGACCCCAAATTTTGTGCCACTTTTTTAGGGCCAGGACTCGGGCCACTACCCAAAAGTCCATGAGAATTCTAGAAATGATAAATAACACAGAAACAAAGATACTAATGCAAACATTTTATCAATGACTTGACTGGACCCCTACTATCCATGACAAGCATTTCATCAAACATGTTACAAATATGTAATCTATAGGTGATAACAACATATGTGAGCATAGGGGTTGCATACTTATCTGAGATTCGTAATGAAGAATCTATGTCTCATCACAATAGCTGCATTATCATCTATTAGGTCATATATTCATTATTCATTCATTTACAGTTCAAAACATGATGAGATCCATACATCATCACTATCATAAAACATGCTCATAACCAACATATAACCAACAGAAATAACAAGGATACAACAACCATAAATACCACATATGAACCAGTACATTTACACATGAAATACCAAGGAGAAGAAACTCTTATTAATGAATGCATAAACCAACCAGATTTGGGACTTCCACGTACCACCCAACCATAGATTGGTTGAACCAAATATTTCCTTCAGTCAATCAACCTCATGCCATATTCCAAGCACGAATGTGGGACTCAACCAAAATAAACCAGGGCTTCCTGAGGTTAAACCGCCTCACCCTCATCAATATAACCAGGCTTTACCGTGATCCCCACCAGATCACTAAGCCCTAAACAAGCACGGATGCCACCATATTTCTCCACCTACACCATGAGGAATTTTCATATCTCCTATTCTCCATGATTTACCATACATCCCACCATACAAAGGTCGAGGATCCATAGGCTTAATCAAGACTTCACCCTCGAAGCTTTACTGTATATCCTGCCATTCACCGACCAAGGATTCCTAATCCTGATTGAGGGCACACACCTCTAGGATTTACTGTACATCCCACCATTCATTGGTTGAGTATTACTAGTCCCACTGAGGCACACATTTTTTGACTTTACCTCAATCTGAGTCTAACTTATGGATTACTAGGGCATGTGTTCTTTCTTTTAGAGACCGCCTCACTCAGTTTTGAAACCATCCGAAAATCCATCTCAACCAAATACAATAGAACCCATCACACCATGTATTTCCGAAAATGGAAAGGCAAGGTTGAAGAATAATGTCACGCTTAGAAAAACCCATGTCCAACACAGCAAGGGAACCAAGAACACGCATTCAGCTCCATGCATGCCAATACTAGCAAGGAAATCAAACATGTAACTTGATAGCTACAAAGAATCATGTTGTAGCCACTTGATCCTGCTCCTCCTTGATTGATCTTTGCTTCCCTTTTCCTTCTTTGATTTCCTTGATCCAATGTTGAAGTTATCTAAGAAAACTCGAAGTGTCCAAGGGTGAGAGAGATAGAGAATAAAGAGAGAGACCCAAAAATGATCTGACAAAAAGGTACCAACTGATCCTCATAAGCCTTTTTATTAATGAGGCCTCTATTTTCTTCATTTTCCATTATTTTCCTTCATTTTCCTCCTCACATGCAACCTATGGCCTTTCACCTTCATTTTCTTCTAATTTTAATTATTTTCATAAACAAAAGGCCAATTAATGCCACTTTTCCTTTCCAAAGCCTTTGCCATTGCATTTTCCAATTTCCTTAGCCATAATAAACCAAATGAATGCCGACACTAGGATGTCTTTCCCAACATTCAACTTGGAATAAGTGTCCCATAATCGTGGTTATTATTTTTCCTTTATTAAATCTTATTACATGTAATTTCCACCAGGTCTATTACAGAACCCTCCCCCTTGGCAGAACATCGTCCTCGGTGCTCAATGACACCTACAACCAAGAAAATTGTTGTAAAGAAAAAAATACTACCCATTGAGCTTTATAACTTAGCTCGTTGCAATATTTACAATGGTCGACTTGCTAAGAAACAACTAACATGACAACATAACAGCATGACACCCATACCACTTAGTGGAGCTTTATAAAACATCTCATGGTGGTATTTACATCCATATAGATATACATATACCAAAAACATCACACCCAAAACATATACCAAAAACATTCACTCAACCAACGAATATAGAAGGATACATATCCCGCATATGATCCACCATCTCTCGTGTAGCTTCATTGGGCCCAAAGTGCTTCCATTGCACTTTAACCTCCTCGATTGCTCATTTCCGAAGCATGAGCATATTTCTCTGCAAAATACATTGTGGTTCCGGCTAGAATTCTCCTTTTGGATCTACCTACAATACAGACCAACCAATCACATGATCAACATATTTAATATACTTCGTAAGCAATGAAACATGGAAAATATCACAGAATTTCACTGTTGGAGGCAGTGCAAGTCGATAAGCCATGAAAATCGTCCACAAAAACCAAGGTGTTAGCTTGGCATACGATCCAATCCTCAAGGAGCTCTTCTTCGGCTTCATGCGCAAGTACACATGTTCCCCAAACTGAAAGTCCTTAAACAACCTATTCTGATCTACATAACTCTTCTACCTTTCATGTGCTTCCTTCATATTCTTCTTGATTACTTGTATTTCTTGTTCCATTTCTCTCAACATGTCTAGTCCTATCAATACCATTTTCATTGGATCACTCCAACTGATGGGAGTATTACAGCTTCACCCATATAGTGCCTCAAACAGACTCATCCTCAAAGACTCTTGATACCCATTGTTGTAAGAAAACTCCACCAACAGAAGGTACTCCTCCCATCTTTGCTAACGATGCATCACATACATCCCCAACATGTCTTCCAATATCTTGTTGACCCTCTTTTTCTGTCCATCTGTCTGTGGATGATAAATTGTGTTGAAGGCCAACTTTGTACCTAATCCTGCAAACAAATCCTTCCAAAACTTGGAATTGAACTTGGAATCCCTATTTGACATAATATTCTTTGAGACACCATGCAACCTCACTGCATATCTAATGAATAAATGTTCTACATCACTAGCTGAATATGTAGACTTCAGTGGAATGACATGCACAACCTTTTTCAACCTGTCTACCAAAACCATGATGGAATCATGTTGTCTAGATGTCTTGAAAAACCTGTGATACGAACCATGGAAATGACCTCCCATTTCCACTCTGGAATTAGAATCGGTTGTAGTAATCCACATGGATTCTTACACTCTGCATTTACCTGTTGACAGTCCAAGCATCTATCCACAAACTTAGCCATATCCTTCTTCGAATTTTTCCAATAATAAATCCTCTTCACTGTTGTCAATGTCTTTTGATATCCTAGGTGATTTGAATATAGTTTTGCATGAAATTCTCTCAAGATAGTCTTCTTGAGCTCACTACTGTCTGACACATATATCTTGTCCCTAAATCTAACCAAACCATATGATGTAAGACAATAATCCACATCCTGCTCACATGTACCATGCTGTAATCCATGCTTAAGCTCCATGTACTTGTCATCATGTTGTCCTTCTTATAAGATCTGATCCTATAATTATGTACACTAAGAACTAATAGTTGTTATATGATTCACCTGCACTCTCCTGCTAAGAGCATCTGCGACCTTGTTCTCCTTTCTCTTGATGTACTTGATCTCAAAGTCAAACCCACTAATCATGGCCAACCATCCAGCTTGCATGGCATTAATATTTGGTTGGTAAAATGGGTACCTCAAACCACTGTGATCACTCATCAATACAAATCTCTTGCCAAGAAGATAGTGCATCAACATCTTCAAAGCATGGTGGATCACTACTAGTTCAAGATCATGTATCGGATAATTCTGCTCATGCTCATTCAATATATGTGATTCATAGTGTTGTACCTTAAGAGACAATCCCTTAGCTGTGATAAGGAATCAGTGCTTAAGCCATTTATATGGTTATGTCACAAAATTATTTGTCTCTGTTTAATGACCCTCAAGTATTTATCATTAAACCCTCAAATATCAAATATAATGAATATTTCACAATGTTGTCTTTTGCTTATGTTGAATGAAATGACCAAAAGAAAATGAAAGAAAGAAGTCCAAACTGATATGTTGTTACATAAAATATATCATCTCAAACCCCAGAAGAATTATATGAAAGAAACAGTTAAACGAAGGAGCGCCAATTAAGGGTTTTAACTCTTGCTTACATAGGTAAAAAGAGACCTGCTACTCATTACTTCGTTTTATTCAAAGATAGAAAACATAGAACGAAAACTTGAACACATATCAACATAAACATATTCCAGAAACTTGCTTCTCATTCATTAATCTTTGAAAATTTTAAGTACAAAAATTGTAGTCTGAAGGTCCAAAACTCGGAACCTTCCTTACATCTGAATTATTACATTAAATACAATAAAAAGCAGTTTGAAACTGCTATAACTGATCCTAACTACCTCAACTCCTGAGGACTTTGAAGACTATCTTTTACATACTCCCAAAATGTCTTATTACATTTACATCATCTTTGAAAGATTATAATAACATAAAAATTAACACCCTAATCTATATGCTGAATGTGAATAGTTGATGATGTTGCTACATTTCCCAGATCAGCTTCTGATTTGTCTTTCTTCGAAGTTGAAGGATCTTTTGGCAAGTCTATTGTCCAGGCTTTGCACTTCTTCCATATCTCTACTCTTGTCCTGGGTGAGTGTATCAGATTGTGATACTCTAACCTGAAAGCAGTAATTCGGTTGTAAGTTTGTATTTCTGTAAATAGATTTTTTACTAGCCACAGCAGCTAAAAATGTCTCTGAAGAAAGTTGATCATCGTTGCCCCCTTGAGTACTTGAGTCTTTTCATGTGTATTATCAACTTTTATTTTTGTTAATTCCAGTAAATTTTCATAAGAATCCCATCACAATAAACCTCCTCCTAGTGCCCAGCATGAAGGTAAACCTGCTCTTGTTAATTTTTCCAATGATTTATCAAACTGACTTACTGCTTCTTTGATTTCAATCAACCTCTTTTCTCTGGCTTTCCTGCAATAATTCTTGACAATCATCTTATTAATCTCTACTGCATATAAGATTCTATCCTTAATCTCATTTTCCTCCAATTCTTAGTCTGTTTTGGAATTAATAAAATCGATGAATCTTTTTGCCCAAATAGCCCTATTGATTGTCTTCTATCTATATGCCATTACTTTTTCTTAAAATTCTCTGATAAGAATCCTTTCTTCTGCAACCACCATCAAGAAGTCCAAAATTGACTTCATTTCAGAAATGATATCCTTCCAAATGATATATTTTTCCTATATTAAAGATATGTTCCTTTCAATTTCTCTTTAAGGCTTTTGATCTCAGCATTGGCATTCTGACTATCCATTTTGTATTTACTAGCTTCATTTTTTGCAGCTTGAATAATCTTCGATGCAGTCTCTAGATCTGTTTGAGCCTTCTTCAGGTCTCTTTCCGCCATCTGCAATTCAGTATTCAACTGATCAATCTGTGCTTGAGGATCTTCGTTACCTGAAGGGAAAACAAAAGTACAAGTATGACTATCAATATGATTTTGCAATGATATTGCAGTTTGTTTTATTTTGGAGATTTCCTCCTCCTTTTGCATAAGCTGTTTTAGCAGCTTTTCTTTCTCATTCTCTATCTCTGCAACCTCTGCAGCCATTTAATGTTCTCCTGTAGGTAGTTTTAGCTTTTTATTCAATATAGATATCTCTGCTTCAGCACTCTTCAGAAGCTTCTGCATAGCAGTCCTATCATTAGGGTCCACCCCAATCTTTATTATGATTTTCTTCAATTCCTTATTTTGAATGGTTAAAGCCCTAGAGTTGGATTTTTCTAACTTCAACTATTTAATGACTTTCCCAAGCATATTCTCTACTTTCATTTCCATTGCATTGGCCTTTTTTAGGTCATTTACAATCAATTGACATGTCTACATATGTAAGTTCATATTATCCAACAATGGGATTTTCTTCACATCTACAGTTATATTTACAGTATTGAAATTACTAGAGGAACCAATTGACATGTCACTTGGATGTGACAAGGAAATTATGAATTGATCTTTATCAAGATCCATGGCAGTCAAAAGCCTTGTTTGATCTGGAGTAATCTGATATTCAACTTGGGCTTCCATGTTGGCTTTCATCTTATGATTCCTCTCTGCAATTTGGGAAAACATCTTTTTGATCAGAGGTACTTGTCCATGAGAAGTCTCATGTCTTCTAGGTGAGGCAGGAACATTTTTTTCCTCTCCCAGCTATAGAGAGTAGCCAGGTTGATTATATGCACGTTCTTCATTAAAATTTTTCCTTTTCTCAAATCCTTTCTCCTCATCTTCTAAGTCGATTACTGTTTCTTTACTTCTTTTATTAGACTTTTCTGAAATGATAGGAGTCTGAATATTTGAACCTGTTGATTTCACTACACCTCTGCTAGCTATCTTTTCTAAGTCTGGCATGCTTTTATAAATGAAAGCTGAATAGCCATTCTCAATTCTTCTATTGGAAATTACACTGTGTGGGTCATAAGCCCAGCTTTCCCCTAGCAGCAAATGCATCTCATCTAGCATTTTAGGAACTTCTTGAAATGCCTATCTCATATTAACAATGAAAGGACCTACAGTCATGGGTATTTTAAACATATGTCCCTTTTTCATGGGCACAAAGTGAACTTGATCAACATTCAGACTTTGTCGAATAAACTCCAAGGAAAATAGCCTCATGGGAACAAATACTGGAAGTCTATAAGGCTCAACACCTGCTCCATATAAGCTAATTTCTTAATAATCCTCAAACAAAAACCAATCTCCAAACTTACAGTTTGCTCCTAAATGCAATAATTCTTGAGCTTTGGGTAAAAAACAAGGGGGATAAACTCCATTCAAAACCTTATATGCACTTAACATCAAATAACTGGCAAAATCAAATAGTCCATTTTCATTTTGTTCTCTCCTTACTATATCTGTCTAGAAAACTATAAATTGCCTCTTCTTATTCACATCCATGATATTCAGACCTAGATGCATAAATTCCTCCACATTTTGATATAAGAACAAGTAAATGATTAATGAAGGAAATCTGAAAGAACATGTTAATGATAGACTCATCAGCTGTGAATTTGTTGCTTCCTGCCAATAGGATGGAATATCTAGCACCATTCATGGCTTCATCATCATGGAAAACATCCCTAACATCGTTTTATCCACCATACTATCATCATCCTTGCCCATAATTTTAGCAATGTTTCTCAGTACTGGCTAAATCTCAATATCAAAAACCTCTATAGGAAAATCCTTTGTGTCAGGCTGAAATTGTTGTGTGTTTGGCTTTAGAAAATAAACAAGCTGATTGAAGTCTTCACCTGCAAGATTATCATAACATGCTACCAAAGTTTCATCAGAGAATTGAAAACATGACTCTGACTCAGGGTAACAAAGGGCTTGGCGGATTAACAGGGAGGACACTTGCAGAACATTCTCTCCTTGACAATTCATCACATAACATTTTCCAAGATACATAATTGAAACCATCTAGGATATCAATTTAGGAAAAATATGGGTTCTAGGGATACATGCAGACAGCAAACCAAACTTGACCATGGCGGCATACACTGGAGAAGCTTTGTCATTCAAGCGGAATTGTTGGTAAAATGGAAGATGAACTAGGGAAAAATTCGTGTCTTGGATATCCCTCTCAGTATCCATGAGAGGGATATGACTAGCAGAACCAGACAGAGACGAATTCTTGGCCATAATTCAGGACTATGACAACCAACGACTTGCAAGGTGGCTAAATTTTAACTGGATGATAGAAAACTGAACAGGACGTAGCGCAAAACAATCGCAAATGTCAACTTAATACAAAATAGGTTCGAGAAAATGATAATTTCACTTAAATAGGTGGCGCGGCCTTTTAAAATTAAATGCTGACATGACGCACCAACAAACCGTTGAGTTCACCTGACATGGATGATAGCTGTGACCAACTCAGCGTGTTATGTCACTGTGAGGGGTCTCGGGGTACGGATAATTATTTTTTCCTGTGCCCCCACATTCAATCTCCACCACACATCTGTGTTTCTCCTGCAGTCAACCCGGTCAACTGTGGAGGCACTCTTATTTTTAATTAGTGCGTTAGTTGCGCCTGCGGGTTGAGTCCTTCGATCAAAGTACGAGATTTCACCATATCCCACTTGATATAATGATCGACCTTTAAACTTTAAGTCGAGGACCCACTTCATAAGGTTCAAAGTATCTAAACTTTTGATTTTAATGCAACGAAAAGAAATATTTTTATGCCAAAGTATAAGGATTATAATACTTTAACATATTTTTGACAATTTTCTATTTTCATATTTTCAGAGTTGAAAATAAAAGGATATTGAAAATGATCCACAACATCTGGCTCCACCTAGGGATAGTTTTTTTTGCCACGAAACACTAAGAACCTGCAGATCAGTGCCTTCACTTTGGGCATGGAGTCAAATGATGCCTAATGAAAAATATACAATGAGGAAAACCGAATAGGTACAAATGATGAACCTGTTCTCTTTAGTGTTGGAAATAATGTTTCAGATATTGGCCATTAACAGGCAATTCTACTGCTTCCCCATCAAGATTTTCTAGCATAAAAGTGTTATTTGATCTAACTTCAGTGATTTTGTAAGGACCATACCATAGAGGATCAAATTTATCATGTTTTCCCTTCTCCTCTCTCCTGGTATCCCACCTTAGTACCAGATCTCCATTTTGGAACATAATCTCCTTTGCCTTTCTGTCAAAAATGGACTTCATTTTCTCTTGATATGTGATCAAATTTTCTCTAACTTTATTTCTGCTCTCACTCAATTCTATTACCTTATTCAGCCTTCTCATCAATGCATTAGGTTCTTCTTGTGCTTCTTGAAGAAAATAAATCATTGTTTTTGCTATCTGAGTGGGAAACAAAGCTTGAGTACCATATACTAACTCATAAGGGGACTTACCAGTGGATCTTCTAGTAGTCATTCTTACTACCCAGAGAGAAAATATCAACTTTGAATACCAATTCTTCTGGTTCTCATTAATTGTTTTCTTCAGGATCTTGACCAATGTCTTGTTTGATGACTCTGCTAATCCATTCCCTTAAGGATGATATGCCATGGAATGAGACAATATCACATTATATGTTTGATAGAAATTTATAAACCTAACTGAGCTGAATACCTGAGCATTGTCCGTGACGATTTTCACTGGAAATCCAAATCTGTTGAAAATATTCTCTTCCAAAAACTTCATTACTACCAAATCATTTGCTTTCCTGGTAGGAATTGCCTCTACCCATTTTGTAAAATAATTAGTGGCAGTCAGAATCCACTTAAACTGCCCACTTGATGGAGGATTAATTTCCCCAATAAAATCTAATCCCCATTGTCTGAAGGGTTCTTCAATAAAAACAAGAACAAGAGGTAAAGGAGCTAACCTTTTATTTTCTGCAAATAATTGGAATTTCTGACAACTTCTAACAACTTTGTATACATCAGAAAATAAAGAAGGCTAGTAGAAACCTGATTTAAGAATCTTATGAGCAGTTACTTTCCAACTGTAATGTCCTCCACACAAACATTCATGATACTCCTTGATCACTTCCATTGATTCTCCTTTTGTCAAACACAACAACAAGACACCAGCAAGATCTTTCCAATATAATTCAGCATCAATTATAACATAAGGTTGAGTTTTAAGCCTTAAGGCTCTGTATTTTGATCTATTGATTGAGGGAGGGAAGGAGAAAAAACACAAATAGTGAATAATATCTTTATACCAGTTTGAGCAAAGAAATTTGTACTTGATTGCTGACTTTGTTTTAATCTGATTGGTCTCCTCAACCACTCCATCTAATGGTGCAAGTAAATTAATTCCCAGAGTTTGGAAATTAGATTTTTTTAGCAATTTAGCTAATCTGTGTCCTTTGACTAACATAGTAGGCTTAATATTCAAATCATATTCTTGGATTTTGGCAATCCATTTTCCTCTTTTTCCCTCTATATCACTCTGAATCGGCACACATTTTATAGCAGAATTAGTTACATATGCTACTATTTGAGAATGAAGTACATATGTCCTGAAAGATTTTAATGAATTCACTAAGGCATATACCTGCTTCTCCAAGATGTTATATTTGAGCTCTGCATCTCTGAGGAATTTACTGAAAAATGCCACTTGTTGCTCCTTTCCTTCTTAGTTCTTCTGTAACAACACAACAGCAATAGTGGAAGGTGATGCAAATCAAAAAATTTGGAACGGTTTCAAATAATCTGGACTAATCAAAACTGGAGCTTCTTGAAGAGCCTCTTTAATTCTGGAAAAGGATTCTCTTGCATCTTTGTCCCATTTTACTTCAGCATTTTTCTTCAACATATCTATTATTTTCCTGACAATCTCAACATAATTTTGAATGAATCTTCTCAGAAAATTTATTTTCCCTAGAAATCTTTGAATATCTTTCTTACTTATAGGTAATGGAATTGTATGTATAGCCTCAACCCTTGCTGGATCAATTTTCACACCTTGGTTTGAAACTATATGTCCCAGAAACTTACCTTCCTCTAGAGAAAACAGGGATTTCTTAGGATTCAATGATAATCCAAATTTTCTGCACTTCAAGAAAGCCTTCTATAGGTGCTCCAAATGTTCATCATCAGACCCTGAAAAAAATAGTCACATCATCCAAATATATGACTACAAATTTGTCACCTACAAAATCTATATCCATTGCCCTTTTGAAATTAGCTCCTGCATTCATGAGCCCAAATGGCATCCTGGCATACATAAATGTTCCCCGGGGTGTAGTGAAGGTTGTTTTCTTTTGATCTCCTTTCTCAACCGCTACTTGGTTGTACCTAGAAAAACCATCCACCATGGATAACCTATAAGCTCCAGTTACTTTCTGCGGGACATAATACATCTTTGGCAAAGGATAATTATCCTTCAAGGAGGCTCTGTTGAGATTTCTGAAATCTACACACAATCTTATCTCTCCATTTTTCTTCCTAACTGGAACTAGATTTGAAACCCACTCTGAGTACCTGAGCGGAACTATGATTTTTGCTTGAAAATTTTTCTTCATATCTTTCTCAATAGGGGCTAATAACATTGGACTAATTTGTCTGAGCTTCTATCTGTGTGGTTTAACCCCATCCTCCAGTGATATTTTATGTTGAATAATATCTAAATCATAAGTCTTCAAATCTTCATATGACCATGCAAACACATCTATGAACTTTTTGAAAATATCTACATACCTTTATTTATAATCTTTAGGAACTCCTTTGAACAAATTGACTATTTTGGGCTCCTACTGAGTTCCTAAATTAAAATCCTCCATCTCTCCATCCTAAGATGTCTTCTTCTGATTCACTGCTACATTATTAGCATCAAACAATCTTTCAAGAGGAACCAGGCCTCTGGGCAATGTATTATCTTTCAACTGAATTATTTTCTTGTCACCAATTGTCTACTTCAGGTTTCTAGGCACATCTATTTGATCACTTTCTTGATCAATTTGATATTCCTCAAAATTTCCAATCATGGTTAAAAATTGATTGATCTACTCATCATCTTCAAAAACCTGCTAGTGCTTTACATTATCAGGGATTGAAGGCCTGTGTCTGTTTTCAATTTCATATCTCAGTCTTGGATTAATTGGTGGCTTAAATGTGTTGGCTGCAACTGCCAATGAGTCTGCCATTCTATTTTATTCTCTTGGAATAAATTCAAGATTAAAGGCTTCAAAATAATTTTCAATTAGATCCCACACCTCATTTCTATAGGATCTCAATCTGGGAAGCTTAGTCTGACACCAATTCTTAATTTGTCTTATTACTAACTCAGAATCACCAAAAATGGAAACAGGTTGTATTCTGATTTGTTTAGTTGTTTGCAAGCTCAAAATCAATGCTTCATACTCTGCCACATTATTAGTTGATTCCAATTCTAGTTTGAAAGAAAAAGGTAAAAGATTACCTTCAGGAGATATAAAGATGAACCCAGCTCCTGTACCTTCTTTAGAATATGCTCCATCAAAATAACACTTCCAAGTTTTATTTGAATGCAGTTGATTATGTACACTTGCTGAAGAGAGCTGCTTCTATGAGTCTTCAACAAATTCTGCATCTTCATGCAACATAAAACAAGAGAGATCCTCCTTCTCTTGACCATAAATGGGAGAATTACCTGCCTCTTACTTAGTGGTAGTTTTCATGAACCTGGTTTCTCTATATAACCTCCTTTCTTCTCCATTGAAAACAAGGATGATGACATATGTGAAATCCAACTTTAAGACACCTCCAAGCTTTGCTCCCTGGGATCTATACAACAACATACCAAATCTGGCTCGAATATTTGCAACTACTACATCCATCATTGATACTCTTGGCTAGAATTTGGGCCAAGGAAACAACCATGTCTTTGATAAAACCTACACACTTCACTCTCTTTGAATCAAAGGAATAGAGGTCTCTATATGGCTTAGTGATTTGTAAGTTTAGCTCTTTCATCACAGATAATGGCATAATATTATGTGATGCACCAGAATCAAGCATACAATTATGTAGAATGAAATCATGCAAAAGTATCGATTTATAAAAAGGTGGAATAGAAGAGTCTACCTCTTCAACATGAGGCCCGAAAGTAACCACTGGTTTCTCTTCTTGCAAATTCACAATGTCACCCACCTCATCATAATAAGATAGATTAATAAACTCTGCAATTTCTTTCTTATAACCAGGTGTTTTAGCCAACTCAAGAAGACGTACTTGAATTTTAACTTTTTCTAACTCTTTAGACAAACTGAAAGTTTGGTTTTGTTTAATCAACTTTTCAGGTTCTTCTTGATTTATGTTTGAATTTGCATGTTGGTCAGGAACAGTAACAATCTTCTCTAGAATATTTGAGTCATTAGACTTGTTTTGGGAAGCCTCAGCTTGCTGCTTCTCTTTTTCTTTTACTGGATTCATGGGTTGCTTCCCCTTGTCTGATTGTTTTATTGAATTTTTTTGTTGTGGAGTCGCCATTGGAGAAGAGACTGACTCTCACCCTTTCTCTTCATCATCCTGAGTTCTCATCTTCTTCTTTGATCTCAAGTCATACTTCTTATGAAACTCTGCTTGCATAAAATCATTAAATTGTTTGCAGTAATCTTCGATCTCTTCCTGATCAAATGAAATATCAGCATCTTTACATTCCTCTTCACATTCTTTTTCTGCCTCATTTTCCATATATATGGCAGAAACGTGTTCTTCATCTTCTTTCTGATCATCATCAGCAAACTGAGAAGGTGCTACTTCTATATATAAAGGAGCTTGAACTTGATCCTGATCTCTTCTCTCCCTCTACAAAATCTGCAGGGGCTGCTTTCTGAAATGGGGATTAAAACCCCTCTATTTTGCTGTGTGGGTTTCTTGTTATCCAATTCCAACTTTACTAATTTATTTGAAAAAATTTTAATGACCTTAGTCATGCCATCAATTCTTTGATCTTGAATTGACTCTTCTTTAGCTTTACCTTTAACTTGAACTGACTGTTTTTCTTGAGCTTTTCCAGCAGCAGTCATATTTGCTTCAATCTCCAACGCATCCGTTTGGATTTGTTCAAGAGTAGGGGACCTTATTTCTCTTAAAGTAAAACTAAAATTTGATACAAATGCCCCAGAAAAAACAACTCTTGCTCCAATGGGAGGATGTTTCATTTCTGCAGGCAAACTATTGTACAATTTATTGAATCTTTTAATAAAATCACTCATATTTTCATCACGTTTTTTCTTAATAGCATTAAATTATGTCAAAGAATAACCATGGTCTCTCTTTTCACCCCATCTTTGGATGAATTGTCTTTCTAACTCATCCCAATCATTAATTGAGCCATTTGGTAACCCTTTAAACCATTTTCTTGCCTCTCCAAAGGCTTCTCTTCTAACCTTGGTTCTTGGAAGTGAATGGATGAAGACAAGGATTTTTGTTCCGAGAAAGTGAGTTTCTGGGAAATATCCTTGAATGAAAGACTATGAGAACTGCTGCCAAGTGCAGGCAGTGTGGCATCAGGTGTAGAAAGGGTTTTTGATTTTTGGCTCTTTTTAGAAACCAACTTTTCTAGATTTGAAAGGGTGGGAACCTTCTGCTGAGAGGTATCAAACCTCATATGTGGCCTCTTATAAGCTAGAATTAGAAAATGAAACACATCTTTTAATATTTCCTCCTCTCTGAACAACCAAAGGAAATACAAACAAAACCCAGGGAAAAGACTTTGTTTCTTTGTCCTCGGCAACAGCGCCAAAAAATGTTGTACCTTAAGAGACAATCCCTTAGCTGTCATAAGGAATCAGTGCTTAATCCATTTATATGATTATGTCACAAAATTATTTGTCTCTGTTTAATGACCCTCAAGTATTTATCATTAAACCCTCAAATATCAAATATAATGAATATTTCACAATGTTGTCTTTTGCTTATGCTGAATGAAATGACCAGAAGAAAATGAAAGAAAGAAGTCCAAACTGATATGCTGTTACACAGAATATATCATCTCAAACCCCAGAAGAATTATATGAAAGAAACAGTCAAAATGAAGGAGCGCCAATTAAGGGTTTTAACTCTTGCTTACATAGGTAAAAAGAGACCTGCTGCTCACTACTTCATTTTATTCAAAGATAGAAAACATAGAACGAAAACTTGAACACATATCAACATAAACATATTCCAGAAACTTGCTTCTCATTCATTAATCTTTGAAAATTTTAAGTACAAAAATTGTAGTTTGAAGGTCCAAAACTCGGAACCTTCCTTCATCTGAATTATTACATTAAATACAATAAAAAGCAGTTCGAAACTACTATAACTGATCCTAACTACCTCAACTCCTGAGGACTTTGAAGACTATCTTTTACATGCTCCCAAAAAGTTTTATTACATTTAAATCATCTTTGAAAGATTATAATAACATAAAAATTAACACCCTAATCTATATGTTGAATGTGAATAGTTGACGATGTTGCTACATTTCCCAGATCAGCTTCTGATTTGTCTTTCTTCGAAGTTGAAGGATCTTTTGGCAAGTCTATTGTCTAGGCTCTGCACTTCTTCCATATCTCTACTCTTGTCATGGGTGAGTGTATCAGATTGTGATACTCTAACGTGAAAGAAGTAATTTGGTTGTAAGTTGGTCTTTCTGTAAATAGAGTTTTTACCAGCCACAGCAGCTGAAAATGTCTTTGAAGAAATTTGATCATCGTTTCCCCCTTGAGTACCTGAGTCTTTTCATGTGTATTAGCAACTTTTCTTTTTGTTAATACCAGTAAATTTTCATAAGAATCCCATGAGAATAAACCTCCTCCTAGTGCCCAGTATGAAGGTAAACCTGCTCTTGTTAATTTGTCCAATGATTTATCAAACTGACTTACTGCTCCTTTGATTTCAATTAGCCTCTTTTCTGTGGCTTTCCTATAATCATTCTTGACAATCATCTTATTAATCTTTATTGCATATAAGATTCTATCCTTAATATCATTTTCCTGTAATTCTTGGTCTGTTTTGGAATTAATAAAATCGATGAATATTTTTGCCCAAATAGCCCTATTGATTGTCTTCTATCTATCTACCATTACTTGTTCTTCAAATTCTCTGATAAGACTCCTTTCTTCCGCAACCACCATCAAGAAGTCCCAAATTGACTTTAGTTCAGAAATGATATCATTCCAAATGATATATTTTTCCTGTATTAAAGATATGTTCCCTTTCAATTTCTCTTTAAGGCTTTTGATCTTAGCATTGGCATTATGACTATCCATTTTGTATTTACTAGCTTCATTTTCTGCAGCTTGAATAATCTTTGATGCAGTCTCTAGATCTGTTTGAGCCTTCTTATGGTCTCTTTCCGTCATCTGCAATTCAATATTCAACTGAGCAATCTTTGCTTGAGGATCTTCGTTACCTAAAGGGAAAACAAAAGTACAAGTATGACTATCAATATGATTTTGCAATGATATTGTAGTTTGTTTTATTTTGGAGATTTCCTCCTCCTTTTTTATAAGTTGTTGTAGCAGCTTTTCTTTCTCGTTCCCTACCTCTGCAACCTCTGCAGCCATTGAATGTTCTCCTGTAGGTATTTTTAGCTTTTTCTTCAATGTAGATATCTCTGATTCGGCACTCTGCAGAAGCTTCTACACTGTAGTCCTATCATTAGGGTCCACCCCAATATTTATTATGATTTTCTTCAATTCCTAATTTTGAATGGTTAAATTCCTAGAGTTGGCTTTTTCTAATTTCAACTGTTTAATGACTTTCCCAATCATATTCTCTACTTTCATTGCCATTGCATTAGTATTTTTCAGGTCATTTACAATCAATTGACCTGTCTGCATATGTAAGTTCATCTTATCCAACAATGGGATTTTCTTCACATCTACAGTTATATTTTCAGTATTGAAATTACTAGAGGAACCAATTGACATGCCAATGGGATGTGACAAGGAAATTCTGAATTGATCTTTCTCAGGATCCATGGCAGTCAAAAGCCTTGTTTGATCTAGAGCAATCTGATATTCAGCTTGGGCTTCCATGCTGGCTTTCATCTTCTGATTCCTCTCTGCAATTTGGGCAAACATCTGTTTGGTCATAGGTACTTGTTCATGGGAAGTCTCATGTCTTCTGGGTGAGGCAGGAACATTTTTTTCCTCTCCCAACTGTAGAGAGTAACCAGGTTGATTATATGCATGTTCTTCAGTAAACTTTGTCCTTTTCTCAACTCCTTGCTCCTCATCTTCTAAGTCAATTAATGTTTCTTTACTTCTTTTATTAGACTTTTTTGAAATGATAAGAGTCTGAATATTTGAACCTGTTGATTTCACTACACCTCTGCTAGCTATTTTTTCTAAGTCTGGCCTGCTTTCATGAATGAAAGCTGACTACCCATTCTCAATTCTTCTATTGGATATTACACTGTGTGGGTCATAAGCCCATCTTTCCCCTAGCAGCAAATGCATCTCATCTATAATTTTAGTAACTTCTTCAAATGCCTGTCTCATATTAACAATGAAAGGACCTATAGTCATGGGTAGTTTAAACATATGTCCCTTTTTCATGGGCACAAAGTGAACTTGATCGACATTCATACTTTGTCGAATAAACTCCAAGGCAAATAACCTCATGGGAACAAATACTAGAAGTCTATAAGGCTCAACACCTGCTCCATATAACCTAATTTCTGAATAATCCTCAAATACAAACCAATCTCCAAACTTACAGTTTGCTCCTAAATGCAAGAATTCTTGAGCTTTGGGTAAAAAACAAGGGGGAGAAACTCCATTCAAAAACTTATATACAATTGACATGAAATAACTAGCAAAATCAAATAGTCCATTTTCATTTTGTTCTCTCCTTACTAAATCTATCCAGAAAACTACAGATTGCCTCTTCTTATTCACATCCATGATATTCAGACCTAGATGCACAAATTCCTTCACATTTTGATATAAGAACAAGTAAATTATTAATGAATGAAATCTGAAAGATCATGTTAATGATAGGCTCATCAGCTGTGAATTTATTGCTTCCTGCCAATAGTATGGAATATCCAGCACCATTCCTGGCTTCATCATCATGGCAAACATCCCTAACATCGTTTTATCCACCATGATGTCATCATATTTGCCCAGAATTTTAGCAATGATGCTCAGTACTGGCTGAATCTCAGTACCAAAAACCTCCATAGGAAAATCCTTGTTGTCAGGCTGAAATTGTGTGTTGGGCTTTAGAAAATAAACAAGCTGATTGATGTCTTCACCTGCAAGATTATCATAATAAGCTACCAAAGATTCATCGGAGAATTGAACACATGACTCTGACTCAGGGTAACAAAGGGCTTGGCGGATTAACTGGGCGGACACTTGCAGAACATTCTCTCCTTGACAATTCATCACATAACATTTTCCAGGATACATAACGGAAACCATCCAGGATATCAATTCAGGAAAAATATGGGTTCTAGGGATACATGCAAACAACAAACCAGACATGGCCATGGCGGCATACACTTGGGAAGCTTTGTCGTTCAAGAGGACTTGTTGGTAAAATGGAATATGAACCAGGGAACAATTCATGTCTTCGATATCCCTCTCGGAATCCATGAGAGGGATATGACTAGTAAAGAAATCTTTGTTTTTGTTTAAGTTTTGAACTTTTGGCCAAGACATTTTGAACTTTGACTCTTTTTGAGTTGCGGAATAAATACGCATAGCAACCGCGTCCGCGCCGCAACGACCAGGAGTTGCGGAGCTACCAAGGTGGCGCGGAAGCACTTGATAGCTGGAGATCGAACAGAGATAAGTGCAGATGAAAGAAATACAACAGAAAATAGAAAGTGGAACACGCAGACATCAGAAGAGAAGCTGGGAAAAGCCAAAGTGAAGACACAGAGAAGCTGCCAGTCGCGAGGAGCGGGTGAATAAAAGGCGATCACCCGGCTGAAGAAGGAGGTTGTTGTTGAGGGTTGAATGGATGCGAGAGAAGTCGCGAGGATCAAGACCTGAGGAGGGATGCGCAGAGCAGCTGCGGAAGAACCATGCCTGTTCTTCCTATGGTTTCTTACTTTCTATGTTCTTCCTTTCTGTTCTCAAACCCATCTGTATCCGACTTGTGAGTTATCAGAGAAGAAAGCTATGTAATCATGTATTCGGCCAGAAGAATAATATAAGGAAGGATTGCTGTCTCAATACGTTGTTCATGTGTTCTAATGTGTTTACACTGATTTAAAAATTTTAAGTTGCGACTGTCTGAATACTTAATTAGTGATCTTGCATGTGTAATTTGGTATATGTAATGGATGCACTTTCTTTCTTTGGTTGCGGGTTTATTCCTTACCAGTGATCTCATCCCCTTATGCATGTGGTCGCGGCACGCCTCGGGTGAGACGCACTACTCTCCAAGAGCGGGGTGAAAATGCCGGTGTGTTCCTAGACTACACTGGACCCCTTGTTGGCCACAACCCTTGAACCTGGGTCTTGCCCGCGAGACCTGACTTTTCGCCAACAAATGGTTCCGTTGCCGGGACCTGCATGTTCTGAGGGGATCTAGATCATGGTCTCGAGGATTTTTGAAGGAGCAATACGGTGATGGTGGGATGATCATCTTGACCATTTCATTACTCAGCAAGCGGAGCTGACCAAGAAAAAGGAGGCCGCGATCAAGGAGATCGTTCTTTTCTCTGATTCAGCTAGTGATACGTACGAAATTTTCTGGGGAAGGTTCCCTACCGACCTTTACAATTGGTTGCGAAGGTTACGAGCGACGGTGCCCCAAGAAGGCTCGCGGAAGATAAACCGCAGGTGGGCGCACGAAGACCTGGTAGCACTGCATCGGGTAGACATTGAACTAACCCGCGCAGTGGATTTTTGGGTAAGGACCACGTTGGAAGGATACGCTGTGGAGTTTGCTGCTGAGTGTTACCAATCCTTTTCGAAGGCCGAGGCTGTTTTTCACTCAGGGCTGAGGGGGAAGCTGTTGAAGGAGATTCCGCTGTGGATCAAAGCCCTGATGGTGGACGAAGGGTTGATTGAATTCCACAAAATGAGTATGGAAGCGTAAACCACCCGTACTGGGGGAAGGATTGAGGGGACCGATGCTGTGTAGACTGTAAGAGTGGGGAGCGGGGGATGGACGTTGAGGCCGCATGCAAGTTGCGGGAGTCACGTGCGCATCGGCGGGCACAGATCACCGATAGGTGGCGAAGAAGGGTAATGAGAGATTTGAAGAGAAGGGAAATCGAGAGGAGAAATCAGAAGGAGGCGCCTCAGAAGACAAGAACCATGGGTTTGGATACCTGGACAGGTGACGGGACAGCAGCGGACGTACAGTGGGTGCATGGGAGCCCAGCGACGCGAGAAAGAGAAGTAACGACTAGCAAAGATAATGGAAAGATGCAGCCCAAAGAAAGCTCCGATGACGAATGGCACAGCGTGATGCAGCAGATGTTCCAGGATCAGACGGCACCCACCCCTCCAGGCAGCCCTACGTCCCGCTTTCCACATGGCCAGGATCCCGACCTTCCCCTGGTACTTTATCAACCTTTAAGAAATATTTTTATTCAGTTACAAGCATTAAGTCAGTCATATAGTAGTTCAGCGGCGTCGGTAACGCCCAGTAGCAGCAGCGTTACTAGTAGTAGTATTTTCCCTAGTGGGACCGTTACGCAACTAGGACCCGGAGGTTTTATCCTGGTTAATTCTCCGCAAGTACACATGGCTGGATCTTTCACCTGGTACCCAGAGTTCTCTGGCTGGGGAAATGACGATGTAGAACAACACTGGTATCTGTGTGAAGCCATCTGGAGGGCTCGACAGACGCCGGATGCAGGGAAGTTAATAGAATTCCAAACCACACTCAGAGAGAGAGCTCTGCGTTGGTTCATCAAGTGGTCTGAGGCACACCCTAACCCTGTAATTGCGGACGTGAAGCGGGATTTTGTCCGTGAATTCAAGCTCCCCCAGACAGACCAGCAGGGCCTGTCAGAGCTGTGGGAAATTAAGCAGAAGGAAGGAGAGACCGCGTGGGAGTTGATGCGGCGATTCAAGGATGCGATCGGGAAACTCAGCTACCCGATCGATCCAAACCACCAGAGGGACTGGTTCATCAAGGCTCTGCACCCCTTGA
This sequence comes from Pinus albicaulis, assembly GCA_034641835.2. Classification (NCBI taxonomy): domain Eukaryota; kingdom Viridiplantae; phylum Streptophyta; class Pinopsida; order Pinales; family Pinaceae; genus Pinus; species Pinus albicaulis. Next base: position 371,839,925 of record CM076580.1, read on the forward strand.
CACGAACCCCTCTCACACAGCAGAAGATTGATAATCTGCAGGACGCTTTGGAGCAGGCCATGAAGATTGAAGCCATGGCGGGATACCCCCAGGAATACAGGGGGGGCTGGCCCCGCAAGACCCTTCTCTGATAGGGTTGCAACACCAGATCGCCAGCTTGACTGAAAAGCTCAAGGAAATTCAGCCAGCGAGACCAGCGCGACCGAATGTTTGGTGTACTCATTGCCTGGTTGAGGGACACGTCGCAACCGAATGTCCTCGGTTGCGCGGCGCAGGAGTTGGACCCTCGGTTGCAGCAATTCAGGGGGGTCCACCACCAGGGGGTGGCGCGGCGATGAACCCGCAGGGAGTCTACCAGCCGCAACAGGCCTTTGCGGGGTTCCCACCGCAACCGGGGTCTTCCACCACAGAGTACTGTGAGATTTGCCGGACGATGGGGCATCCTCCTCGGATGTGCCCGATATTACAGAAGTACTCCACGGTGCCGAATAATGTATACTGCGAATTCTGTGTGTCTACGACTCACAACACTGAGCAGTGCAGGGCGCTTGACGCTCTTGCGGATCGATTGGATCGTCCCTCCTACAGGGTGAACGAGGCTCCAAGAGGAAGAGGCGGAGGCATGCGGGGAGGCCGAACGGGAGGACGCGGTCCGGTAAAGTGCTACAACTGTGACCAGGAGGGTCATGTGGCTCGAGAATGTCCCCTTCCGCGACGACCCTGGTGTTCCCAGTGCCGGGTCAACGCCCACGCTACAGAAGACTGTTCGGAGCTCATCAAGAAGTGGGAAGAACGGGTGAGGCAGAGGGGAGCGAATCTGATAAACTCAGAACCACGTAGCACCGCAACCCCTGACATGCAGAACGTTGCGATAGTAACACGGGGCGGAAAGAAGACTGGAGACGATGCCCACGAGAAGGAGCCAGCACGAGTGGTTCGGCCGGCATCCCCAAAGAAGTTGATCAGGCCCGAAGTCCAGAAGAAGTATTTTCAGGAGGCGGTTGAGGCATTCGCCCAGTTGCGGAATGAGGGAGGGTTGGAGGAGCCCAGGCGGCCGGAATCCGGTGCGCAGAACGTCGCAGATACTGTGGTCGAGAATTGGCTCCAGCTATTCCTCAGGATTGTTGATAACACTGGGCTGCGGCAGCAGCTCAAGCATGCTTTAGACGGAGCGCTGCAGGGGCACACAGAACCCAGAGATCCGGTGGACGCTAGGCCTCAATACGTGCAACGTGTCAAGCGGAACAAGCAACGAACAGGCAAAGAATTTCGGCTTAACACGCAGGTCGCAGGATTCCAAATCAGCGACACCATGTTGGACTTGGGATCCGACGTCAATATTTTGCCGCGAAAAACATGGGAGGCTCTTGGAAAGCCACGGCTCGCCTATTCCCCAATCCAACTCAGGATGGCGAACCAGTACTGTATCTTGCCAATCGGCCGACTCGAGGGTGTCGAGGTCGACGTTGCGGGGGTGAAGACATACACTGACTTTGAGGTTATTGATATCATGGGCGATAAGGACCCCTATCCTGCTTTACTTGGCATTCATTGGGCTTTTGAGAATTACGCGATCATCGACCTCAAGAAGGAGCTGATGATTTTTGAGGATGGGGAGGTAAGGGTCACTCAGCCTCTCGACCCGTATCAGGGTCCGCAATATACAGAACCGGTGGACAGTCGGGAGGATGCTCAGATGATGGACCATCTCTATCAGATGACTGCAGGGAAGCAGGACGATTATATTAACCCGACCGCAACGGCTCTATTATTTGGCGGAGTGTGCAGAGCTCGGAGCTCGGATCTGAGCTTGCGTGGGAAGACTGGCAGCAGGGGGGGTATGAGACCACCACGCGGAGATGTGCCTCCATCGCTCAGGTCCGGTGGGTAGGGACTGAGATCCGCGGATACCCCACATTATCAAACATGCAAGCGGTGAATACTTTTATTGCCAAGGTGGAAGACCGGGTCCCAGAGGAAAGCCGGATACCACTCTTGGATGTGGCCTTGAAGTCAACATCGGGACGATGGTGGAACAATCACCGCAACACTCTGTTGCGATGGGAGCGTGTGGCGGATGCTCTACGGGCACGCTTCAAAGAGGATGAAGGGCCCTGCATTACATTTAAACATCATGGAGCTTCCGACCCGCGACAGCATTTGCGAGTGTGCGAGGAACAGTGGCGTAGCGCAAGGTACCCTGAGGAGTTGTGGGTCCACAGGTTTGTCCACTCCCTGGGAACAATTCCCCAGGCCTGGTACCTGGAGGAAGAGCGGAAACGGGGAACCCGCTCCTGGCAAGCAGTCGCGGAAAAGTTCGTCCAGAGCTTCTCGTTCGAAGGGGAGACGGTGCAGGAATCTCAGGCCCTACAAGCCGTCAAGGAGGTTCTGTTTTTCCGCCATCCTGAGCCCGATGAGGGCCCGGTGGCGTCACGCTCCGGGGTCAAGCGCGAATTGGTTTGCCAACGAATTGACGGCGATCCGGAGGATGATAGTTTGGAGGACCTTAGGCATCTCTATTTTGACGAGAAGGAAGGCGAGCGCAGCATCCGCGACGAGCCGATGATAGAAGGAGTCCATTTGCAGCCCCTAAAGACAAAGAAGCTGAACATTGGAATGGAGGAGAAACCTAAGCTGGCAACGGTGGGAGATTACTGGGACGAGGAGACGACAAGAGAAATTTTCAGCCTCCTCCGGGAGTATGAAGATTTATTTCCGTCATCAGTTGCGGACCTGAAGGGGATCAAGGGGGATCTGGGCGAGATGTGCATCACACTGAAACCAGGAGCCAGGCCGGTAAAGCACCGACCCTACCGGTTGAATCCACGTATCAAAGAGAAGGTCAAGATGGAGATCGACAAGATGCTGGCTGCGGGTCTCATCTTTCCGGTAGAAGAAGCTGAGTGGGTAAGTCCCATTGTCATCCAGAACAAGAAGGACAAATTGGAAATCCGTGTCTGCGTAGATTATCGGAGTTTGAATAATGCTTGTATTCACGATCCGTTTCCCACTCCCTTCAGCGACGAAGTTCTAGATCATGTCGCGGGAAACGAAGCTTATTCCTTCACTGATGGGTTTTCGGGCTACCATCAGGTGCGCATCGCCGAGGAAGACAAAGCAAAGACGACATTCACCACTGAGTGGGGATCATTCACATACCACGTTATGCCGTTTGGTCTGAAGAACGCACCGGCTGTGGTTTCCCGGATTGTCATTGCTGCTTTCCGGGAGTACATTCACAAGTTCCTGGAAGTCTACATGGACGACTGGACTGTTTACAACCTGCTGAAGAAACACGCCTCTCTGTTGCGTGTCATGTTCGACCGGTGTCGCCAGCTGCAGATTTCCTTGAACTTGAAGAAATGTATTTTTGCAGTACCATTCGGCACACTCTTGGGTCACGTGGTGTGTAAGCAAGGGGTCTGCGTTGATCCTGCCAAGGTCGCGGTCATCGTCCACATGGAGGCCCCCGAGACTGTGAAGCAGTTGCGAGCACTGCTCGGGCACACAGGATACTACAGGTGGTTTATCCGCAATTATGCCAAAATCACTGCCCCTTTGGAGAAACTGTTGCGGAAATCAGAAGCATTTGAGTGGATGGCGGAGTGCAGGAAGGCACTCGACACATTGAAGGAGAAGTTGGCGACGACACCCATACTTGTTCATCCCGACTGGGATAAGCAGTTCCATGTGCACATTGATGCGTCCGGGATTGCACTTGGAGCTGTGTTGGCGCAACCCGGGGAAACGATAGTTGACCACCCCGTATACTTTGCCAGCCGGCGGTTATCGAATGCGGAGAAGAATTACACCACGGCCAAGCGAGAGGCGTTGGCGATGGTGTACTCTCTTCAGAAGTTCCGCCACTACCTTCTGGGCGGCAAATTTACATTTTTCACGGACCATTCAGCATTAAAATATCTGGTCAATAAGCCGGTGTTGGAAGGAAGAATCTGTCGATGGCTTCTACTTTTTCAGGAGTTCACGTTTGAGGTGATTGTCAAGCCTGGCAGGTTGAACGTTGGTCCCGATCACTTATCCAGGCTGGAGACGGGAGAGAATGAAGGTCCATTGGACGATCAGCTCCCGGATGCTGACTTATTCCGAGTTGAAGCAGTCCCAGACTACCTGGCTGACATTGCCACGTATCTGACCATGGGACAGTGCCCTGAGGATTACACCCCTCTTCAGAAACGCCACCTGGTTGTCCGGGCGACCGACTATCAATTGATTGCGGGGCAACTGTACAAACTAGGCCTGGATGAGGTGTTGCGCAGGTGTGTTCTTGACCACGAGCGGGAAGCAGTGATGTGGGAATGTCACAGCGGTGTTGCGGGAGGACACGTGGGTGCTAAACCCACCGCAAGGAAGGTGCTCCAAGCTGGCCTATGGTGGCCGACGGTGCATGCAGACTGTAAGGCCTATGTGAAACGTTGCGACGTGTGCCAGAGGACGGGAAGGCCTTCGCACAGGGACGAGCTTCCGCTACACCCGGTGCATGTGTTGCAGCCATTTGAGAAGTGGGCTGTGGATTTTGTAGGCCCCATCGCACCAATCGCTCGCCATTCCAAAGCCCGGTACATCATTACCACGACGGATTATCTCACACGGTGGGCTGAGGCAGCAGCGGTACGCGACTGCTCGGCAGAGACCGCTGCTCGGTTCATCTTTGAACACATCATCAGCCGCTTTGGCTACCCACGGAGCTTAACCAGCGATCAGGGTACGCATTTCATTAATGCCACGGTCAAGTCGCTACTGGACACATTTATGATTCAGCATCATAAAAGCAGCCCATACCACCCGCAGGCCAATGGTACGGTGGAAGCCTTCAATAAGATTCTTGAGAAGGGCTTGACTAAAATTTGCAATGCTCAGCGGGACGATTGGGATGAGCGGCTACCAGCGACATTATGGGCTTACCGGACCACGGTAAAACGTTTGACCAACCAGACGCCATTCCAGCTAGTGTATGGCCGCGAAGCTGTGATTCCCGCCGATTTCACCGTACCCAGCCTCTTGATCGCAACGTCCCTTCACTTCTCAGAAGAGGCGTCACTGAGGGAACGCCTCCGGGAGCTACAGGAGCTGGATGAGGCCCGATTTCTTGCGGAATTCCACCAAAAGGTTCAGAAGGCCAGATAGAAAGCATGGCACGACCGCCACATCAAAACTAAAGCTTTCCAAGTTGGCGGCAAAGTTCTCTTATACGACAGTCGGTCCCAGAAGTTTCCAGGCAAGCTCCAGATGCATTGGCTGGGACCGTACTTTGTCATCGAGATCCGCAACTCAGGAGCCGTTCGGTTGGCACAACTGGACGGCACAGTTCTTCTGGGATGGCTGAATGGCGCACGCCTGAAGCCCTACCAGGAGTAGGTACTTCTCAATTTTCATTAATAACTCTCGCAACCGAGAGAACCCGTAGAGTAGCGTAGTTGAATAAATCTCCCGCAACCGGGATGAATGTAGGTAGTCTTTTCCAATTGTCGGTACTCAGTCAAATAACCAGTCAGTTGCTGGAACCTTACCGCAACCGACTGTGGTCGGGGCGGGCCAGTCCAGCGGGTCGCAGCGCCAGTCCAGAGTGTCGCAGTGCCAGTCCAGCGTGTCGCAGTGCCAGTCCAGTATGTCGCCGCTTCAGTCCAGCGTGTCGTGCACGAAGGATCCGTCCTCGTGCCAGTGTCAGTCCAGGTCATTTCCGTCAGTCCTTTTGTCAGTCCGTAGGATAGCTCAGATTTGGTCATAAATTCCCTTAATGGATAGTAATCATACCGTAATCATTTTCCATCAACCGCAGTTCCCTCAGCCGTCGGGCCCGCCCATCTCCCCATGACGCCGTCAGCAACTGTCAGATTACACACAGGCCTGCGATTGATCGCACGATTATCGCAGGCAAGAAAGATGGGAAGAATTAATTGCCGTTATGGAGTCTCATCAACCCCGCGCGTGCCAGCATATGGCCCAATTTGCATGAAGGCTATCAGCATAGGGATGACGGACCAATTCAATTTGGAAGTTGCAGCGACTCCGGAGCATTCGCAGTATCAGAGCACTCAGCACCTCGCAGGAAGTTACAGAAGAATCGTCCAAGTCTATCAGAGACGCGCCAAGATGCCGAGAGCTCTTCTCTCAGTCCCTGAACCAGCATTAGATAGCAGAATTCACCGAGTAGAGTCGCTGGTCGGCAAGTATGACAATGCACCCTGTATGGACGCCAACTTGTCCGACCCGGCTGAGTTTCCTCACCTCCATTGGCAGGCATTCATGGAACACCATTACACGCCCGGGAGCAGCTTTAACAGTCGAATGAGGGAAGAATTCCGGGGCCTACAGCAGTCGACTTTGATGAATTTGAGGAGTCTTCCCGTCTTCGGAACCACCGGCCCAGTTCTGCAATGTACCCGGTTCCTCCTCAGTCGGGTGCAGAACGGGTCCCTGTGGCTTAACGAAGAAATCCCAATACATGCAGCAGACATTAATCGGCTTACCGGGCTATCTCAAACTGGTTCAGATGTCTCCTCTGCGGGCCAGACATCCTCCAAGCGCGCCCGAAAGTCGGCTGATGCGGACCTCTACACCAAGTATGGCACTCGCCGGGGTGGTAAAGGTGCCAAGATAGATTTGATAAATGTACCAGAAATCCGGTTCGCTTGCTACCTGATCGCTAGCAAGACCATGCGCCACTACACAAAGGGAGAGTGCACTCTGAACACAATTTCCATTGCAGAGCACTGCGTCCAGGGAGCCAGGTTGAATTGGAGCTCGTTTGTGTTGAAGGAACTCTTCACGGCTTGCGAAGACAATTACAAGCGGACTACCAGTTTCATCTATGGGTACTTGCTCTTAGCGTTCGCCATGTGGAAATGGCATCTTCCCCCGATACGGACACCGGCGGAGATCACTGTGAACCAGCCGCTCGCGATGAAATATTCCCCCTGGCAGGTGTCCATGGACCCCAGCAGCAAGCAGGTGAACGCAGAGGCGTTCCGAGAATGGTATGGGATGATGACCGATGTGGTCACTTACCAGCAACGGGTGCCTCGGCACCTGTTGGATGAATACAGTGAACAGGTGTGGTTTGGCGTCAGCCACAACCACACTTTCATCCGGCCGACTTGTGTACCGCACCATACTTTTCATATGGCACCCCTTCGCTTCCAGCTGAATGACAATGTTTTCCACAGGGATGTCTCTGCTTGGCCGGGGGTTGCCCAGCACGTCCGCGACGGAGTCATCCGCTACAACTTTGAGGGGATGAGGGCCGCACAACAGCCTGCCGCGACCAGCGCAGGGGGATCTTCACAAGTTGCGGCAGAGACAACCCCAGATGCAGCTGGGACCGCAGCGGACCTGCCTGAATCGCTGGTCCCCATCGTCGAGCATTTCAATGACCAGGCACGGCGACTCAACGTGGCAACCCAGGTTGTTTCCAGTGGTGCCCCTATATTTCCTTCTTTTACTGAATTTCGTATTAATCGGTCCCATGGTCTCTCCAACACCGCCCCCCTCACTTCCCCCATTCCCACTAACCTGTTCACTTCTGCCACCCCCCTCATCATGCCAATGGGTGAACCGGGCCCCGAACCCGATTCCGCCGACCCACCTCCATCCAAGAGGGCCCGCACTACGGCCACAGATCCCGTGGTGGATCTTACGGAGGATGATCCACCAGCCACGCCGCCCACAGCAACTTTGATTCCGGAGGAACCGCTGATTGATCCGGCGGATTTCCTCAACATTCGTCTCCCTCACACCTCGTTCACTCCATCCACCGCCCCCTCCACCAGCCGACCACATGCCACCTCCCCCAATCCGTCCAATTCATCAGCCACTGTGTCCGATTCTTTGATCCGGGAACTTTTCGGCGGTGACCACGGGGCGGAGGTCACCTCCAGTACTGCAGCCGTGGTACCACCTGTTGACCCCGTGGCCACATCCCGGGATCCTCTTGCCACTATATCTGTCCAGCCAGCCATAGTTGGGGTTGATTCAGCCGCCCCTTCCACAGAGCAAACCACGCAGCAGGACCGGCCAGAGCCTGATATGGCCACTTCGGTGCAGCAGCAGACGCCGGTCCATCCTCCAGAGACTTTAGGCAGAGCAGCGGCCATGGGCCAATCTTCGCAGGAACAGACGCCCGAGCAGGATGCACCCAACACAACAAATGCAGAACAACTGAGTCCAGCACAGCTGTATCTGCTCATTCAGCGGGCGGCCTTCAAGGCCGAGCAGATTCACACCGAGCTACAGCGGCGGTGCACCGAGCAGCGGAATCAGATCACGGCGCTTACTGAACAGCGCAATCAGCTGCTGCAGGAGAAGACCTACCTCCAGGAGTAGGTCAACATTGCTATCCAGGCGATCTCCAGCGTATGGCCCGCTGCACGGGCTCACCATGCTCCACTTCCCACCAGAATCGAGGAGGACACTATCGCCCTACAGGCTCATCACCTCAGGGAAGTTTTCACTATTGTTTGCAGGGAGAACCAGGAGTTACAAGCGGCGTTAGCCGCACGGCCTACCCTTCCAGATCCACCCAGTGACCATTCAGGACAGGTGAATGCCAAACAGGCGCAGGCAATTAGTCTACACGCAACTCTCCATTCCACTGCAGCCGCAACTTCTGCCCTTCTACGCAGTTTGCAAGAGTGCTCACTCGCGTTAACTGTCAAGACGCAACCCATTGCTGCCCAGCTGCAACAGATTGCCCAGGACATTCAGGCGACCACGGACCTTGCAAGGTTGGATCAGCTCTACGCCCAGTCGGACGAGCTGGAACTTCACATGCAGCAGACTGAGGCCGAATTAGCAGCGGCCAAGCACGTCATCCAGGAGATCCGTCCGCCCCTTCGCACCCATGCTGACGCTATGCACCAGCTGGATGCCAAGGCGGAAGCCCAACTCGCCACCCTGTTCGGGGCTGCCCCGACGCCCATAGACGAAGCCGCCGCTAACCGCATCTCTCAAGACGCCGACCTTCACAGGAATGGCAGCAAGCAGTGGCGACCTTCACAGAGCTTAGAGATTCAACACTCCGCCGGGTCCCGGAGTTGGGGCCCTTGTTTGGCCAACCGGATGGCGGAGTACAGCAGGAAAGGGTGGCGGAAGAAGGAACAGCAGAGCAGGGCACGGAAGCCAGCGGGGGAATGGAAATAGAAACTGTTATTTGTGATTGACTCGCGGACGAGTCAAAGAATTGTGGTCGGGGCCTGTTGGGGCCCTTGTTTTTGTTTAAGTTTTGAACTCTTGGCCAAGACATTTTGAACTTTGACTCTTTTTGAGTTGCGGAATAAATACACATAGCAACCGCGACCGCGCCGCAGCGACCAGGAGTTGCGGAGCTACCAAGGTGGCGCGGAAGCACTTGATAGCTGGAGATCGAACAGAGATAAGTGCAAATGAAAGAAATACAGCAGAAAACAGAAAGTGGAACACGCAGACATCAGAAGAGAAGCTGGGAAAAGCCGAAGTGAAGACACAGAGAAGCTGCCAGTCGCGAGGAGCGGGTGAATAAAAGGCGATCACCTGGCTGAAGAAGGAGGTTGTTGTTGAGGGTTGAATGGATGCGAGAGAAGTCGCGAGGATCAAGACCTGAGGAAGGATGCGCAGAGCAGCTGCGGAAGAATCATGCCTGTTCTTCCTATGGTTTCTTACTTTCTATGTTCTTCCTTTCTGTTCTCAAACCCATCTGTATCCGACTTGTGAGTTATCAGAGAAGAAAGCTATGTAATCATGTATTCGGCCAGAAGAATAATATAAGGAAGGATTGCTATCTCAATACGTTGTTCATGCGTTCTAATGTGTTTACACTGATTTAAAAATTTTAAGTTGCGACTGTCTGAATACTTAATTAGTGATCTTGCATGTGTAATTTGGTATATGTAATGGATGCACTTTCTTTCTTTGGTTGCGGGTTTATTCCTTACTGTGCGATCTCACTTTATGCATGGTCGCGCATTTCTGTGAGACGCACCGGCTTCTCCTGTGAGTAGGGCAAAAATGCCGCGTGTTCCCATCATTGCGACTCCCTTGTTGGCCACAACCCTTGAACCTCGGTTCTTTGCCCGCTAGACCGATTTCGCCAACAACCAGCGTAACCAGACACTAACACTTAGCCATAATTCAAGACTATGACAACCAACGACTTGCAAGGTGGCTAAATTTTAATAGGGTGACAGAAAACTAAATAGGACGTAACACAAAACAAACACAAATGTCAACTTAATATAAAATAGCTTCGATAAAATGAGAATTTCACTTAAATAGGTGGTGTGGCCTTTTAAAATTAAATGCTGACATCGCTGACATCACGCACCAGTGAACCGTTGAGTTCACCTGACGTGGATGACAGCCGTGACCAAATCAGCGTGTTACGTCACTGGCGGGGTCTTGGGGTGTGGAGAATTATTTTTTCCTGTGCCCATGCATTCAATATCCATCGCACATCTGTTTTTCTCCTGCAGTCAACCCGGTCAACTGCGGAGGCACTCTTCTTTTTAATTACTACACTAGTTGTGCCCGCGGGTTGAGTCCTTCAATCAGAGTACGAGCTTTCACCACATCCCGCTTGATATAATGATCGAACTTTAAATTTTAAGTCAGGGACCCACTTCATAAGGTTAAAAGTATCTAAACTTTTTATTTTAATGCAACGAAAAGAAATATTTTTATGCCAAAGTATAAAGATTATAATACTTTAACATATTTTTGACAATTTTATATTTTTATATTTTCATAGTTGAAAATAAAAGGATATTTCAAATGATCCACAACAAATAGAATGCTACCTATCCTTCTTGCATAAGGACTCCACCAAGTCCTCTCTTGCAAGCATCTTTACACACCACGAACTCTTTCTCTAGATCTGCAATCTTTAACCCTAAAGAATTTGTCAACAACTTCTTTAACTGCTGAAAACTTGTTGCACATTCCTCTGTCCATTCAGATTTCTTATATTTCCTCTGCAGTGACGTAATAGGATATGCAATCCGAGAGAAGTTCCTAATGAACCTCCTATAGTAACTTGCTAACCGCATAACTGATATTACCTATTCCACATTTCTAGGAGCTTCCCACTCCATGATAGCCCTTATCTTTTCTGGATCCAATGCTATACCTTCCTTGGAGACCACATGCCCTAAGTAATGTACCTTTATCTAAAAGAAACTGAATTTACTAAGCTTAGCATACAACTAATGCTCTCTCAGCAATCTCAACATTGTTGCTAAATTCTCGGCATGCTCTTCCTCATTTTTAGAATATATCAAGATGTCATCAATGAATACAATAACAAACTTGTCTAGATAAGGATGCAACACACTATTCATCAAGCACATAAAGGTATAGGGTATGGATGCAAAGTTAACACTGATCGATCCAAATTTAATTTACTTTTCATAATAATAATTCCCGTCATTTAAAGTGTTAATTAAATAGATATAACACTAGGTTAGATTGAGATTAAATTTTCACTATGGATTTATCAATCCAAAGGATTAAATAGTTCAATTTTAAAATTTTTATTTTTAAAGTTTTTACATCCGTAAAAGGTTAAAATATTAAAGATTTAATCACATTATATGCTTAAGAAATCTTGAGCTAAGACTTGGATATAGGTTGGTTTCATAGATGCAACAAATTGAGTTGGATCTATGCTCATTTTGTTTTTTTCTTATAGTAATTAAAGGAGAAAACATAGATAGGGAGTCTTTCTATCACATCCTATAGTGCATCTTTTAAGATATCTAATAGTAACACGACACTATCTCATGACACTAATATATATTTCCCTAAATCAGTGAGGGGGAGCTTGTTGATTAAGGTTCAGCAACAAGAATAGAAAAAAGATAAGAAGACCAACATTGGTTGTGGGTGTTGGGTAAAATTAATTGCTTAATAAATAAAACAACTAATAACCTAGAAATTAATTATCAACCAAGGAACATCTTTTTGTTTTAAGGTAATCGGAAAAATATATGCAAGAAAATACCAACAGATAACACTGGCTCTATATGATTATGTTCTACACTATCAAGTTCATTCGAAAAGAAATAAAATGTAAGACTTGAAAAACAATACTAAATCTCAAAAACAGAAAGTAAAGGACAGGAAAAGAATTATGCTAATCACACGACTTGAATCAATACTAAATTAAATCACACATTACTAAATTTTAAATTTAACCTATTGCACCAAACATAATTCAAATGTTAATCTAGGACAATAAATTAAATGAAATCTAGAAATTGCAAGAAATAATAACTCTGGAAAATGCAGCAAACAACAAATTACTTTTAAAGAAAGGAAATTTACTTTAAAGAACAACAATTGAAATTCAAATAAAAAAGAATGCAACTAAACTAATTTAGATGTTCAAGGCAACACCTCGTCCAAGGTAGTGGGCCCAACTGCCCAAGACTCAGTTCTGCCTTGAGAAATAATTCAGATCAGATTACAAGTAACAAATGTAGAACTCAATGGATAGATTCCTTCATTAAAATATATGAGAGAAATAATCACATTAGAATGAAACTCTTAGCTTTGTCTCAAGTTCAAAAATTATTCATCTCCAATTCAGCGATTATTCATTTCAATTCAGCGATTGTTCATCCCCCTCTTTGATCTTTGTTTTCATTTAAATATATAGAGAGAAAAGGGAAATTACAACTAACTTGATTACAAAATGATTTACCATTACAATTGTAGTTTTTTTACAACAAATTGATCAGAAATATCATATCTAAAATATCTTTCCACCATGATTCAGCTGGAACAAGTCGAATCTAGTATTGCAATTGAAGAATTTGGAAAATGGCCACAACAGCAAATTTGAGAAAATCATCTTTGGAGAACCTTCCATTTCTGTCAATACAGACCAAACTTTGGAAAAATTCTCATTGGAAAACTGAATTGGTCAATTCTGCACAAAACTCGTGTCTCGGATTTTCAAGATTCATCTTCATTTGTCTGAAATATCCAACATAAAACCATCACTTTTTATCCCAACGAAATTCTAGGTTGGAATAGTTGGAGATCGAATTTCCAATCTGGAAGAGATCTTGGAGGCTAAAAGTGTGAGTGATGTTTTAACAGATTAATAAACCATATTTGACAAAATTATGCATAATAATTATCAATTTATTAAAAATAAAGGAGAATAATTATTACTTATCCATAAGAGAATAAAAAATTATAAAATGGAATTATATGATAAATTATTATAAATAATGTGATAAAGGATGGTAGAAATGGATTAAATAGACATTAAAAAGTGGTAATAATAACGAAAATTTAGTGGCCCAACATACCCCCAAACTGAACATGTTGCATGTCCTCATGCAACCCAATGCCTCTGTATTAACCATGTTGTAATACAATAATCAAAATGCTCACTCCAACTCATGATATTGATGGAACAAATTACTTCTTCCTCAAATACTTCTTTAAAATAATAGATATTCAATTCTAGCGATGTTGGTGAAAGTGTAACAATTGACACATTGACTTTCAACAATATGTATATGAAGTTGCAGCAAAATATGATACAAGTAACAACAAACTTCATTAAGCATTTTCTCAAAAACTACATACCAGATTTTGCTGAAATTTTGTAGGAAGATTTCTATTATATTAATGCTTCTCCACTCTGAAAATCAGATCAACCCAATGAAAAGATTTCAATATATCAACAAAATGGCTGTAGGTGACAGTGCATTATTTTTGCAATTTTACAAACTGGTTTAGCTTGAAAATTTTTAGGTTTGTGTATTTTAATGATACCACTTTGTTATTCAAAAATCACAAGAATCCAGTTCATAGTTTTAAAGATATACACCAATCAATTTATGCACTGCATAAAAATGAAATGTATGCCTTAAATGGGGAAGAAAGGATAAAACATCCATCATGCATAGCAACTCCTCCCCCAAACTGGAGAATTAGCATGCCCTCAAGCTATACTAGAAAGAAAATTGAGGTGGTTGCTACAATCGTTGTTGAAATCTATGCTTGGTGTAAAATAATATGGAATAAGGGAGGTTTGGAGAATGAATAAGGAGATGGATGATAAATAATATTAATGGCATGGTCATAATAAATAAATGAATGAAAGTAACACTCCCCCAAACTGAAAGCTTTTGTGTCTCTAAAAAATGGGAAGTGGTAAAGAAGTGGAACTAATGTTTGAACAATATGAGTGAATAATGCTCAATGTTTTTTCATGACATTCTCCTGAACTTTTAATAAATCAAAAACTTATGTTATTTTACCTCAAGTTTTACCTCCGTAAAAATTTGGAATGGCATGTATGGACTGAAATTTGTTGAAGTTGATGTAGGTTGAGCTGATGCTAAAGGCGGAAGCCATGGAAGCTGAAGAAAAGTAATCATAAAGTGTAGGAGAGGTTTCCTTCCCCAAAACTGAATAGTTGCTCTATTATCAAGATTTCTATAACCCATATCATAAGTAGATGCAATCTATAATTCATCACCTCAATTACCTCATTATATATAAAAGTGAGATAATCATGTTGTGAATGTCATGGGATAATAATGGATAAGAAGGGAATATAAATTAGGGTAAAAATGATGAGAAAAAGATGCATTCCCTATACCCATAAGATTTGGTTGTTATGAGCACAAAAATTGTGAAAATTAGTTATCTCAGTCTTTGCTTCTCAAGGTCTAACCAATTACTTGGAATTCAAAATCAGAATTAGGCCTCTTTATTCTTCCCCAAAATAATAGTAGTGTTGTTAAGCTATGAATAAATGGAGACTGGTTGGGAAAAGCAAATATCGTTAGTTGATATTAAACTTGTATAATAAATGAATGATAGAATAGATGATACAAGATGTCAAATGTCAAATATCCTAAAATTTTCATCCCTGACATGTTAAGTGAATATTGATAATGCAATAATAAATATAAACCATAACCATCATCATCTAAGAACTAATTAAATATTACCCCATGAACCATGAGTTTAAGCAAACCTTATATATGCAATAGTAGGCTTTTTCAGCAATTAGCTTTGAGAAAATAATGTAACCAAGTACATCATAGTATTGAGTTAAATTCTATACCATAGGCATGGCCACTGCTGCTAGTAGGCGTCCATAGCCTCGACAGGGATGCCCTTCGAACCCATTGAGATGCTAGTGTCCCATCCATTAGAAGTAAATAGATAGTTACAAGATAATTTAAATTTACTTAGATGTCTACTGAAGATCATTGTTCAAGCTTGATAACTAGTTAATAACAATTTCATTCACGGAAGCTAACAAAAATGAACAAGCTGGCTCGTGATGAGACATCTTATCCTTCAATTTTAGAACAGAAGGCCATTCCCCCAGCTTAGTGACTAGTAGTGGTAATGTCACTTTATTAGGACCTATGATCATGGTAGGTCGGCTCGTGAGGATACTTCCAATCCTTCAGTTGAATATTTTTATTTAAAAATCAACTATGGTTATTTTTAATCAACAAAATATTACTTAATAGATGGGGTGGCAGATCATCTCCTTAATATCTAGGGATGGTGTAAAACTTTTTGTAGTAACTATTTTCAACTTGGGTAGTCTTGCTTCTCAAAAACTAATAACCTTCAAATGACTGTTGATAAATATATTTTTCTTTGTTAATATTTGGGTTGAGGAACAATCCATTAGATTGTGATGGAAATATTTAAGTATAATTTTGTGGTAATCATCATATATTTTACGAAATCGAGGACCTGACAAATTTAAGAAAGTTGAAAATTGACATGGTGAAATCATCTTTGCATAATTATTCCTTAAAAATAAGGTTATGTTTATAGATAAACAAAGATAAACTGACTACCCAATCATTATGTCAAAGAGGATCTAGAACATTAAAAGTATTTCCCATTTAGCAAGTATTAAGTGAAAATGGAAAGTCGTGACTTAGGTAACAGCAATTGTAGTAGAGGGAAAAATAGATGTGACTAAGGGAACAACAATCGTTCCTTTGAAGGGAACAAAAGTTGTGAAATACTCAAAGCATAAAAGAAACAATGACCGCTCTATCTGGGAAGGAAACAACAACTATGAGAAAAAGGGTATGGCAGTTGTTCACCCCAAAAGGAACAACAACTGTAAAACACACAAACCATGAAAGGAACTATGGTTGTTCATTTTAGGATTGAATGACAGTTGTGCGGATGTCGAAATAGCAGTTATTCATTTAACTAAACAACAGTTGTTCATTTTACCGAACAACAGTTGTTCATTATACCGAACAACAGTTGTTCATTATATTGAACAGCAATGGTATGCGAAAGTAAATCAAAGAGAAAAAAAAGAAACATCAATTTTTCATTTTACTGAACAGCAGTTGTTCTTTTAACTGAACAATAGCTGTTTTTTTTACTGAACATCAGCTATTCACTCTATTGAACAACAACTGTTCATTTTTACTGAACATCAGTTGTTTGTTTAACGAAACAACAGTTGTTCATTTTATTGAACAACAGTTGTTATTTCTATTGAACAACAACTGTTCATTTTTTTATAGAAAAGGAACAGCAATAATGAAATACTCAAGCCAAAATAAAGGAACAAAAATCGTTCTAATTGGAAAGGGAACAACAGTTGCACCTGAAAGAGAGAACGACTGAATTGTAAGGAACAACAATTGTGCCTAAAGGAATGACAATCATGATTCGAGGATTATTTATGCAATAAGGTCATTGTTGCATGTTACAACCTCGAAACTACCCATACCATGTTAAGCTTGTAAGCATGAAGTATCAATTGTGACTGTGGAAATCCATCCCAAAAACTAACTCAATGGGTGATCCTAACAAGGTGACATGGAGAAGGATTAGTCATCCAACAGTCATAGTCACTTTGAAAAATAATGAAGAATTAAGAGTGAATCATTCCTGACAAGACTTACCATAAGAGTTTTTTTAATATGAGATATGAGGCAACCATATACTTAATAAGATTGGGGAATAAAAGGATAGATGTGGAGAATCAGCATGAAACTTAAGAACTTCCTTTTATTTTGATGAAGGAATAAAAGTTGTGACTTTGAACACCTTAAACATAAAAACATAAGAGCAATCATAAAGGAAACAACACTTTATTGAAAAGCTTGATAAATAGATAAATAACTTAAGTTACAACAGCTGTGATTTTAGTTGCACCAATGTTGTTTCCTAAGGGAACATCAATCTGTTTCTAGGATTAACAATATATCAATGGTCAATGAATGGAAAAAAATGATCTTTTGGAAAATTCTTTGGTGGAAATGACTTGAATGTTCAATTCGTCATTTTTCCTATTATGAATCTGTCAAGTAATGAAAATGTCTTCACATCGTTTTCTTGTTGGTAGGTATTAGCGGGAAATTTGTAGCAAGATCTTGTAAGACTTTTTAGATCATGACACCTAAAAAAAACTTAAAATCATATGATATTAAATTTCTTAATAGATGCTTGGATGAAATGCCCTTATTTCATTAACATTGTCTTCCAGAATCACTTTTTCATAAATGGACCTCTTGTATTCTCTTCAGACCTACAAAAACGAGCATCTACCTGCAATAAAATATAAAATCATCGAAGAAGAGAGGTGATCGAGCTCTCCTAATCCAAGACATATGAAAAAAATAAGATGTAGTTACTATGTAAAACAAATCCACCAAAAGATAAACAAAGCAAAATTTATTTGTCACTTTGTGGGAGAGCAGTGTCAACCATACTAACCAGCAGTGTTTTAATCATAAATTGTTTTTTTTTCATCTAATTTTAGTGATTCCAAAGCCAATTCAAAGATAATTCAAATAGCTATCACCAATAGAAATGGGTTTTAAAAATTCCATAATATTTGTAGTGGTGGTTTTGGTGCACAAGTGTACCAATCCACTGGTCCTTGGTAGGAATGGTTGCAACCTACAAGCTATGGTCACAGGCAGAAAAGATGGTTAGAAAGTTAGTGAACACATGCTAATATATATATAACACTAAATTATGGAATGTAGTATGCATATAGAGAGAACAAACACAGCTAAACTAAAACTAAAACAAAAGCTCACAATGAGTCAAACGTGACAATAATGAAAACGGTGGAATCAAAGTCTCCTCTTATTGACCACTATAAGTAATAAAGATAAAATTTTACACTCTTGCCAAAGGATCCTTAGAACTATGGAGTTCTAAGACCCAGTGCAAGGAATTTTTTACCCTTTAGCTGATGTTGCAAGGTCTCTCTCTTCTCCAAAGGATTGAAGTTGTTGGGTGGCCAACAACCGAATCCTCAACTCTACTTCTGCTCTAGATTACACATTGTTGGCTTGCTCATGAGCAATTTCGCCAGCATAACAATGTGTTCTCATTTTTTCATCTCATGGTGGAAATTTATAGGCAAATTCAAATCCTTCTTCCCTCTCGTGGTACACTTGTGAATGGTGACCCAAGAGAGATGGTTGATTCCTTTGTGTGCCCACTTTATTCCTTTGTGTGCTCACTTGAGGTCCCAAGGTGGCTTAGGCATCTGCCCTTGAGCGGCCTCAAGTGGAGGATCATTTCCTGAAGTGTGTCAACTGGTCCCAGAAAGTGACTTCCGCCACTCCTAGGACCGTGCGACTTTTTGAGGAAATTCACGCAGACCAACGTGCCTATCGAAGGAAAATGGGCACAAGGCGCATTTTGCATGTGTCTCTGGTGCGCAATTTGATTTTTTCCTCTTGACCTTATAGATTTTTAAAAAATTTCAGATCCTCTATCGTTCCTCAGCCCTGTACCTTTCCTTTTTCCTGACATTTAATAATGTCATTTTTTCTTGTCTGATTTTCAAGTGATAACAGTTGCCCCCTAATGTGTGAGGTCTAGCAAGAACTGTATCGCTGAAATACATTATAGTTTCTTTTCTGTGTACTGTGTGGAGAGAGAGAGAGACCCACGTACAACCCAAGATTGGAAACCCCTTACAGTGGGTAGAAGAGTGACCATGTTCTGTCGGAAACCTGCAATAAATAGTATGATACAATAAATACAATTCTTCTACGAGGCGGGCATGTCCCATGCTTGTAATGCTTTGGCTAGCTAAACAAATCTATCTGTCTGCGTCACTGATATGGTAGTGATCTGCTGATTTTGGTTGATGATGACGATTGTTGACACCCTTAGGAGCGTTTTTTCATTGACAATAGGTGGAATGTGGTGCCCACATGCATAATCTTGGTATTGCATATAAATGCTCATTGTATGCATGGGTGTATGACTAGGACCTTCCCGTGTAAGCATTGTTGAAAGAGATGCTTATAATGGTATGGTTCTTTGACGAATCTGAGCAAAGTGCAATGGTTCTAAAGTACGATACCATCTTGACATGAAAGCTTGTGTCATAGTTGAATGTCAAGAGGATCAATGACATCTATGGGCAATGATGATTCCCACAATGCCACCTGAGGATGCCCCTATTGTGGTGAGGAGCCATCCAAGGTACTACTTCCTTTTTGGAGAATGGGTGTTGAAGTCGAAAAAAGGAAGCCTCAACCAAACGAAAGAGCTATTGATGCAAGGGAACAGGGTCTCTGATTTGATAGGTTTTAACATAGGCATGATGGCGAGGGGTGACTGAAAACTAATGATGGGAGTTCAGTGGATCAAGATAAGAGTAGAAAGAAGCAACTTGGAAATATTCATAACTATTTCTAATGAAGAAATCCCTGGAATCAATAGGACGTCCAAGGTGGGTATATGTTGGTTATGAATGTCGTGGTGGCTTTGCGTGAAAGGTGTGATGCTCCGACCAAGGGTGACTAGGGACTGCTGCCATGGGAGAAAAATGGATGGATGAGTGGGGGACTATTCTCCATTTGATATCTTTGTACAATTTCCAAAAGAATTAAATAAAGGGATTGGTTAGTACAAAACACAGAGACGGGTGCCCCAAAACATGAAAATTTTCGCTCACTGATGATGTGAGGAGGGTGTTTTTGCTGAGGCTGGGGGGGGCATTGGTTGGTCCCTTGTGTGGGGGTGATGAAGCAGATGGAAAATATCGCAGATGGGCAATGCTGATGGAGGGATGGTAGGCCAAATGCGAGACACAGTGGCATGTGTTCGATCTTCTTGCAAACAATGGTAGTCCGAGAAAGGGGTTTTATTTCGGTATGGTAAAACTTGACTTGATGCGTGATGGATGAATGGGCATGAAGTGCTTCTCGAACTGAGGTGGTGTGGCCATGGCGTCGTGATTTTCAAATGCATGATCTAATTTGAGTGGTGGATGACATGGAGGGGAGGCTCTACTGACCAACAAGGATGTTTATAATGTGCAAGGTGGGGAGATGATAAACATGGTCGGGTGTTTGGAACCTATGGTTGATTTCTTGTGGAGAAATGATGTCAGGATATGCAGAGTTTCTATGGGACTCTATCGTGCTGAGGGTAGAATGATACCTGCTCTAGAACCTTCGGTGCATGGGCCAATGGATGGTTTGTATAATATCTACAACAAAATACCCCAAGTGAAATCATCTTTCTCATTCAAATATTATTGAAAACATGTGTTGAATGAACGAAAGGTAAGAGAGGGCATACCTGTCGGCACTGAAAATTTATTTTTTCGTAGATGTGAATGTATAGAGCCTCCTTTGGGAATTATGAGGCGTTCATCATTGTGTTGCTTTTGGTTCTGCAATTGGGCCCTCTGAGCTCTCATTATGGTCCTTCAAACAATCTGAAAAGAGCGACATATAGGCCAATATGGCTCACTTCAGCTCATTTATAACATTTGAGTGTTTGAGAGTTTGAGAGGTCAAAGGTTGTTGCTGAGATTTTCTTGCCATTGTGGTCATCTTGTGCACTCAGGATTCGCGCTACTAGAGACAGGTAGGCCCCAAAAAGTTCTGCATTTAATTTTTTCAGTGCAACTGGGCCAGTGTCTATACAAATTGGGTTTGTACAGAACCCAAGCAAATTTTTACCTTGACAGCGCAGGCGATCAAGGTAGAGGCGCAAAATTTCTGCATGAAACTGAGGTTTTTCACACAAACTTCGCGCCTATCATGGATTTTTGAGTGCGGCCTCTGCGCTTGTCTGAGATATAGGCACGTGGTCAGCACGCCTGTTTGAGAAATAGGAGCGCTGAAAGTTTTGAATTTTTTTGTGTTTTTGAGGTCACTGATGTGTGTTGGTTTGGTGACAGGATGTTGTGGAGGGAGAGAGACTAGCCTAACCTTCGTATGGTTGTGGCACAAGATTACAATTCTTGCCAGTAGTTGGTGCAATGGGGTCTTCTCAAGTTTCTTGAGAATAACCTCCTACGATCGCTTGATTGGTTACTGCACTACATGGTCCACTACTGGAATAGACGGCGTAGAATTATGGTGTTGCGAGGATGTGACTTGGAGATCTGTCTAGAGACAGATATATACTTTTTGACAGGGCTACTACCTCAGGGTGAGGCACTCCCTTATCCTCTTCCCCATGGGAGGGTCGATCTTCGATGATTTGCATATATCCATTGTGGTGAGGCGCATCTCACGGAGGGGTGCATTTTGATAGCGTCAGTGATTGATTTGGCCGAGCGATGTGCTCTAGCGATGATTGTGCGTCTGACAGGGTCGTCATCACCACACAGGGCGTCGGGGCTGCAGATAGGTGTCCTGTGTCGACTGAGGGTTCGACATTTCTTCGATTTTTCCCATCACTTTTATGACGGGATGATGGCTCAGTTATCGAAGGTTTGTGATGGATATAATTTATTCACCTATGATAGCATCCTCTGTAGCATCATGTACGAGAGGGTGGTGCTGCTTTGACCCATGGTGGTTGTGCCTGCGAGGGGCCATCGGGACCCTCGCATGAGGAGGTGGGCTCCTGCTATGCCTCGCAATGGGGAGGAGTGGTAGGGCATTACTCAAACGCTACTACCGAGGCTTAGTTTGGGGCTAACCCTCAGATGTTCCTCCCCTACCCATACACTGGGATGGACTTCCAAGGAGAACTAGACATGGGTCTTCCTGCTAGATATGCATGGCGACCATCAGGTATGATTTTGTGTTTTATTATACATTTATGAGTATTTATGGTTTATATGTGTATTATGATGACATTGACATAGTTTTGTTACTCTTGCAGACGTTGGCGAGGTTTAGCGTCCTACGGCTTGACTGGTAGGACACCATCCACCTCGGAGGGTTCAAGGGGCTCCACTCCCAGCCGGGGGGCAGTGAGGAGGTCCGTGGAGCTCCTAGTGACCGGGTTAGTCTGTATGGAGAGGGTAGCATTTCGGTTGCTAAAAAGTGTGTTGCAACGATTGCTCCGCCGATGCAGCAGAGACTCGCTTGGTAGAGGTGGCAGAGCAGATGGTTGCCTTAGAGGTCTAGGCCTCTGACTTGGAGGATGCATGGAGCCGTTTGGACCGATTGATCCAGGGTATGCCTACCTGTGGGTTTTTTGATGATTTGGACGATGTCTGGTTAGATCATTTGTACTCAGACATTAATTTTTGGTATATATATATGAGAGATATTTTTTGCAACTCTATATGGTGTGTCCATTGTTTATATGTTTTTATGGATTATGTGTATTGTTGATGGATATCTATGTTTTTTATGCTTTTTTCTTTTATGTGTGATAGTTTATTCGAGATGCATTCCAGTTTAGGATGTGGTTAGCTGTGCAATTTGTTGTCTGGTTTTGATTTCTTAGCACATGTGTGAATGTAATGTGATTGAATTGACGACTTAATATTTTTGCATGTAGATATTTTCTAAACAGATGCGAATCTCGTACCTCAAACTCTTGGTTTAACTATGAAACCACTAATTGGGAATCAAGGTAGATATGCAGATGGCGAATGCCTTGGTTGAAGGCATCGCTCATGAGACCAATGATGGCATCATATTCTGCCTAATTGTTTGTCGTTGATCCGATGCAGACTCCATTGGTGAAGAATGGCGATCGGTCAAGGTGGTAGATGACCCAGGAGGAAGGGTCATCTACCACCCCCTTCTCCCCTAATGCTAAACTTTGAGACCATCATGATGCTACATCAGTGACACTAGAGTGTTTTTTGTGACAAGTCTGTGATCAAAAATAAATTTTTGGTGAGTGTACGTTAACTCTAGAGCTGAGCCCTCTTGGCCCTTATGGGTAGAATTTCTTGAGGTAAAGACCGTTGATAGGGTTGCTCAAGCATCTTCTGTCAAGCTCTGTCAATATGTATTCATCCTTTAGGAGACAATGTTTTATGATATAGGGTCCTTTCCACAAGGTTTTGAACTTTCCTGGCCCTAGGGCTTCTTTTGCGACATCGTAGTAGAGGACTAGCTCTCCCTTGGTAAATGATCAAGGGGTCATGTTGTGATCGAACGAAGCTTTCACCCATTTTTTATGGGCCTCATTGTGCTGGAATGACTGTCATCGACATTCATCGGCAAACTCTAGTTGTACTAATCGTTGTTCCAGAGGCTGGGTGTCATCAAGGTGTTCGATGGTGACGTGTAAATTTGTGATCTCACGTTCTATGGGAATCACGGCTTCGACCCTGTATACCAAGTGGAAGGGTGTGAACCCTGTTGGAGTTTTCACTACCATGCGGTATGCCCACAGGGTGGAGAAAAGCATGTGATGCCAGTTTTTTTTGTGGCTATTCACAATGCACTGTAACATTGTTTTGAGTACTTTGTTCATAGCTTCTACCTGTCTGTTGGATTGGGGGTAGTATGGTGACACGAATTCATGTGTGAATCTGAGATGGTGAGATATCTCCTGGAAAATTTTGTTTTCGAAGTGTTTTCCATGGTCGGAGACTAACTCCTTGGGTACACTAAACCGGGAAATGACATGGTTAAATAGAAATCGTGCAATGGTTTCTGTTGTGTTTTTGTATGTGGGCATAGCCTCTAACCACTTAGTGAAGTAATCGACGGCCACAATAATTTATTTGTGATTGGCTAACGATGTTGGGTTGCAAGTCATGAAGTTGATCCCCCATTTACATAAGGGACTAGCGACGATGACTGGGTGCAGGGGAGAAGGAGGGGCTCTTGCCTTGTGAGCGAAGCGTTGACATCGCTCGCACCTCTTCACTTTTGAAATGCAATCGCAAAGTAAAGTGGGCCAAAAATATCTGGCTCGTAGGAATTTTTGGGTAGTGGCCATTCCGGAGAGGTGACCACTGCAAGCTCCGTTGTGGCAGTCATTAAGGGCTTGCTCCGCTTGGTCATGGGTGAGGCATCGACATAATATGGTGTCGATTCCCCGTCGGTATAAGACATCTCCCATGAGGAGGTATCAGGGGGCCTGGTGGTGAATTCACCGACAGTCATCACGAGTGAGTTGGGGTCTGAAATTTTGGGTTCATAAAAAGATAAGAATATCTCTGTACCAGGGGTCGTCGATTGCTATGAGAAAGAGATGTTCGTTCGGTAGTGAATCGTTGATCGTTGATCCTTTGGTATGACTTGGGAGGTATGTGATGAACTCGGCTAAGATTAAAGACTTCTTGCTCTTGGGGGAGCGAAATTGTAAGTCGTATTCTTGCATAATGACTATCTAGTGAGCGTACTAATGGTTCATGAAATGACGCATGAGCAGGTATTTGATGGGGTTAATAACTGTGATGATTGTTGTGGTCTTTAAGATGATGTAGTGGTGAAGTTTTTGGACTGTGTGAATTAGTGCTAAGGCAGTCTTTTCTTTAGGCTCATATCTTAATGTGGGGCCTGATAAGGTTTTTCTAACGTAATAGATTACGTGCTCCTTCCCATCCAGGCCCTCTTGGATTAATATTCCGGCCAAAGCGGTCTCGGATGCTGATAGATACAGGATGTAGTCTTTGTTGTAGTCTAGGGCACTGATCAGAGATGCTGAAGACAGTGTGTCTTTCAGCGCGTCAAATGATTGTTGGACTTGATCATCCCATTTAAATGGGATGTCATGGTGAACAAGACGCAGGAGTCCTTGAGCGCAAGTGGCGTAATCGGGGACAAAACGCCTTAGAAAGTTGGCCTTTCCCTAGAAGCTTTGTAATTGCCTGAGGGTTCGAGGTGGAGGTACCTCTTTGATAGCTTGGATCTTGAGGGGATCCACTCTAATTCCTTGCTGGGACACAATGAAACCTAAAATTTGTCCTGCTATGACGTATAAGACGCACTTGAGGGGGGTTCAAGCATAATTTGTATTGTTGGCATCGTTGGAATACCATTCATAGATCCTTGAGGTGGTCTGATCGCTTCTTGGATCGGACGGTGAGGTCGTCCAAGTAGGCAAGGATAAGGTGTGCCAAGTCATGAAAGATATAATTCATGGCCCTCTAGAATGTGGCTTCAGCATTATTTACGACAAATGGCATTACCTGGTATGCGAATGTGCCCATAGGGGGTAGTGAACGCGGTCTTGTACTGGTCAGTGTGATGGATTTGAATTTGATTATACCCATAGAAGCCATCCATGAAAGAGAGGGTCTCGTGACCTACACAAGCATCGATTACTTAGTCGATGAATGGAGTACGGTATTTTTCCTTTGGACAGGCTTTGTTCAAATCATGAAAATTGGTGCAAACACGTATGGTGCCCTGTTTTTTCATGACGGGAACAAGGTTGGAAACCCAAGATTTGTAAGCGATGGGGTAGATAAAGTCGGCTTTTTGAAGCTTATCGATTTCTCATTTGATTGCTTCTTCCTTGGATGGGTGCAGTTAATGTTGTTTCTAGCGTACTGGTGGTATGTCAGGCCAGGTGTCAATATGGTGCTCTACAATAGTGGGACTAAGCCTAGGCATTTCCGAGTAGTCCCATGCAAATGTATCTCGATACTCTTGCAATAACTGGGTATAAGAGGTTATCTCTTTTGGTGAACATGCTGCCCCCAGTGAGATTTTTTGACTTTTTTGGGATTCCAAGAGATATTCACCTTGATGGTAAGCGAGATTTTTTACATATTTCCTTCTTTGAATGCATTTGGCGCCGGGATGGGATTTTTTGAACCAATCGATTTTCTCTTATGGAAGGAAATCTTTTGATTCAATTGCATAAATCTCTTGGTTTCATGTTTTGTTAGGGCTAAACATTTTTTCAAGAAGAAAAAATGAGCGATGATGCATTGCATCCCATGGATAATCTGGCTCTGTCATGGCCTCAAGGATATCCTCGTCTGAATGGAATAAGGATCCTAAGGGGGGTTGATTCTGCGCAAGGCCATGAGGAAGAGGTTCATTCCTAACTGAGCTAGTCAACAGACATGAAAAGGATTTCATTTTCAATGTGGTGGAACCGAACGCAGTTGACAGGGTGCATATGGATTGGGATTACACCGTCGTTGGTACATCTACTCTCGTAGTTGCAGCTGACTTGACACCTATGACTGATGAGCAGATAGCCCGAGTCATGATTTCGATACATGAAGATAGGAATCGTATGTGGTGTATCGTGTCGTCGGCATTTGGTGGGGGAGGAATTTCCATCGTGGGAGATTTTGTGGGAGAAAGTCTAGATTCCTCATTAGGCTGAGAATTTTCTGTTATTTGGAAGATGTGCCTGAATGTTTCCATTAATGGGCATG
Source organism: Pinus albicaulis (assembly GCA_034641835.2). NCBI lineage: Eukaryota > Viridiplantae > Streptophyta > Pinopsida > Pinales > Pinaceae > Pinus > Pinus albicaulis. Next base: position 371,866,467 of record CM076580.1, read on the forward strand.
CCTCTGGTTCGTGGTTATGGCCGATGCAAAAGGTGCATGATACCACTCTGCCTACTGAGTAGATTGTGTGGGAACTAACACTACTCTTTGTCCCTGAGGTGGATGCTCAGAAAGGATCAGACATAGGGGAGAGAGTCCTCTGCTACCATTTCCGAGTTTTTGGTCTGGGTAGGTCTAACTCTTTTATGGAGTGTAGACTTAACATTGCTCTTATCGCAAAAAGCTTGGGGAGGTGTTCACATTTCATAGTATGGTGAAATTGTGAATACATCTGGCAATAGCAGTGTGTGATCACCTCTTGGTTAGAGAGATGTCTCTAAGGGAGGGAGGAGACCATGCGAAATTTGTTCGCTAGGTGCTTCAGTTCTTTACACTGATTGACTTGGCGGCCCATTCTATAGCATAGTCCGCACGCTGGCCTAGACTAGACATGGGCCATGCCAGGTCGATGCATATTTTTAACTTGCCCAACATATTGGTATGGAAAAGGGGTAGGCTTCCTGGGGGAAATCTGCCTTCCATTATGTTTTCTAAGCTTTGGACTGGTGATATCCCGATGGTGCATTTCTAATGAATGAATGATGTCAATTAGCGGGTCCACTCAGGGGATATAAGTGCAATGTTGATCATGATGGTTGCCCTGACATACAAGACAAGAACATCGTTCTTAGGTACTCCCATCCTGTTCGTTTGGTGACGTGATAGAGTACCAGTGGCATAGCGCTTCTAGGCCTGGGAATGTGGCACCCACATGGTTGCATGTTTTACACAATGCACAAGTTGGTCTTATCCGCGAAGGGTGGGTGGGGTTGACTAGGGTTTCCCCGACTAGCTTCTTTTCAACTGACAGGAAGAGGATGGATCTACTTGTCACATCCTCCTGCGTTGTCGATCTATCCATGGATTCTGTATCAGAGCTGTCTTCTATGGATAGGCGTACTATGGCAGTGTGTAAAGTAGTTAGTGTTACACAGAATCTAGGGATGTAGGGACAATTGTGTAATGGGTGATTTCCACCACATATTTGACACGAATTTTGGATGGCTAGAAGGTCAACGTGGTATAATACATGAACTGGATACCATCTTTGAAACAATTCTAGGGTTGCACATTCAGCGATGAAATGATCTCGTTCGTCGCAGAGTGCATAGCGCTCGATAGGGGGAGGGGGGATAAATGGGAGTCATTCTGATGATTTTCGTGCCTCCTGCATGTATAATATGATGCGAGGTTCTTCTCCATTTCACTAGGCGGATGGATCCTCTTGATAGGATTGTTCGATGGCGTGTAAGGCATCTTTGTATCACGGTATTTTCTGGGAAATGATGGGTGTAAGGCCCATAATTTCCACAGATAGTGCATGTGTGGTTGGTATGCAATGTCTTGCCATGATTTGTGGTGGTTGGTTCCTTTCTACAGGAACTCATTGTCGTGATATTTACCTTGGAGCTAAGGAGCAGTTTTAGTTCGTCTAGCTTCAGGCAGATGTGGGTAGGGTGGACTACTATGTCGCATATGGCGCAACGTTGTAATTCCCATTGTATGGTGGGATTTTTTGCCTTCTTCCCCTTTTTATTGGTTTTCTTGGTGGTAACAATCAGTTTTGTGAAAGAAATTTTCTTCGATGGTATGGTTGTGATAGTCTCTGTTAGCCCCTTATAATTTCCTTGACAAAGCAAGCAAGGGGCTAATTTGTTTTATAAGTTTGCAAGGAATGCATTTCCCTTGTAAATGCATCATCCCTGTAGCCTTTTCAAGTTCCCTGCCTTGTGACTGTTTCCCTCTATTGTTCTGAGTGAATAAGCCTTAAAGGCTTTATTCTGTTCTTTATACCCTTGCAAAATGCTTCATTTTCACCCCTTTTTTCCTTGCCTCAAAGTCCCCTTTCTTCCCCCTAATTCCTCTTTTCGATCCCAGAAATCCCCTCTAAAGCATCCCTATTCCCTTGTCTATGCCTAAATCCCCCTCATTCCCCTATCGTTACCCTTGGCTGGCCTTAAAATGCTTCAAAACGAGCCAAAATATCATATTTTCTTCATAGTCCGGACCTAGCCCCTTTCAGCCTAGCCCCCGCACCTTTTCCTCTCACAGAACCCTGCGCTATAATCAAACGCTGGCCTGAAAGGCGCTAACCTCCAATGTACATCGGGAGCGCTCCTGGCTGTGGATCTTTATAGATCAAACGACAATCATTAAACCCACAGTGTTTGTGTTTAATCCATTCAAACCCTCGACCGTGCCATCGCCATCCATTTTCCCGCAGATCTAATGGTTCGGAGTTTACCCGCCAGTGGTCCCCACAGCACACTATTTCAAAAACCCGGCGGTTTCTATCGCACCGCCTTCGGGCGGTTGGCAGTATTCCCTCATCGTCCAGCGATTCCATACACCTCTCGATGAATGGCTCCTGTACGATTTCAAAACCACTATCCCATCACGCGTTATTGTTCGGTACAGGACATGTAGTGATATCATTGTGAGTCGTCAGATCTGTCATTACCCATCCAAAAGTCATCGCTCAACGAAACTTCGCATGGGTTAACCTAAGGTCTCCGTACTCCTGGTCCACCATCCATCACCCTCCACTGTGTGTTCGACCGTCAATCTCCTCTGAGATCTGACGATCCAGATTGGTTTTCCTCCCACTGTTGACTATTCCGCTTTCGCCCGGTCCCGCCACATCACCTCCACATGTCTCACTATACATCTACCCCTCTCATTTTATATTTCCCAGTCAAAGATCGAAGTTCAAAGGTTTTCATTCATTTTGCCTTCCACGCCACCTTCCGACTGTAATCCTTACCGTTTTCACCACACTGTGGGTCTTCCACGATGTTTTTCGCCATCTCACTAGTCTGCATGGTCAGTCTAACCACCCCCCGTTGCATCCACTACCTCCATTGTTTTCTTAACATGTTTTCATATTTTGCAGGGTTTCAAAGAGGCGGAAAACCGCCATGGTTCATGTGTACTACCTTAATGGCATGTTGCGCAGGAAAAATTAAATCTGGAATCTGGTACCACAAAGAAATGCCCGGAATGGTAGCGGCAGCATAAATATTATCCAAGGATAGTTTAATCTTCGCAAGAAACCTATCTGGCACCATTAAAGCCCAGATCTTGCAGAGCGAGACATTTATGGAGCAATGGAGAAAAAACAAGCTAATTATCAAGAACTTCAGCGTTCAGTATTGAAGGATTAAGCCTTTATATAGCAGTTTAGAGGCAAAACACTAGATCAATGATCCCATAGATCATGCAGAAGGTACAGCCCGCCGAAATTCATATATATCAGGGTCTCACATCAGCAGATTGTCCCAAAGGACGAAGCGCCCATATCAGTTCCATTATTTGTCGTGTTCCTGAAGATTTCCGCCTTAACCACAGTCCAAAGCTACCAGAGCAGTTGTTTCATAAGTATAGCAGACTTCTCCATCTTTCTTTTATCTTTTGTTTATGCACCAGAGTACCACATAGTATAGCAATCAGAATTACATCAGAGTCATATCAGACTAAATCTGAAGACTGAAGAAGATCATTCGTTCACCCAAAGAACACCAGATATTAATGTATGGGATTTATACAGAATGGGCTTCGGCCCTCTTTCTTTTCAGAATTTTAATGCTGCATTTAGTTCTTCACCTAACCCTTTTGCTCCTCCGAAGCTATAAATTCATGAAGAAACTCATTGTAAAGGTTGTTGATCAGTTATCATAGAACTGCAAGTAGTTTCTTCGAGACACAGTCTCTGTGTAAAGTTGTAAGATAGGTTGAAGAAGATGTTTTTAGACTGAGTATTCAGCCATTGGCATGATGTACTTGACTGGTATTGCTATTTAATATGACAAGCACATTTCTTTGGATCCTGATCTGAAGCAGTGGTGATGTTTTCCTATCTTTGTGTTTACATTCATTTCATTTCGTTTCTACTGGCTTGCATCAGAATATTGGCATAGGATTTACCCTTGTTAGGTACCCTATGTTTCTGCTCTCCTTGCCACTAATGTTTCTCTTCTGAATGTATTATCTAAGAAATGATTTCAGTTGGTTTAACCATTGTAGTGGATGCTATTTCCTGCTCTCTGATGTATGAATTAAATGATTTCAATTCTTAGATGTCTCTTGCTATGGATTTAGTTGGAAGATTTGGGAACACTGGGGATTAGAGTTAGCCCTGCCCACTAGGATCCTTGTGCGACTAGCTGGTCTTTAGCTTTGTGTTCTGAATCTGTGTTATCTCCTCCTCTCCTACCTTTCATATCACATAATCATCTTTAAGATCCTTTGTTTTAGATGACTAGCCCAATTGAAATCCTGCCTATTGAGTAGTAAGTAAATCCTTTCCTGACTCCATTGCCAAATGGTTTTGAATACTTCCTGGAACATTTCACCTCTGCCTTATCCCTCTTTTCTCATCCTGGTCCTACATTGAGCCCTTCTTTCTTGATAACCAGCAACCAAACCAAACCAAACCAAACAAACAAACCTCGTGCCTACAACTAGCCTAATATCTTAAATCTCGAGCCTCAAAGACATATGCCTTTGATATAACATAGAGAGATCCCTCTCTGGACCCAGGAGGGCTAGATCCTGAGGTCTGAAATTGGTTCTGATGTTGTCTCATCTTTTGGTATTTCCAACCTTGCCAAAACATGGGAACCCCAACATAATGGCGACTCTGCTGGGGAACTTTTCAGTGCATTACACCTTAAACATTCTTGGGCATTCAAAAACCTACAATCTCTGGTTAGGTTGGCAGTTAAACACTCCTATTCTCACATCAACCTCTATACCATTTGCTGTGTTTTCCCCATACTCTTGGACAGAGTCTGGAAAGGGCCAGGTAGCCTCCAGATCTCACACTCTTTTAGAGGTGACATATCGGGTAAATGCCCTCCCAGTCAATCTCTGGTTAGAGTTTGTTGTGTTTGGGAGTTATCCTTGAAAGGGGACATCTCATAAGCACTGTGGTGGACAGTGTACCCTCCAAAAACATCCTAACCTTCCACCTGGCGACTCCATAATTCCTAAACGATTCAAAGACTCCACTGGTGATCAGTAGGCCTGTTGATTATCTTGGTCAACATTAGACTCCACTGGGAGACCAGCCTCCATAACAACATCAGCCACGATAGAAAGAATAAGTAGGGTTAAGGTGCTTGGTTGGAAAACAACATTTTGGCTTCAAGAACCATTCATACAAGAGCTTACCCTAACCCAGACCCACCTGAAATAGTTGACAATCCTGAGAGCATCCTCAAGGGAGCTCCTACACCTAAAAGATCAACTGTTTCCAGTCACATCTATTGAGCTAACTCTGCACCAGAAGATCTGACAGCTCTATCACACTTTCACCTTAACCTAGACCTACCTAATAGATTACCTAGAACTAGGTCATTCAGAACTTTAGACCAGCCAGAGCCTGAGCCTCCTGGTTCACCACCCCAAAGTGGTAGACATCTTGGGAATAGACATACCCCTCCTTCTACACCTCCTGATATACATTTTATACAAAAATTGGGGCTCAGTCACCCTAGATCTGCTCATTAGTCTTCTGCTGGTCATAATATCCCTGTCACCCATATACCCGCTGCCCAAGTTAACCCTTCACCTTATCAAAACATCATCATGGCAGCCTGGTATGCACCTCTGGTTTTACCTCAACCTCTGATACCCTTACCAAATGATTATCAGTCAAAGATCCCACACCTCACTAAAAATGAGTCCATCACAGCTCAGCAACATGTAGATAAGATGGAAGATTCGTTTGACTACATGGAAATAGATGATGATACAGTCAAAATGAGAATCTTTGCCCAAATATTAGGGGTGATGTGAAGAAATGGTTCAAGGGCCTACCTCCGGGTAGCATTAATGACCTCCCATCTCTATATCAGACCTTCATAAACAAATGGGAAACTAAGGCTAACCCTCGCCATCTCTTAGCAGAATACATGAGCCTTAAAATAAACGTAGGAGAGAATGTTCATGATTACACAACAAGATTTAATAGCATTTACAATGCCCTCCCTCCACATATGAAACCTCCACAAGGCATGGCCCTAGCGAAATACCCCGAAGGCTTTGATGCTGACATGGCCTATGAGGTTAGGGATAAAGAATAAAACACATTGGAGGACATGCAGAAAGGAGCAGTGAACATAGAGGCAAATCTAATTGAGAAAAGAGCAAGACTGAGATCTGAGGGGAGGGTAACATATAAGGATGATAATGTAGCTTCCACATCTGACCCAAATTATGACAAATTGTCCAAAAATGTGGAAAGGTTACAGAAAATGATGGAAAAAATGGTTGTCACGGTCAGTAACCAATATAGAAACCAAAACTAGAACCAAAACTTTAGAAGGAACAATAACACTCCCAACAGACAAAGAGAATCAGATCAACAAGTCATTCCCCCATTTCAACAAAACTTTCTTGACGAAGATGAGGGAATCATAGAAGAGTCTGAGGGAAATACAATTAATATGTTTGGAACAAAGGATTCCATCCATAACTGTTACTCAGAAGAAGATCAGCCCTCACCCTCTGGTTGGGAAGAGGAATGGTTGGAATCTGAAGATTACAGGTTAGGATTTGAAAATGCCATGATGCATGTCAGAGAACAATATGAACTCAGAAGCAAGAAGAGTCAAGACAATTCCAAAGCCAAGACTTCTGAGGTCACCATTAAGAAAAGGCCTGAGAAATTTTCTAAAGGGACTGTTGAAAGTACCAAATCAGCAGCTGAGAGTTCTGGTAAGAACAAAGAAAAAGACAACCAAAACACTGGGAAACAAAGCCAACCCACCAGCAGTACTAGCACCGCAGTTAGTGCTCCTGATAAAACTTTCACCAACACTGTACATAACGAAAATCAACACAATGACTCAGCCACTAAGGCAGTGGCTAACAAAACAGAGTTGAGCATTCCCAAGAGTTAGTCCACTTTCAATTTGGAGAGTGAGATTGCAAAAATTAAAATCTTTGTCCCACTCTCTGAGCTGGCCACTCAGGATGTATATAAGGGCCAAATTTTGAAAGAATTAAACTTAGGTGAGAATAGTGACACTGTAAATCTGAGTGATGACCAACCTGCCCTTCTTTTTGGTCCAAAGATAGAAGGAAAGTTTCAGGAAGGGGTAGTGCCCCCTTTTTATATCAGTCTTAATGTCCATGATAAGATTCTCCACAATGCAATGCATGATTCTGGGGCATCACACAACCTAATTCCTAAGGTAGTCATGGAAAGGCTAGGCCTAGAGATAACCCACCCTTACAAAGATTTATATTCATTTGAATCTAGTAGAGTAAAGTGTCTCGACCTGATCAAAGATTTGTGTGTGAGCCTTACTCATATTCCTGCCAAGTGTATGGTCATGGATGTTGTTGTGGCAGATGTGCCACCCAAATATGGCATGCTATTATCAAGATCATGGGGAGCCAAGATGCAAGGAACAATGCAGATGGATGGGGCCTATGCCACAATCCCAATCTTTGGCCAACTTAGAAGACTGTACAGGGAAGCACAAATGAAATTCCTAGTTAGTAGCCCTGAAAAGCCTAAAAATTCTCCTTTATACTTCGTACATACAAACCTGGATTCCTTCATCTTCTGCAATGATGAATCTTTAGGGAAACCAGGATCTGAAAACGTAGACACAAGCAAAGGTACACAGGATGAGACAGAGCCAATGGATTTCAACATAATGGCTACCCTAGACTCAGAGGAAGAAGACGTAGAAAATTTTGAATAGTGCACTGAAACAACAACTCCAAGTGAACTAGAAACAGAACGCAAACAGCAAGCTATTCAACTCTCTGAACTCCACACATATCATGAAGAACGAAACAACCTTTAGCCTAGCACAGACCCTATAACGCAACACAATGGCGAACCCAGCTGTAGGGAAAGGAATGATAACAAAAACAAGTTTGAACCCCTGTGGGAAATGAGTTTCAATGGGTCATGCACAAGAAGAAATGCTGGGGCAGGAGTGTGGATACATAACGCAGAGAGTGATTATGCAGAGAGCCATGCCTGTAATCTGCACTTCAAATGTACAAACAATATTGAATAATACGAGGCTCTGATCCTAGGCTTAACTTTGCTGAAAAAATTAGGAGCCCATAGGATAGCAGTGTGTGGAGACTCTGAGCTGATTATTAAACAGGTGAATGGCGAATACACAGCGAAACATCCTAGGCTGAGAGCATATAGGAATGACACTATGGATTTATTGAAAACGTTTGTTGAATACAAATTAGTGTTCGTTCCTAGGGGTCAAAATGTCATTGCAAACGGATTAGCTTGCCTAGCTAGTTCATACCCTAAGACTCCAATCAACCAACAGATCATCATCCAGACTAAATTCAGACCTGCAGTGCCAGACAACGAAAAATATTGGCAGGTTTTTGAAGGTGATAAACAAATCGAAGATTTCCTGATAGGCAGAAACGAGTTTGAGTTTTCTGATCCAGGCTCCAAATCTGACAGTAGCTGCCTAAGTGATGAGTCCTCAGGTGAGGAAGAAACACCCTGTAACATAGAAATAAACTCTTTAAATGAAAAGACTGGAAATTCAAACGGAAATTGTGAAAATGCAGATAGTGAAGAAGTGGAGGTGATGCAGGCCAAAGATAAGAATATACCTAGAGGCCTGACGCCCTTAGAAGACCTCTTTGACTTTGATGATGTAGCAAAAAAGCCCACTATAGAACATGAGGACTCTGATGTAGAGGAATGTAGTATAGGCACAAAAGAAAAACCCAAAATGATTAAACTCGCTAAGTCTTTACCTGCAGACATGAAGAAAAAATACATTGACCTGTTCAAGGAATTCATTGATGTGTTTGCTTGGAGTTATGAAGACTTAAAGGCCTATGACACAAACATCATACAGCACAAAATACCTTTAAAGGAAAATCAAAAACCCTTCAGGTAGAAGCTTCGTAGGATAAACCCAAAACAATTGCCCGCATTCAAAAAAGAGATTAAAAAGATGTATGATGCAGGCATAATAGTTCATGTGAGGTTCTCTGATTGGGTATCAAACCTAGTGGCTGTGAGAAAGAAAACAGGGGAAATCAGGCTGTGTATAGACTTCAGGAATCTTAATAGAGCCTCACACAAAGACAATTACCCTTTGCCAAAAATGGAACATATTCTTCAGAGGGTAGTAGGTTCTAAGAGGATTTCCCTGCTAGATGGTTTTTCAGGTTACAACCAGGTCTTAGTAATCCCAGAAGATCAACTCAAGACAGCCTTTACCACTCCGTGGGGTACCTTCATGTATGTGAAGATGCCTTTTGGATTGATGAACGCTGGAGCCACCTTCCAAAGAGCGATGGACATAGATTTTTCAGATGAGATAGGGCACTTCATTGTTATTTACTTAGATGACATAACAGTCTATTCCAAGACTTAAGAAGAACATCTAAAACATCTGAGAAAATTTTTTGAGAAATGTAGAAGGTTTGGTCTGTCACTAAATCCTAAAAAGACTGTATTTGGGCTGCAGGAAGGAAAACTTCTTGGCCACATTATATCGGAAAAGGGGATTAGGATAGACCCACAGCGAGTTGAGGGAATACTACAAGTCACCCACCCAAGAAACATCAAAGAATTACAGTCTTTCATTGGGAAGATCAACTTCCTTAGGAGGTTTATCCCAAATCTAGCTGAACACCTTGACTAATATGCTGAAGAAAGGTGAAGGAGTTAAATGGACTGTCGGAACTAAAAAATCTTTTGAATCGGTGAAACTTGCACTCACCCAAGCTCCGGTTCTGATTAGCCCTGATTTCTCAAAAGACTTCCTGATCTTTTCATTTGCCTCTAAGCACACGGTGGCTGCAGTCTTGCTGCGGAAAAACGCAGAGGGAATGGAACAGCTGATTTCTTTCTTCTGCAAAGCACTCAGAGATGCACCCTTGAGATACAACATCATGGAAAAATAGGCCTATGCTTTGATTAAGGCCTTGAAAGACTTCAGGGTGTACATATTGCATTCTCACACCATAGCTTATGTGCCTAACATAGTTGTCAAAGATATATTGTCCCAAGATCCTGATGGAAAGAGGGGCAAATGGATTGCTATGATTTTAGAATATGACCTCGAGATAAAACCCACCAAGCTGATAAAAGGTCGGGGCTTAGCTAAATTAATGGTTGAATCGAATCTGCAAGCCCTTGACATTAACATGGTAGCTGCCTTGGATGAGCAGGAAGGATTGCCTGATCCCACTGTTGAGGGGAAGTTTCAGAGCTCTCCTTAGTACTCTGATATCCTTTATGTGCTCACCAACCTCAATGCCCCTCCCGAACTATCAAAGACCAAGGCCAGATTCTTAAAACTAAAAGCCAGAAACTAATGCATCTTGAATGAAAACTTATACTGTAAGAATCCTAATGGCCTATTGCTTAAATGTTTGCCTGAAAATGAGGCGGACAAGGTTAAACAAGAGTTCCATGCTGGAGAATGTGGAGGCCACCTGATTTGGAAAACCACTGCAAACAAAATACTCAGGGCTGGCTATTACTGGCCCACACTCTTCAATGACATCCATAAGATGGTAATTGCCTACCAAAAATGCCATATCTTTGAAGGCAAAATGAAACTCCTCCCTTTACCCCTACAACCCATCACTGTTGAAGGTCCCTTTCTGCAATGGGGCCTAGATTTCATAGGGGAGATTCACCCTGCTTCTTCTGCACAACACAAATGGATCCTAACAGCCACAGACTACTTCAATAAGTGGATAGAGGCCATACCCACTAGGAATGCCATAGATTCAATCATCATTAGTTTTCTATAGGGTCACATCCTCTCTCGGTTTGGCTACCCAAGGAAAATAATCACCAATAATGCTACTACTTTCGGATCCAAGAAAATGGTTGATTTTTGTCACAGGTATCAAATAGCACTCGGCCATTCAACTGCCTATTACCCTCAAGGTAATGGATTAGCTGAGTCATCAAACAAGAGCCTGGTGATCATCATCAAAAAGTTGTTAGAAGAGAACAAAAAGTCATGGCATAACAAGTTGATACATGCCTTGTGGGCCGACAGGCTTACAACAAAGAATTCCATTGGCATGTCACCATTTCAGCTTGTTTATGGTACAGAAGCAGTATTTCCTACCAGCCTTGGGATACCAATCATCAAGCTACTTCAAGAGATACAGATAGAAGAAGACATTATGGTGAGAAGGATAAACCAAACGATTCACCTTCAACAAACAAGGGAAGAGGTTTAAACAGAGCAGTGAAGGTTCAGGAAAATATAAAGAAATTGTTTGACAAGAGAACCAAAGCTGCTGATTTCCAAATTGGAGATAAAGTTCTCAAGTGGGACTCAAGGAGAGAGGACAAAGGAAAACATGGCAAGTTTGACAGTTTTTGGCAAGTTCCATACATCATCCAGGCCACATTTGGTCCAAATGCCTTCTTCCTATAGGAATTAGATGGTACAGAGCTGTTTGGGGGTCCTGTCAACGACAGGATGCTCAAACACTGCTTCTGCTGATTTTCAAATTCCAATTTCATTTCCATTGTACATACCATTGTAGTTTTTGTTTTCAAGTAAAAGTGAAAAATGTTTCAAAAAAAAAAAATAGAGGAAGGGGAGAGGTTCAGACATGCTTAAAACATGAACCTCTGATGTGCAAAATATTGGCTCTAATAAGCTCAAAACCTGAGCCAAAGAAAATAAACAGCTGGTTCTAACATGCTCAAAATATGGACCAGCAAAGAGAAAAAGGGAATCAGCTCCAACATGCCCAAAACCAGAGCTGAAATGAAGAAAATAAGTGACTCTAACATGCTCAAAACTTGAGTCACAAAGAGAAGAAGGATACTTCAAGTTTCAGATCTCAAGCCTTCACGGTTTTGTTTTCAGTTTTCTGCAAATTTTGTCCATGTGCAACTGTCTTTATGCCTTGAATCCACAGCAAGTCAGACAGTCTAATCATGGCTTGACTGTTTTTCAATTTATGTCTTAGAATATAGAGAAGAAGTCTGCTGGACAGTTCAATCCCAGCAGACATTAGATTAGGTAGAGAAACGTGTGAGACCAATAGTCTAATCTAGTCTCATGGAGTAATAAGGGTAGATTTAGAATAGGTTTATTTTCTGTTTGTAAAAATGAATGATATAAAGGGTCTGCTAGCTCAAATGAACCCTAAAGGAAGAAAAAATGTTAGGACTGTAGTGTGAGTAGGTAGGTTGATTGGGAAAGTTTTCTGTTGATGCAATGTCTTCATATAGTGGCAGCGGATCAAAGAAAGAAGGGGATGCACCAAGCAGCAGGCATCTGGCCTACACCAAAGATCTATTCTTTGAATTCTTAACTCCTTCAAGAAGAAGCCATCCCCATGTGGAGCCATTGTTAGCCCCTTATAATTTCCTTGACAAAGCAAGCAAGGGGCTAATTTGTTTTATAAGTCTGCAAGGAATGCATTTCCCTTGTAAACGCATCATCCCTGCAGCCTTTTCAAGTTCCCTATCTTGTGACTGTTTCCCTCTGCTGTTCTGAGTGAATAAGCCTTGCTGACAAAGAATCATGCTCCTAAAGGCTTTATTCTATCCTTTATACCCTTGCAAAATGCTTCATTTTCACCCCTTTGTTCCTTGCCTCAAAGTCCCCTTTCTTCCCCCTAATTCCCCTTTTCCATCCCAGAAATCCCCTCTAAAGCATCCCTATTCCCTTGTCTATGCCTAAATCCCCCTCATTCCCCTATCGTTACATTTGGTTGGCCTTAAAATGCTTCAAAACGAGCCAAAATATCATATTTTCTTCATAGTCCGGGCCTAGCCACTTTCGGCCTAGCCCCCGCACCTTTTCCTCTCACAGAACCCTGCGCTATAATCAAACGCTAGCCTGAAAGGCGCTAACCTCTAATGTACATCGGGAGTGCTCATGGTCGTGGATCTTTATAGATCGGACGGCGATCGTTAAACCCACAGTATTCGCGTTTCATCCATTCAAGCCCCCGACCGCGCCATCGCCGTCCGTTTTCCCGCAGATCTAACGGTTCGAAGTTTACCCGCTGGTGGTCCCCGCAGCGCACTATTTCAAAAACCCGGCGGTTTCTATCGCACCGCCTTCGGGCGGTTGGCGGTATTCCCTCATCGTCCAGAGATTCCATACACCTCTCGACGCGTGGCTCCTGTACAATTTCAAAACCGCTATCCCATCGTGCGTTATTGTTCGGTACAGGATGCGTAGCGATATCATTGTGAGTCGTCAGATCTGTCATTGCCCATCCAACGGTCATTGCTCAACGAAACTGCGCGCGGGTTAACCTAAGGTCTCCATACTCCTGGTCCACCGTTCATCGCTCTCCGCTGTGTGTTCGACCGTCGATCTCCTCTGAGATCTGACAATCCAGATTGGTTTTCCTCCCACTGTTGACTACTCTGTTTCATCCGGTCCCGCCACGTCACCTCCACATGTCTCACCGTACATCCGCCCCTCTCATTTTATATTTCCCAGTCAAAGGTCGAAGTTCAAAGGTTTTCATTCATTTTTCCTTCCGCGCCACCTTCCGACTGTAATCCTTACCGTTTTCACCACACTGTGGGTCTTCCACGATGTTTTTCACCATCTCACCAGTCTGCATGGTCAGTCTAACCACCCCCCGTTGCGTCCACCACCTCCATTGTTTTGCTAACATATTTTCGCATTTTGCAGGGTTTCAAAGAGGCAAAAAACTGCCATGGTTCATGTGTACTACCTTAATGGCGTGTTGCGCAGGCAGAATTAAATCTAGAAGCTGGTACCACAAAGAAATGCCCGGAATGGTAACGGCGGCATAAATATTATCCAAGGACAGTTTAATCTTCGCAAGAAACCTATCCGATGCCATTAAAGCCCAGATTTTGCAAAGCCAGACATTTATGGAGCAGTGGAGAAAAAACCAGCTAATGATCAAGAAGTTCAACGTTCAGTATTGAAGGATTAAGCCTTTATACAACAGTTTAGAGGCAAAACAACAGATCAATGATCCCATAGATCATGCAGAAGGTATAGCCCACCGAAATTCATATATATCAGGGTCTCACATCAGCAAATTGTCCCAAAGGACGAAGCGCCCATATCAGTTCCATTATTTTCCGTGTTCCTGAAGATTTCTACCTTAACCACAGTGCAAAGCTACCAGAGCAGTTGTTTCATAAGTATAGCAGACTTCTCTATCTTTCTTTTATCTTTTGTTTATGCACCAGAGTACCACAGAGTACAGCAGTCAGAAGTACATCAGAGTCATATCAGACTAAATCTGAAGACTGAAGAAGATCATTCGTTCACCCAAAGAACACCAGAGATTAATGTATAGGATTTATACAAAATGGGCTTCGACCCTCTTTCTTTTCAGAAGTTTAATGCTGCATTTAGTTCTTCACCTACCCCTTCTGCTCCTCCGGAGCTATAAATTCATGAAGAAACTCATTGTAAAGGTTGTTGATCAGTTATCAGAGAACTGCAAGTAGTTTCTTCGAGACACAGTCTTTGTGTAAAGTTGTAAGATAAGTTGAAGAAGATGTTTTCAGAATGAGTATTCATCCATTGGCATGATGTACTTGACTGGTATTGCTATTTAATATGACAAGCACATTTCTTTGGATCCTGATCTGAAGCAGCGGTGATGTTTTCCTATCTTTGTGTTTACATTCATTTCATTTTGTTTCTACTCGCTTGCATCAGAATATTGGCATAGGATTTACCCTTGTTAGGTACCCTATGTTTCTGCTCTCCTTGCCACTAATGTTTCTCTTCTGAATGTATTATCTAAGAAATGATTTCAGTTGGTTTAACCAGTGTAGTGGATGCTATTTCCTGCTCTCTAATGTATGAATTAAATGATTTCAATTCTTATATGTCTCTTGTTATGGATTTAGTTGGAAGATTTGGGAACACTGGGGATTAGAGTTAGCCCTGTCCACTAGGAAACTTGTGCGACCAGCTGGTCTTTAGCTTTGTGTTCTGAATCTGTGTTATCTCCTCCTCTCCTACCTTTCATATCACATAATCATCTTTAAGATCCTATGTTTTAGATGACTAGCCCAATTGAAAGCCTGCCTATTGAGTAGTAAGTAAATCCTTTCCTGACTCCATTGCCCAATGGTTTTGAATACTTCCTGGAACATTTCACCTCTGCCTTATCCCTCTTTGCTCATCATGGTCTTACATTGAGCCCTTCTTTCCTGATAACCAGCAACCAAACCAAACAAACAAACCTCGTGCCTACAACTAGCCTAATATCTTAAACATCAAGCCTCAAAGACATGTGCCTTTGATATAACATAGAGAGATCCCTCTCTGAACCTAGGAGGGCTAGATCCTGAGGTCTGAAATTGGTTCTGATGTTGTCTCATCTTTTGGTATTTCTAACCTTGCCAAAACATGGGAACCCCAACAGTCTCCTTAACAGGTGGGGCCTCCCTGGGAGTGCATGGGGTTAACCCTTTAGAGGTGACGTGTGTGACTCCTGTCGAGGTAGGTGGGACCAAGTACCAAACTGGTATTGTGAACGATATGTTTGGCAACACTATTGTTGCCAACACTTATTATGATGCAAAACCAGATTGAGGGCAGAGGAAAGGAGTTTGGGAGGCAGCGTAAGCTAGAGAAGTTGGCATTGCTGAGGTCTCGGTGTCGTTATTGCTCGTCTCCGTCTCCTAGCTGGCTTCGGTGCTTGATGTAGATATCATGCACATCGGAGCCTCTGTGATATTAGATGATGATTTTTTTATGACAGGGGGATCTCCTAGGAATGATCTGAGGATAGACGACGGTTTGAATTGGTCGGGGCCATATTCTTGGTACCGTGTAATTGTCTCAAAATATGTGTCTACAGAGGGTAGAACGACATCGTCGTTCGTTAGGGGTCGCTTGTCATGATATGACAATTGGTCGACAGTAATGATGCGATCCTCATGGGGGGAAATCATGGTTCGGAAGACAGAGGATGTTATGGCAGACATGGTGTACATATAACTCCGCCCAAGGAGTATATTGTAATCGAGTTGAGCATCCAAGACCTCAATGTGTATAAGGACCGTCTTTCCTGCCAAGCAGACTGGAACATTTTGATAGAGACCAATGGGAGTGGATGGGCACCCATCGTATGCTCTGAGTGTGATGTCTAATGGTTTCAGTTCGGGAGACCCTAACTTCTACCAAACGTTTTTTGACATGATGCATGTGGATGCACCCTTGTCAATGATACAATGGTGGATAGTGATGTTTTGTACTAACACCAGTATCTGGAAGGAAACCAATGAAGGAAGCCTAGGGGTGGCTTTATAAATCGAAAGTCATTAGGCCTGAATCAACAGGGTCAATGGCGCCTAACATGGAAATTAAGGCTTTCCTTTGCTTTGGGCATGATTGAATACTTCCAAAGCTAACATGGCGGTGAGAGATTGGGCTAAATTGTCCACAATTATATAATTATGGACCGCTTTGGAGTGGTTTCCTACTCACCTAGTTAGTCCCTTAGCCATATTTGGCAAAGGTTCAAAAGGTATTTTCGATACAGTCAACGGTGTTGTTGATGCACTCGTGCTAGCCCCTGACGAACTAGTGTCTGGTGGGGTATCGTAATTTCAGTTTCGTATCTGAAAAAACATTTCTTCGCTAGTCATGTATATTTTGTGGTTGTTTGTTCTGGAATCATTAGGAGTTGTTTGCTGATGTTGGGTGCTAACTTTCCCTTGGTGGGGAAAGGGCTCCTGCATGACAGTTGTCTGCTATGAGGGTCCCCCTTGTCCTCGGTTACTCTGAAGCTTTTTTAGCTCGAGGAGATCGGGATAATGGTGAGTGTAATGGCCATACTTACCACAGATTGCGCAAGAGTGGTTGGTTTGAAGATTTGCCCTCTTGTTCTACCCTTGGGATTTATTTGGCTCCTCATTTTTATTTTGGTTGGAGTTACCCCCAGTCTGAGATCCGGAAGGGCGTTGTTGATTTTTTCCTCCCTGTCCAGGATTTTCCTTTTGTTTGTTTTTTTATTTTTTCCTTGTCGCGTTAAGAGGATAGCTAGGATTCTCCTCATTATATGATTGGCGAGGTTGTGCCTGGGAAGGTTACACAAATTTCACTGTGCATTATTCTGCATTGGTGGGTTTTGTGCTGGGGATTGGGAGTATTGGGGTCCCTGCCCCTAGTTTGCGAATGACTGTTGGGGGGGAGCTCTTCCGTCAGCATTTATAGTTTCATATTGGGTCCCCTGCACAAGAGGGTATGATCCTCCTTACTGATGATGGTATGACGGCACCCTATTGGTCATGTTTTGCGAAGGTGCAAGATGACTTTGATGGTAGCCTGGTTGCGGGATGTTCTGGTTAGGATCATACGCGTAACCGGGGTACTGACTACTGTTGCCTAGGTTATTTTGGGTTAGTGACCCAATCAATCCACCTGCAGTATTCGACGCACCTGGAAATTATTTATGCATTTGCAGGCACGGGGCGTTAGGCAGGATGTTATAAATGTATCCTGACTGCATGTAAATCAACTCGAGCTATTGGGATTTACTGATGGCATCCTCTTAGGATGTAGGTTTTTGAGTTGATACATATTTTGAAATCTCTGTAGTGAGAGTTTTCAGGAATAGGTCCAGCAGGACTCAATCGTCGAGTTTGGCTTTACACAAACTGTGATGTCGCCACCATTCATGGAGATGTTCCGATATATGGATGGTCGGTGTCTTTCTAAAATGTGTCAGTAATTCCATCCCAGAATCATGGTGGATGGGTAACTAAAAATATGTGAGGAACGCGGTAGTGAGGGCGCTAAAGGTTCCATGTGTAGCAGAAGGTTGCTACACATACCATTTCACAGCTAGTCTGGTTAGGGTGCGCTGAAATAGTCTCAGTCGAATAGTATCATCAATGATGTTGTTTGACTAACACCACAAGTGGAAATTTATTGTGTGAATTTTGGGGTCTTCTGCTTGCTTCCCTTCTAATTTTGGAATGTCCGAAGGGAGCTTCATGGGCATGAGGGGCCATGTAGGTTTGTGTGCAATGGGGTCATTCCTTAACTTGGTTAGATCGGGTAAGTTCAACGATGCTAAGAACGGAAACTGTGCATTGAGCACCATTGCAAACTATGAAGACATAGTGTTCTAGTTAGAAATAGGGTTTGTCTGTGACGTACCCGGTTGTGTGTTCAATTGGCTCCCTGAATGGGTAGCGCTCCTCTGCCCCTAGGGGTTGTGGGAGGAGTGGTATGTGGTGACCCTGTGGGGGTTTCCGCTGGTGTGGCATTGGCTGACCCTTGGGGGTTCCTAAATAAAGAGGCCCCAATAAAGGATGAACCGATAAGGGTGGCGGTGTTCCGTCTTTGACACCTAAATGGCAGAAGACCTGGAACTCCTCCCGCTAAAGGGGTGAGTTACAAAAGACGTCTAGATCGACGAGGTCTAATGGGTCCGTTATGGTGTCGACTAGGTATGGTTTTGGAAAAATTCTTCAGTTTTATGAGAGAGGGGGGATCAAAGCAAAAATGGTGACCACATACTTAAAACAAAGCGAAAACAAAAGATAATTTTCCTTTAAATTAGTTCTATGTGATCAATCAATCAAAAAATGGTTTTGGTTTTTTTTTTGTGTGATACTCAAAATCCTAGAGACCTAAATGTCCTCACACTCTTAATTGTAACTGGGCCTTGTGACGATATAATCTGGTGGGTATTGGGGCTAACGTCCCAAAAGAACTGGCGATGTCTTCCAATAGCCAATGAATCGACCAAGGTAATGAATAGAGGATCTAGTGTTGTCAGCATCGTCACCTATAGGGAAGGATGCCCTAGATTTGGCCACTAAGTACCGTCATCCCACGTGAGCGTTCTATTCTTGAGCTTATTGGTAAATCAACTACTAGTACTGAGCATTAGATGGGTCAGGTAGCCCCAAATAATACCGCACGCACTGGGCCTAAGCTTAACCCCCTCTGAATCGGGTCTCTATGGTGCTTGGGTTTTCTTTTCCATGGGCGGATAGACGGATTTAAAGCTCCCTATTCAGTCAACTTCTATGTCTCAAGATGTAAATTGACGATAGCAGCTTATTGGATGCCTACCCCCATGGTCCTAACCTGAACTATAATTTTTCTTGTGGCCTTTGTGGGGAAATTTAATGAGTTCACTTAGGTTAGTCTTAATGAATCTTTACTTCACTTATGGTGTGGAAGTGTGTGAGAAAAAAGTGAACAATCACACAATTTTAATATGTGGATATGTGATGATCCTTTACACATCCCCTATTAATCTATGTTTTGATTGTTCCTTGAGATAAGCAAATCATATGCAAATAGTGGGTCGCTTACAACTTCGCCTAATTAATCTAAAAGATTAGCTAAAGGGAGATGGAAAATTATCAGAAGAGAGATTTCATATGATTGCCCAGGGTCACCAAAATTTGCAAGGGCAGCAATGATTACTTGCTTCTCTTAAGACAATTAAGTCCTCGTCCCAACTCCTAGTGAAAAATTTTAAACTAAAATTATTGATCTAACTAGGAAAAAATGAAACTAGCTAAGCATATGTGGATTAGGGCCACTTACTCCTTCTAATTATCTATGTGTTTTTTTATGTCTATTTTCATAAAATGAGTTAATTCAGATTTCAAAGGTGGAATTTCGCCACTAAATTGCCTCCTACTTAAACTATGTGAGTTTTGTGAAGAAAAACTTTAAAATTTAAAACTAGCAACTAGCAATACTAAAACGCAGCCAAAAGCAAGTTCTAAACAGTCATGGGACACCAAACACAGTGTTGGAAGTTTTTCTCTGGGCTGTCAGTCACTTTACAATTGGGAAATTGAAGAAAACCACTGAGAAATTTGGTCTCTGGTTTTCGCGCAGAAATGCCTCACACGCGCGTGTGACTCTGCGCACAGGTCAGAGTTGAACTCACACAGATTTCCGCGTCTATCTGAGTAAACAACATGTGATTTTCCTACAAATGAAATTTCCTAAACTCCTGAACTGCAAATATTCATTGTGGGTGAATGAGGAGAGAAGAGGAGAAGGGGGGTTGTCCCAACAACACTCCAGAGCAGAGAGAAGGTCCCTGCAACAAGCACAACCACTTAACTAAAAGGTAAATCCAGTGCAATTGCCAATCCTGTAATGGTGGTTTTGGTGCACAAGTGTACCAATCCACCAGTGCTTGGTAGGTGTTGTCGCTCTATAATTTTAAGATTGGCAAGAATAATCATAAAACCACAACATCAAAACCACTTTGGAGCCTAAGATCTAGCCCTCCTAGACTCAGAGAGGGATCTCTCTTTTGGATTTGTTTAATAATTTCATATATTAAGCTAGTTTTAATGATTGTAGGGGTTGATTTTTTATTTGATTTTTTGGTTGGATTGGGATATACGTTTCAGACTAATTCCACTAGGCTATGGAGTCATAACAGGCTAGTTTGTTGCATTAAATTTTCAAGAGCATTTGCAAGGCAAGCTAGCTATGCTTACTGGATCTTAAAACATAATGAATTATGAGATGAAATAAATAGTGATTTCAGTAGTGGTTAAAAAGCAATTAAGAATTCTTTAACCAGACTTCAGAAGAAAAACATTTATATTGTAAACACAGCTAGAATTAAGGTGCTCTATCAGCAAATCTCAATCTTCGGATTTCTGTTTTACAATTAGAATTAAATGATACACTTGAAATAAATAATAGTGGAAAACATTAAACACAGTAAAGGAAAGACATCACCAGGTAAAAATAGCTCAAGAACCTTGAAAAATGGTTTTTTATTATTGATGTTCTTGCTCCAAAATACAATGCTCCAAAAGAAAAATTTTACAATCTAGGTTCCAACCCCTGATACTGAAAATAAATGCAGTATTTAACTAATTCCTAGTGATTGCCATATCTACATGGAAGTATGTTATTTAATTACAATAATGACTAAAAGTTGACAAATGTGACCACAAAGTGGACACGGTAGAGTAACTATGACATCTGGCCCTAATCTTCAAAAGGTTGTTGCTATGTGCTTTAATCTACTGTTGTGCTGGCAGATTTAGATAATCTGATGTTGATGTGTTGAACTGATACGTTGATTTGCAGAATTAATTGATTTGCTGAGTTGGTTGTCCTGCTGATGCACTGAGTTGTCACCCTTCTTGGTAATCACACAATTTCTCCCACTGTTGTGCATTCAGGATTTTGGTCCTGATTAACTTCCTGTAAATCTCATATGTTTTTGTGTAATTCATAAAATTTGGCCTTAACACAAAGACATGTTTGATCTGTTAGGATATTCTGACACATAGGAAATAGTTAAGTATCACTTGGTTTAGTGTAGAGTTAGGTAAAGTGTGTTTCTTTACTATGTACATTTGTAACTTATAATTCGACGGTCATTATTTGTAGTGATCCAACGGTTCACTCTCTCCTCGATATTAACGACACTTGATCAGTGGCTTAACACCCAATTGATCCATGATCTCTATTTAAAGAGCATGGAAGGTCATTTATCCAGTAACCGTTTATGAGAGAAACATGTGTAAACTTTTTTTTTTATATTAATAAATTTCCTGAAGTGGTCGCATTGGCTCAGGTCGTGGATTGTTTCCCTCTTCGAGGGTTTTAACCACGTGATATACTGGTGTACTGATTTTTGATCTGTTTTTGAGCGGTGACCTTTGGTTTTTGATCTAAAGAACTTACCTTGTAAATTCCTACATGGTATCAAAGCCATTTTGAGGGCCGCATCCATTGTTGATCTAAATCCGAAGCCGATTTGACTGCATGCAATTGTCGTTTTCCAGATCTATTGTTCTTGAACTTTTTCGAACCTGAAGAACTACTCTGTTGTGTCCAGAGCATCTGTTACAGTGACGAACCCCTTTCGTTTCATGCGAAAAGGTTTCTGGTTTCCCGATTTATGACATTTTAGATCTGGAGGTATAAAGTATCTTTTTTACAATTACATTTATTAATCATTCTACTTATTTCGGTTCCCTCTGTTTATTTCATTTTATATATATATTTTATGTATTTGTTGGATCTATACCCTCTTCTCTATGTATGCTCTTTGCTTTGCGCTGTGTGCGATCTCGGAAAATCATAAACAGGAAGACGATATTTTTTGTTACGTATGCTCTTTCCCCGGGTCTTTGTGCGATCTCAGGAAATCAGAATTAGTGAAAAAAAGGATAGTTGCCGGTAAGGCTAACCGAAAATCTAACATTCTGTTGTAAGGCTTGCATTTTGTTTTTTTTTTTGCACGGATTTTGTGTTTTTTTTGCAAGAAAAAGCACGCACACTAAATCCTTTTACTAGCTCACTCGATGTGCAGTTAGTTTCTGAGAATAGAGGTCTTCGGTTCAAGTCTTTGTCTCAAGCTTCTTTTTGTAAAAATATTTTTGTTAAAGGTGGGGGGGGGGGGAATTTTTTTTTTAAAGTAGAACTTCATCATCAAATTTCAAACTGTTCCCGTAACTATTTGGCATCTACAACTCTTTTTTTCAAAAAGGCATAACTTCTTCATCCGAAAGTCGTTTTTCGAGCTGTTTTTTTTTTAATGAACCTAATTTTTCGAGATCTTTCCATTGGAGAAGTTATTTTCAGCTCTTTTCAGCTTCAGTTTTTTTTTTTAAATGGAAAGTGCATGCCTGGTTATTCTTAATAGCACCAATTATTTCCAATGGCTACCTCACATGGTAGATTTTCTTAGAAGTAAAGGGCTTTATAGAATAGCCACATGACAAGAAACTAAACCTACCAATGGAGATAAAGCCTCTAAATGGGAAAATAAAAAATATCAAGCACGAGGGTTGATAGGAATGTCCATTGCTCAAGATATTTGATTTCATATCCTTGAAATTAACACCCCTGATGAAGCCCTAAAAAAGCTAAATACTATTTTTGGCATTCAAAATGAAATCAGGGCCCACCGGCTTGAAAAATGAGTTGCTTACTTTGGACCCCAATAATTTCTTCTCTATTGAAGAATTTTTGTCCAAATTCAAGACCCTTAGACTTATTTTAGAAGGTTGTAAGGTCAAAAAGGAAGATGGTAACCTCATTTATTCCATTCTTGCTAAGCTTGGCCCTGCATACTCTATATTTGTTTCCACCTTCCATTCCACTAGAGAAGCCATCATTTCTCAAGGAACAACCTACAAGAACCCATCTTTTGATGCATTTTGTGATTCTTTGATAAGAGAACAAGAAAAACTCTTACACCTTGGTCTTATTACTTCTAGAAATGCTTCTAAGAAAGCCTTAGCATCCCAACAGCAACCATATCAAAATAATCCCAAGAAGCAATATCCTATAAAGTATGGTCCTAAACCAAACAAGGGTCCTCAGCAATTTCAGCCGCAAACTGAAAAAGAAACTCACCAAACTGATAAGGAAATTAAAAATAAAGGGAAGAAAACAGATAGACATTGCAACTTTTGTAATCGTGATGGCCATGTAGAGTCCAAATGTTTTAAGAAGATGGAAGCCTTGGAAGTAGCAATGAAGAATCACCACATCAATTTGGAGACCTCTTCAACTTCATCTTCAGGAATGGCACTTTATGCTTGTATTTGTCAAGCATCTAGTTATGCATTAAATGTATCTTCTTCTTCTCATTCTCATGAGTGGCTCATTGATTCTGGAGCTTCTTACCACATGGCCAAAAATAAAGTCATGTTTTCTTCTTTAAATGATTGTAACACCAAACATATTTAAGTTAGTGATGATAGATATCTTAGTGTTGTAGGATCTGGAACCAATCATCTAGATAATGGTGAGTTTAATGATGTACTATGTGTTCCTACCTTTTCATGCAACCTTCTATCTGTTTATTAGATAACTCATTCAGGTGAAGGGAAAATAGTATAATTCTCACCTCATGATGTTGTAATCAAGGACCTCAAATATCCTAGACATATTTTAGCTACTGGCATTGATCATGATTCCACAAGGTTGTATAAGTTTGACAACTTTGGGTCATCATGTCTTCCCTCCATTTTTTTTGCTCATAATGATGAAGTGAGAAAACTTTGGCATGAGCGATTTGGTCACTTAAACTATCACTCTCTTCAAACTCTATGTAAAGAAAATATGGTGACAGGTCTTCCTATGGTATCTTGCAAAGATGGTGTTTTCTCTGGATGTGTACTCGGAAAACATCATCGGGATAGTTTTGAAAAATGTGCCTCTTGGCACGCTTCAGCCCCTTTGCAGCTTGTGCATAGTGATTTATGTGGTCCACTTCATGTTGTTTCTTTCTCTGGCTGTAAGTACTTCTTAACTTTCATTGATAATTTTTCCAAATGCACTTGGGTATACTTCTTAAAACTTAACAGTGAAGTTTTTAACATTTTCTTGGCCTTTAAGGCCTTTGTTAAGAAACAATCTAGACCTCAAATTCTTAAGTTAAGATCAGAAAATGGAGGAGAATATGTTAACAACAAATTTATCAACCTTTGCACTAAGCATGGCATTAAATTTTAACATATTGTTCCTTATACTCCACAACAAAATGGTGTAGCTAAAAGGAAGAATCACACCTTAAAAGAAATGACTAATTATATGCTTCAATCTAAAGGACTTAGTCTCAATTATTGGGCAAAAGCAATTAACTGTGAAAATTACATAGTGAATCGCACTCCTACTAAGGTTTTAAGGAATGTAACTCCAGAATAAGCCTGGAGCTCAATCAAACTAGATGTAAGTCACTTTCGTGTTTTTGGAAGTGATTCTTGGGCCCATATTCCAGATGCGAAACATAAAGCCTTAGAACCTAAGAGTGAAAAATGCATTTTTGTTGGATATTCTGAAGATGTCAAAGGATATATACATCTTAAACCAAAATCAAAAAATATAATCATTATAAGAGATGTAAAATTTGATGAAAATATATCGCCCTGTGAGCCTAGTTCGGCAAGTGTGCCACCTTTGGCCTGCGAGCCTGATTCGACATATGTGCCACCTCTCTCTATCTCTTCTATTTTTAATAGCATTCCTTTTAGTTCAAATGATGACAGTGAGGATGACAATCCTCCTCCACCTCTTGAAGATATTCCTTCCGCTCCACAACTTCCAATATGGGTCTGCTCTACTCGGGATGTAGCAAGTTCTCTTGTAGGTGACCTTGCAGATCGACAACATGCATGTTCTCAGTTTGAAAGAGCCTCTTCCTTATTAGCTCAAGTTCCAGAAAATCCTGATCTAGAAGCCTTTGAAGAAGCTTCCGGCCATCCAGATTGGGATGAAGCTATGAATGAACAATATTATTCCTTATTGGCAAACAATACTTGGGATCTTGTTCCTCTTCCAAAAGGAAGAAAACTTATCAGATGCATATGAGTTTACAAAACAAAGTTTGAACCAGATGGAAAATTGGGTAGACATAAAGCTCGTCTTGTTGCTAAATGATTTTCAAAAGTTGAAGGCATTGACTATACTGAAACGTTCTCCCCTATTTCCAAAATGAATTACATCTGTCTTTTTCTTTTCCTTGCTGCCTCCTTTAAATGGGAAGTCCATCAGATGGATGTTAAATCCACCTTCTTACATGGAGATTTGCATGAAGAAATATACATGGAACAACCCCCTGGCTTTATCCAAAATTACTCCAACCTTGTTTGTCGCCATAGGAAGTCTCTCTATGGTCTCAAACAAGCTTCTCAAGCTTGGTATGCAAAAATGGATATATTTCTATTAGATAATGGCTTTTCTAGGTGTCATTATGACAACATGGTCTACACAAGGAAAGTGGGTAAGTCCTTCACCATCATTTTTCTTTATGTTGATGATCTTATCCTTACTGGTAGTCATCCCAACCATATAAACCATGTGAATTCTAGCCTAGAAAAGAAGTTTGAAATGACAGACTTAGGACACTTGCATTATTTCCTTGGTCTTCAGGTCTTGCAATCCAAAGAAGGTATTACCCTCTCTTAGTCCAAGTATGCATGTGATATTCTATGCCACTTTCACATGGAAGACTGTAAGCCAACCCCTTCTCCCTTTCAGTCTGGAGTCAAGCTTTCAGTCACTTGTACTACCCCTGAAGTTGATGCTACCTTATACAGTCAACTTGTTGGTAAACATATGTATCTAACCCATACCCATCCTGACCTTTCTTTTTTCGTTGGTCTTGTTGCTCGGTTTATGCACCAAACTCATGAAAGTCATTGGAAAGCAGCTAAAAGAATACTTCGATATATTCAACATACAGTTCAGTTCAGGATTCATTACAGTGCAAGAGCATCTCCATTGTTGATTGGTTTCACTGATTCTGATTGGGCTGGTGACCCTGATGATCGAAAGTCTTCTGCAGGTTATGTATTCACTCTTGGTTCAGGACCTATTACTTGGTCTTGTAAGAAACAAAGTTCCATCTGTCTTTCTTCAGCAAAGTCAGAGTATTGTGGTGTCATTGAAGCCAGCAAGGAAGCCATGTGGCTTCATCAAATCCTGTCTGAATTTGGTCTTCATTATCAGCATCCAACTACACTTTGGTATGATAATCATAGTGCCATTCAGCTTTGCAAAGATCCAGTTCAACATCAGCGTATGAAACACATTGAGCTTCATATACACTTCATCATAAAGCTCATTCATGATCATGTTCTTGAAGTACAGTATTGTTCAACCAATGATAAAGTTGTCGATATCTTTATACAGGCTCTCATAGAAGCGAAGTTTACCAAACTTCAATCCATGCTTGGAGTTCAGGAAAGTTATCATTAAGGGGGGATAGGCTCTAATGTCTCCTTCCTTCTCCTATTGTGTCACCTTTGTAAATCCTTCAATCTTATCCCAACTTGTTCTTAAGGGGGGATGTTAGGATATTTCGACACATAGGAAATAGGCTCCTTTTGTGTCACCTTTGTAAATCCTTCAATCCTATCCCAAGTTGTTCTTAAGGGGGAATGTTAGGATATTCCGACACATAGGAAATAGCCTAGTATAACTTTGTCTAGTGTAGAGTTAGGTAAAGTGTGTTTCTTTACTATGTACATTTGTAACTTATAATCCAATGGTCACGATTTGTAGTGATTCGACTGTCCACTCTCTCCTCGGTACTAATTACACTTGATCCGTGGCTTAACACCCAATTGGTCCATGATCTTTATTTAAGGAGCATGGAGGGTCATTTTTCTGGTAACCATTTATGAGAGAAACATATGTAAACTTTATTTTTATATTAATAAATTGCCTGAAATGGCCGCATTGGCTCAGGCCGTGGACTATTTCCCTCTTCAAGGGTTTTAACCAGGTGATATACTGGTGTACTGATTTGTGATCTGTTTGTGATCGGTGACCTTTGGTGTTTTATCTAAGGAAATTACCGTGTAAATTCCTACATGATCTCATGTTGTATGTATAGATCATTCTCCATGGCTTCAAGAAATGCTCTTCCTGTCATTGAACCTTTTATTCCAACAAACTTAGTTGGGTCTTTGGAAATTTCGTTCAGTTTCTTGACATAATTTTGCCTGTGCATGAGCTTATAATTTATCACAAAAAGTGATGGTAACCCTCTCTTGGTCAGTGGCTCGATTCTGTTGAAGAACCTGCTGACACCAATTTATAAGTTGTGAGATTTTTCTTCTAATAGTGTGACCAAACTCTTTTTATTGAGCACCTTCTTGAATTCTAGAATGGTTGTTGTTCTGTCCTCCACTTCTAGTGCTTCCAATTCAAACTTGTTCTTTGAATTCAAGAATTTGATAGTATTTTTTGTTGTCTCAGGCATGCCTACAAGCTCCCTGTTTGCTTTGTCTATGGCATCATCTACTAGTGCAATCAGGTCTTTCTGTTCAAATATTATCTGAATAGATGGCCATATTTCATTCATGGAATCAACAATGCTTGTCCAAATAATCTCTTTTTCTTGGCCAATGTTCTGACCAATGGAAGCCTCACTCCCTGCTTTTATTAATTTTTCAATATGTTTATGAGCTCTATGTATCTCAATCTCATGAGCATTATCTGACCTTTTCTTTAAATCCTTCAAGGTGTTCATTTTTGCTTCCAACTTTTTTATTTCTATTGTCTGTATGGTTGTGTTCTCCATGGCTTTGGCAAGTTGCTCTGCACCACTTGATGTGCTTGTTGTTGCTAGAGTAGCTGTAGGGATGACTGCAATGGGAACAACCTCCAAAGGAACAATGGCCAATTCTGCTGCTTTCTCCTTTTCTTTAACTAATTTTTCCATCTCTGTCTCCATCTGCTTTAGCTGTGCAGATTGCTCCATTATTAGCTTCATCATTTCATCTTCCTGTGCCTCATTCTCCTCAATGTCTTTTGTCAAAGGGTCTTCAGTTGCTGACATTTTGAGTTGTTTTTTGAGGCCTGCTATATCAATATTCTTCTTCTTCAATGTCTCTTCCACAACTTCTACATTCGTTGGTTCATACCAAATCTTTACTACTAACTCCTCTAGAGATTTTATCCTTGTATCTTTGGCCAGAGAATAGATCTTCTCCATTTTGAGCTGAGATTCAAAATTGGCCAATGATACCTGCAGTTTAGATAAGCTCATGGCAATACTTGTCAATGTGGAGGAGATCATCTCTCCAATATGCTTATGCATCTCAATCTGGTCGATTGGATGGATGTCCTTGACATCAAATTCAAAAGCAGTGTGCTTGAAGTTTGCAGGTGATTTAGGCTAAGAGATTTGTGCTTCTAGGAAAGCCATCCTCATTTTTCCTTTCTCTGAGTCAAAGGCTGATAAAAGCCTGCTCTGTGAACTTCTTGTCTACTTCCAAAACTAGTTGTAGGTGTTGGTTTTCAAAATCTCATTTTTTCTTTTGATTTCCTTGAATGAGTCAGATGTTTTCCTTCTTTCCCCCTGTAGTAGTAGTAGATGTGGGAATTTTTAGGTTCTGTTGTTGGAATGGAATGGTGGCTGAAGATGTTGAGAATATGGTTTGGCCACCTATTGGAGATGAACTTGGAGAATCCCTGATTGTGATGACTGTTTGCTGCTATTTTTCACTGCTTTGGTCAATGTCCATGTGGACTATAACTCTCTTTCTATACTCCATTTTAAATTCTCTGCTAGATGTATCAGTCTCCATAGCAGATTGATCATTTCTTGCCCTCTTCCCTGTTATCTCTTTCTCTGGCTCTTTTCCTCTGTCTTCTTTGTCTTCTATAGTCTGCTTTTCCTGTGGTGTAGGTTTTGAATGCTTGAAGTTGAGATCACCTGTTCTTTAGCCTCCTACAATGTATTGGCCACCCACTCTTCTTGGCTCATAAACTGCTCTATCTCAGGCCTGTGGGTGTGAATATAAAGGGTTGATTTGTTCTCCACCCTTTTCTTTGAAATAATTCCAAGTGGGTCATAAGACCAAGTGAAGCTCTGATTAAATTTCATCTCCCTCAGCATATTATTAGCCTCCTCTCCTGCTGCTCTACTATTGCAAATAAAAGGACCAATTTGGGACTTGATCCTAAATTGATATTTTTTCTTGGCAGATACAAAGTGTACCTCATCAACATTGATCATCCGCCTTATGTACTCCAGGGCAAAGATCCTCGTCGGGAGGAACTTTGGCAGTTTGTAAGGGGCCAACTCACACCCATAAATTCTGATCTCAGTATAGTTTTGGTACAAGTACCAATCTCCGGTTCTCACTTGATTTGATAACTGCATAATTTTCTTAATTTCCTCATTAATTCTTGGCTCCACTATACTGCTGAGTATACTCATTGCTGGATGCACAAACACTTCCACAAATCTCTTGTAGGTGTAGTCTTTATGTTCCTTCATTAGCACGGTTGTCCAAAAGATGACTGATTGAGGCTGAGAGTCATCATTAACCTTCCTCATGTTGAACTGGAACCTACTGTCCTAAAAATAGACAAACATATAGACCAAAACTGAAGTGTATTTGAACACTTCCTTTGTGTGAAACTTCAGAAATTGATCATGGATGGCATCAGCTAAGAATTGACTAAAGTTGAACATGATTGAAGGCTTAGAATCTGATGAAATAATAGACAGGAAACCTATCATGGCCTCATCTACCCACTGGTCTGAATGATACCCTAGTAAATATGACATGACAGTGAAAATATGTTGGGTTCTATCAAAGAAAGTGGATGAGGGATATGGAGGATTATTTTTGGGCAGTGGGGCATCAGTAGCCATGAAAAGCTCTAATTTTTTGGCTCTGCTGGCAAAGTCCAGCTTTTGATATAGTTCTCTGAGAGCTTCATAAGAAAATGGGATGGTTTCTTCAACAGTGGGAGCCTGCATCATTTTCAGGATTGACAGGGCACTGACAGGAAAAAGGACTTCTCCTATGGGGGCTACTACAGCTCTTTGGTTGATATCATAACATGCATGGAATTTCCTAAAAAATTGGCGGCAGCTGTTGGTCTTTGGGAATATGAAATATGGTAATTTGGCCTCCCATAACCCTATATCATCAACTTCATCAATCAATTCGTCCTCCAGCCAACAGTAGACATCAAATAAATCAAAATATAACTATGTCTCATGTATTTTATAGTCCCTGTCAGCCAAAGCCACATGATCCAGGTCTACCTGTGGGTAAATGGTTGTTGATCCTTCTTTGGAGGCATTATTGTCTACTGAAAATAACCTGATTGAAATTTTAAAGTAAGGGATTAAAGAAGGGAGATTCTGCAAATCATAATGGGGAATGGGAAGAAGAAATGGGGTTGCAGAAGAACTCTGTTTGACCTGTTAGAGCATTGGAAACCTTTTTGCGCATCTCTTTTGCTGTAAAACCTTGAAAATAATCACCTGTAACAATAGAATGCAAGAACAATGGTAAACCTTGCCACAGGTCTGAGAAAATGATTTTATAAGGTGATTGTGTAACCGTTGACATGGCGCGGGCCCATTGGGTAACGACCTAAGCCATTAAATGTCCAATGGGCCTATGGCGGGAGTGTAGCTAATTAGATGGAGGGGACATGAAGAAGCTATCGTGGCGCAACGGTTACGCAATGGTCAGAGGCGTGGTGGTAAGTGGCATGGTATCGGCAGAATGTAAACAGATTTGTGCATGGGGGTATGAGCGATAAGCGGTAAAGAGTGGGGGGTGCAAAAAAAAATGGGCATGACACGTAGTAGGCGAGGTGGTTTAAAATACTGTTTATTTCGGAACCCCCCCCCCCCCCCCCCCGACATTAACGTTCGAAGGATGAGGGGCGCTGAAAACCGCCGTGAGTCGTCGAATGACATGGAGGGGGCAAGGATGAGGTGAAAAGTGATGGAGGGTTAAGTGATGATGCGACATGAGTGGATGGTGGGGTCAACTGAGAGTTTAATGAAGAGCAGGGGAAAACATATAGTTTCGGAACTTAGGATATAGGGGATATGACTTGTAATATGTCACATGTGTTTTCAAATAAATATTAATCCCCAAACTTTAGAATAAATACACCTTTTGTCCTTCGATTTTTCCCTTTTTAATCAGGAATACATGAAATCCTTAAACTGGACCTTTATAATAAATTTCATGTTTCCTTTATTCTTTCTTCTTTTCATCCCTACCTACCCATGTCACTATTCTAACATTTTTTGTTCTTTTGCAGGGTGTATTTGGACTTGCAGACCCTATTCATTTTTCTTTAAAACTCTAACCTACATCTATCCTTATTTCTTCCATTGACTTAGTTTAAACATCTGAGTCAAACTTTATTTCTACCTAACTACTGATATGCCAAGTTTAGACAGTTTGGCAAATCCTTATTTTCTAACCTAGCAACATAAATTTAAAATTGTATAATCATGCTTAAACTGTATTATTGAACAAGCTAATCTAATCAGTAGTGGCATTTTGATTTGCAACACTTTCAGTATTATTCTTTTTGGGGTTTTTCTTTTTCTTTCTTTTTCTCTTTTTTTTTAATAGCCTGTGTGCGGGTAGGGCCCGCAGCCACATGTCCAGGTCTATGTAATGAGGGGTGTTGCGCAAGGGCCCCCGCCCTTAGATACTCTGGTGGGGTTAGGCCCACCCTTAACACCTTGGGATGATGCCCTCACTAACAGTTCGAGCTTTTGGTGTAGTGGTTGGATCTACGCGGTATCAAAGCCGAGGACTCGAGGTCAAGACTCACAGAGCGTGGTGGGTTGTAATATCCCGTGTTCGGGTAGAGCCCGTAGCCATATGTCCAGGTCTATGTAATGAGGGGTGCTACGCAAGGGCCCCTACCCTCAAATGCTCCGGTGGGGTTAGGCCCACCCTTAACACCCTGGGATGCCGCCCTCACTAATAGTTCGAGCTTTTGGTGTAGTGGTTGGATCCAGATTTGATCGGGAGGTTTGGAAAAAGGAGGGAGGAGCCCTCACCACCAGTTATTGAGGCATGTACCAGCACTGTTGAGACCATGGAGGAGCAGCCTTCATATTCAACATTTTGGGAGGCCAACACTTATGATGAGGAAACTCTT
Source organism: Pinus albicaulis (assembly GCA_034641835.2). Taxonomy (NCBI): domain Eukaryota; kingdom Viridiplantae; phylum Streptophyta; class Pinopsida; order Pinales; family Pinaceae; genus Pinus; species Pinus albicaulis. The sequence goes on from CM076580.1 coordinate 371,898,881, forward strand.
ACAGCCTTGCAAGGAGCTTCCAAATTTCACCAAGGTATGACTAAAAATCCATCTCTTGTCTTTTCAGCAAACACTTTGGATGGGTCTACATCATTGCATGCAGTTGACCTAGAGCAGCATAATAGCACTGCATTGTACAAAAGCAATGATGGAGGAAAGAGTAACCATTCCTCATGTGAGCACTCAAAGGACAGCTTCATTCAGGAAGCCATGAAGGAAGCAGTAAGAAAGAGTAGACATCTGGAGATAAGAAACTCTTCCTCCTCTCTAGATGACATTCAATGAGCATGCCACAACTCAAAGAGAGACTTCTACCGGTAGCAGATCCAAGGCCTTTTTGGTTTTAGAGGACCATGCATGAAGAGGAGATCTCAAGGAGAGATTTCAATGGAGGTGCACTCCCACACATCATGGAGTGTAAGATTCTTCAATAGTTTGAGGAGCTTCTTCCCTTCTCATGGGAACAGATAGAAGATGGAGGACATCTTTGGATGGATAACATCTCTCATGACTGTGTTGGACATTCATCGAGCCATGCACATCATGATGGGAGGTTTTTGCCTACCACCTATTTGGATCCTCATAGGGTCAAATTGATCCTTGGGAAGATTGCATTTCAAGATCCCATGAAATGCAGGAATCTGATTTGGGATGATGGTAGCCCTCATGGGAACAGTACCAAGATGAAGGATGGAAGAAGACATCCACAATTGGTTGAGTGGATGTGGATGGTGAGCAAGAAGCTGGTAAGCTACTTGTAGGTTTATGATACTGGGCAGCAGGAGGCTGGGCTGCGCTGGTTACTCTTGAAGGAGTTTGGCCATCACTTGGCATACACTCTTTCCAAGGGTATAATGATGGAGAAGATGTGGCAAGATGCTGGCATAATGGAGCAGCAAAGAGTATGGATGCATAGTGATGATGCAACATTCATGTCATTCACTATGTCTTCATCACGTATCTTGTATGATGAGAGCATGAGGAAGCAGCAAAAACATTTGTTGCTGGGGTTATTCTTGGGAGAGCAAGAGCAGATTTGCTCTCATTTCTTGTATGATGTTGCAGGAGTAGGAGATGCCACCATCATGGTGCAAAGGGGATACTCCTTGACCTTTGATGAACAAGAATTACTTCCACTTTGGGAGAGATTCCAAATTTGTAGCAACATTGTTGGAGGGTTTCCCATCTATGCTGAGGGATTTGAGGGCAACAACGCTGTGCCATGTAGAGACTATCGAGTGTCTCATGCAGAGGAAGGAGGAGCTCTTGCTCCAGGTAGAGGGATTCTTGCATCTTTTCAAGAAAGTCCCCAGGATCTCATGTGTGGAGATCAAGGCACAACTCATGTTTTACATGTGCCATTGTTGAGGAGGTGTGGAACCATGGAGACACCAGGAGGAGATAGGGAGGATGACCATCATGCTGTGATGAGGAACACACATCGCTGTCTATTTTATGAGGTTGATGCACCTAAGAAGGTGATTGGATTGCGCAGTGGAAGCATGGACAAACTTGTTCATTCATATATTCAGTCATCTCTTGTTGAGGATGTCTCATTGCAGGGAGACATTTTGCTGGGGAGACCACTGGACCAGCGGAGGAGAAGGGATGCTTCACATGTTGAGGCACCATTCATTGATTTCAGAGGAGTGGAGTGCTCCTAGGATCATCTTTCTTGCATGATATTGACAAATCAGCATATGAGGATATGCATAGATCATGTACAAATGGAGGAGATAAATAACTCTTTGGGAGAGTTAGCACAGCCACCTCTTTTCTCTTTGAGGATGAGAGGAGACTCATTTTTGAGCCACTCCATTTGCATGAGCAAAACTTATGGTGAGGGTAGAGTTTATTTTCATGATGATTTGTATATTCATCCCTTAACCATATTTGTACAGGATGTTGCTCCAAGGAGGAGCATTCTTCTTTCTAGACCCCATGGTCTACTTGAGGCCATGAGCACTATTGGTAACCACTCCCTAGGAGGACTTGGGGAGGAAATGTATTTTGGAGGACCTACTCACCTTGCACCATACATCATTCACTTTCTCCATACATTTGAGGAGAGTAGGACAGCAAACAAGTGGTTGAGAAGCCACACTTTTTGTCACACTCTTTTGCAGTTGAGGGTCAAACTGCATTGGTTACAATTGAGGGACCATTTTCCTTCTCCCTTGCCACACATGACAGCAAGCATGGTTCTCATTATGATTCATTATGTTACTATTGTCTTCATGTTTGTTGAGAGCATGATTGGGGGAATGACACATTTGTTGGATGTGTCCCTTGGGGGAGAAATATCCCACATTATTTGCATTGCATGTTCTAATGGGAGCATGAGAGGACATGTGGCCACTATAGAAAAAAATTTGTTTCCATTTGGGGTGAGCCATATGATTTATTGGATGCCATATGATGATGACTTCCAACTCATCACATTTGAGATGGATTGGGACAGCGTGTTTCATAACGTTGGAGAAGAGATCCTTGGAGGTCTAGTCTTCATTTTTCCACTTGAGGGAAACATTGTTGCAGCCCAATATCAGCATATACTCTACACTTATCCTAAGTTGAGAGGAGGACAACATGGGGTAGGCTATTTTGTCTACCAAGATCAAATTTTCAGCCCACCTACATTGCAGGTGCCAAAGATGGAAGATGATTTTCAAGAGTTGCCATGTCGGGAGGTAACTCACTTTGTATGGATGATTGCTTGGGGGATGGAGGATATACATGAGGAAGATTTTCCTCAACATATTTGAGACTCCATGCCTTGGGTGGATATTCCTTAGTTCTATCCTTGCAGTTGCTTGAGGACAAGCAACATTTGGGAGGAGAGGACTGTAATATTCCCATTTTAGTTCATAGCTAAATGGAATATTAATTTTTTTCTTTTATCACCTAGCAGCTAAATAAATGGGTAAGAAGGCCCATGCCTATGGAAAACATGAATAAAATCCCTCACATTTGGAAAGGGATAGACATAAGGACTTGATTTTGCACCCTCAAGTGTGAAAAGGGGCAAATGCATGGAGACAAGGTCAGGTTTGACCAAGTCAACAATGCTCCCATAGGAGGAGTGGCTCACTTTGGTAGACAGTGCAGTGTGAATGAGGAAAAGGATATTTGGTGGAGGAAACCCTAATGGATGGGGCCCATGGAGAGAGAGCTTTCACTTTTTTAAAAGGAGGGCAAGGCAACCATTGTTTCTCATGCTATAGATTATTGATTTCATTGTCTATTCAGACATTTGTGCATTCTTTTGCTGTTTAGCAAGAATTGTCAGGGGAATTCCTGTTTAGGATTTCTTCTCCTTCTTGAGGGGCCCCTTGAGGGATTGTTCTTCACTCTCCACATTCCTTGGCTCAAGGCCAAAGCATCCTCCTTCATGACAGCATTATTGCTATAGCAGCATAATTTTGTGTTGCATGGTGTTGTAGTGGAGACTCCACAACACCATCTCCTTGGCTCATCTTTTAGAGGAGGGAGCTTCTATTACTTTAAGAGGTTAGTGAGGAATATTTATGAGCATATTGTATATCATTGGCATCAAGCCAAGCTCTTCTCTTCACCAACAACGTAGACCCTTCTCTTGATTACATTATTTCTAAGTGCACTTGCAGTGGGGACTTGCTCCACTAGTTTGGAGGGTGAGATCTTTAGCGATTGGATCAGCCTTTCTCCTAAGAGATCCATTGGATGAGATTCAGCCATCATTTGCATCATCATCATATATCTCCATCCATTTCTATTTTATGAGTTGCAACTGTTGCTCAACAACTCCGGCATTTCTGCAGATTTTCCATTTTGTACTTATTTCAACCAATCCTTTCAATGATTGTGTATTGTATGATTCCAGGGGTTGAGATCTTGCTCCCCCCTTCTCATTTGAGCTATCCATTTTCATATCCATAGATTAATGACATTTTGCAGAAGTTTCTCTTCATGGATTACGCAGACATAGCCATGGCTTCTCTTGTATAGCAGTATTTCTTCATGTGCCATGTATATGTTTCATCGGGGCTGTATTTCCTAGCTTGAGAGATCATTTTCCTCAAGATATTGTATACATTATTGCTACTATAATCTATTATAATGGTTGTGTGGATCTTATGGTATTCTTGTATTAATGCATTCACTACAATTTTCCAACTCATGTTTATGTATTGTTGATCTTCACATTGGTAATATCCTGAGATATTCCCAATAGTGTAGTTGTTCCAATTTTGGAATATTACAGTGGTATCTGGAACACCTGGAGGAAATGTCGGAGAATGTACAATGTGACAATTAACTTATCACTGCAACTGAATCAAAATATGAAATGAGGTTGTAGAAGATCTAAAATAATGATTCCCTCCTCTGATAATGTATCTAAGCAAAAGGTTGATCCCTTTACTCAGAAACAACCCCTCCTGATGAGCTCAAATGACCCTCCCAACAACTGCCTACAAAATAACGCAGATCTAGATGGAGACTGCGTTGTGAAGGAAGAGGGATGGTTGGCCTGATGCCAATGGTGTGAAATTATGCTCGAGAGTCCTCCTCACTGATCCTCCAATGAATAGCCAAGCCCTCCACTGAAAAACAAGCCAAGGTGTGACTCAAGAGATCCTCTGTTGCTGCACCCTGCAACACAAAATTATGTTGCTGCAGCAATAACGCTGTCCTGGAGTAGGATGCTTGGCCTCAAGCCTATATGTGAGACAAATCAGTACAAATCCTTCAAAATTCTTCTCAAGAAGGTGAAGAAATCCTAAACATGTATTCTCTTGCAATTCTTGTCTTCCAAATCTGGAACAGCTAGCAAGGCATGACTAGAAAACGGATTTCCAGTAATGGCTGCTACAGGAATTGAAACCAAGACTTGGATCCCTTAGAAAAATGTGTTTAAGTGCTAAATCCAAGAGGAGGCTCCAAATAAATCCTTCTAAGTGGGTTAAACAGGTCTCCCACACTTAGATGTTCTCAAAAAGTGCCCGATGAAGGGGTTGCAACAATGTATGCACAAGAGCTGGAATGACAGTGTTATTTCTCAACCATGAACATATGAAGATCTGAATAGCCAACAAATAATTTTATAGCAATAAAAAGAGTACAAGTTCTTGAGGAAACATCCACTGAAGAAAGGCAATGCAAGCCTCAACAAGACATGTACATGAAATACTAGACCACTGTTATTTCTGCATAAACCCAGGCTATGAGGACACAGTTTATAAGAGGTACTGCTCCATATTACACAATAACAGAAATATATGACAATATATGGCTCAAATAAAGTTGGGGAGCAAGGCTCTAACCCCTGAAAGCAATAATACAACAATCCTCCAAAGGATTGGTTGAAATATACAAAATGGCAAAAATGTCGAAGTCGCTGGGTAGCTACTGCAACTCAAATATGGAACTCAATATAGAAGGTTGAATATGATAAGCAATCTGAATTATACCTCCTCCAATGGATCTCCAAAGTGGAAGTTTGATCCTTACACTTGAGATCTTACCCTCCAATCAACACTGCAATCCCTCACTGCAAGTGCTCCATGAAAATAACGCAGTCTAAGAGGGTAACTGCGCTGTAGGTGGAATAGAATGATTTGGCCAAGTGCCAAGATCTACAATAAGCTCAGAAAGCTTCCAAACTGATCCTCCAAAGGAAAGGAAGACTCATCCTTTGAAAAAAAAGTGATGGAAGAGGTGTTGTAATCCCTCACTGCAACACCCTGCAACACAAAATTATGCTGCTGCAGCAATAACGTTGCCCTAGAGGAGGATGTTTGGACTCAAGCCTAGATGTGAGTCAAATCAGTACAACTCCTTCAAGAGGCTTCTCAAGAAAGGAGAAGGATTCCTAAGTAGGAGATCCTTGTGCTAAGCAGCACAACAACTCAGTTAAAGAGCGGGGATTGCAGAAATGTTTAAGCATACATGAAATCAATAATCATATGCATGAATAACAATGGTTGCCTTTCCCTCCTTTTAAACACATGAGAGCTCCCTCTCCATGGGCCCCACTCTATTAGGGTTTCCTCCTTCAAGGAATATTCCCTCCTCTATCTCTTCGTTGTCCCATAGATGCTTTCCACCTCATGACTTTGCGTTGTTTGACTTGGTCAAACTTAACCAAGCCTCTTTGCAAAATGTCCCCTTTCACACATGAGGGTGTGAAATCTAGTTCCAAGGCTGATCCCCTTTCATACTAGAGGGATTTTATCCATGTTTTTATTATGAATGGGCCTTTTCACCCAATTATTCATCTCCTAAGTGAAAATAGACAAAATTAACATTCCAATTTATTGAAGGAAAAATTTGGAATATTACATTTTTTTTTTTTTATATACCCTCTTTTCTTTTCTTTCACATTTTTTTTTGGAAATCACTTGAATATTGAAAATCATACTCAATATGAAATTGCAACTCATGAAATATTCAATCACCTTGAGATCCTATGATTTATATGTTGTGAAACCAGCTCCAAAAATAGAAGAAAAGAGATATCAACGCCTTAGAAATAAGCCACTTCAAGGGGGTAACCTCCAATACATTACATGAATGAACAATTCTTGGATGATACAAATTACAAAACCTCCTTTCTATATATAGGAGTCCATGGGGCCACAATGTAATCCTAGTGGGGCCACAATGTAACCCTAGGCAACCTAACAATAATAATGTAAGGACATAATAATAACAATATGGGGGTTATAGGGGTTCAACAATAACAATAAGGGGGGATACACTAACATAATAAGGGACTACACTATTAATATAGGGACTTAACATGCCCCTCTCCTTAAAACAAGTGTTGTCCTCAATGCTTGATTATTTCTTGATGCTTTTGTATAAAATTCTCATCCTCCCATGTGAAATCTTCTATAGGAAGTTCTTCCACTTGCTGAGATACTCTGAAATTGATCGTACTTGTCGAGTTCTTATTTCTATGACCGCTTCATAACTTATTTCAATGTGATGTTCATCTTCTTGTTGTTTCATTCGATTTTGTGCCAAATTCAGGTTATCCTTTAAGAGTTGGAGAACTTGTTGTTGATGCTTGATTCGATCTTCCACTAATTTATCATCCATATTAGCTATTATTTGATCCTTCAAACAAGACTTATGTAATTCGGAAAAAAAAAAAAAAAAAAAAATACACACATTTTACTTGCTTTTGAGGAGATCAATATTGAAACTGAATTATCTCTATGATTTTGAATCTTCAATATCTGAAATTTGGCCTGTAGTAGTCCTCTGAAGCTTCTTTCAAATGCCATAGTTCTGACTTGACTTGGATTCTTCCAGACAAAGTTATGTTCGATCTCCCACAATGACCTAATTATGGACTGGTTCAGTAGAGTGAACTTGTATGACTTGCCACGTGCCATTGTTTTCTCCTTTGGCTCTGAAATTTATAGAAAGGAAACTACAGTATATGTACTTCCAGACACTTTTTACAGAATTCCAATCCGATGCTCAGAGAGAGAGTTATGAAGATTTTCCCACGATCACCTCTTTGAGATGAAATTCGGGAGCTTAAAAACAACCTAAATTCCACAGACCATATCTCTGAAAATATTGCAAACTAAGCTCTAAATTTTGGCAATGATCTTCCTCAGGATTTATTATTCGCTCCATAACAATTTCAGCTTATGAAACTTTGTAGAAAAAAATTTATAGCGAAAATTCCTAGGCAACCCCCATTTTGGGTAAAGTTAGGAGCTTGCCATATTTAACCCCTTCACCAGGATCATATCTCTAAAAAATGTTACTATGAGCAACTTGTTAAAGGATACACAACGATATTCAGTTTCATCTTAAAAGCAAAAATTTCAGATTTTGCACCTTCGTATAAAAAACTTTATAGCGAAAATGCCATGATGAAACCCTAGTATCCAAATCTCTGATACCAAATGTTGTGAAACCAGCTCCAAAAATAGAAGAAAAGAGATATCAACGCCTTAGAAATAAGCCACTTCGAGGGGGAAGCCTCCAATACATTACATGAATGAAAAATTCTTGGATGATACAAATTACAAAACCTCCTTTCTATATATAGGAGTCCATGGGGCCACAATGTAACCCTAGCCGACCTAACAATAATAATGTAAGGGCACAATAATACAATATAGGGGTTACAGGGGTACAAAAATAACAATAAGGGAGGCTACACTAACATAATAAGGGACTACACTATTAATATAGGGACTTAACATTATAGGATACTAACAGTAGGAATGGTTGTAGCCTACAAGCTATGGTCACAGGCAGAAAAGATGGTTAGCAAGTTAGTGAACACATGCTAATATATATAAAAAAAACACTAAATTATGGAATGTATTATGCATATAGAGAGAAGAAACACAACTAAACAAAAACAAAAGCAAAAGATCACAATGAGTCAAACGTGACAATAATGCAAACGGTGGAATCAAAGTCCCTCTTGTTAACCGCTATTAGTAAGAAAGATAAAATGTTACACTCTTGCCAAAGGATCCTTAGAACTATGGAGTTCTAAGACCCAGTGCAAGGAATTTTTTACCCTTTAGCTGATGTCGCAAGGTCTCTCTATTCTCCAAAATATTGAATTTGTTGGGTGGCCAACAACTGAATCCTCAACTCTACTATTTCTATGGATTACACGTTGTTGGCTTGCTCATGAGAAATTTGGTCAGCATAACAATGTGTTCTCATTTTGAATATCTCCTGGTGGAAATTTATAGGAAAATTCAAATCCTTCTTCCCTCTCTTGGTACACTTGTGGATGGTGACCCAAGAGAGAGGGTTGATTCCTTTGTGTGCCCACTGGATTCCTTTGTGTGCTCACTTGAGGTCCCAAAGTGGCTTAGGCAGTTGTCCTTGGACAGCCTCAAGTAGAGAATCATTTCCTGAAGTGTGTCAAGTGGTCTCAGAAAGTGGCTTCCGCCACTTCCAGGACCGCGTGGCTTTTTGAGGGAAATTCGTGCATACCAATGCGCCTATCGAAGGAAAATGCGCGCAACGCGCATTTTTCAGGTGTCTAGTGAGCAATTTGATTTTTTCCTCTTGACCTTATAGATTTTTTAAATTTTCCAGATCCTCTAATTTTCCTCAGCCCTGTAAATCCTTCAACCTGTAATTTAATAATGTCATTTTTGATTGTCTGATTTTCCTGTGATAACAGTATGATATGTCAAATGTACTTAGAACAACCTGCATAACAAAGTCATTTTCAATTTCTCAACTTAGACCAACATTTGATATTTTAAGCATAGTGTTTTTGTTTGATGACAGATTTAATTGATTCAAATTGGAGCTTAAATTATTTTATATATCTCTCTCCAATAGAAATGGGTTTTTGAGACAAGAAGAATTGATGGGTCAAATATGCTAGTGAACAGCAAGAAAAATAGAGTTTTGAGAATGTTGATTTACGATAGGCAGTCATTATTTTGGTCATAACTTTCTCATACGATATCAAAATAGAGTGATTCAAATTTCCTTGTAAACTAGACTCATAGGGGAATATACCATAAAAAATATTTGCAATATCTAGTCATTTGGGCCTCCAAAAACTTACTGTCCCAATTATGTTCCTGAGTTTCTTAGTAGACACCCTGTCAATGTTTTGGTTATAACTTTTTCGTTTGAGATCCAAATTGAATGATTCAAATTGGATTGTAAAGTATACATCAAGGGTTAGTTAGGAAATAAACAGGTTTTGAAAACATGCCCATTTGGTCCCTCAAAATATGACTGTCCCGACTGTTTTTCCAGAAATTTAATGAAGCCCGCAAACGATAAAATATGATAAACAAACATTTTTCCCAAAATAGTGATGAGTGTTTGTAGAAATGTGATTTTCAATATAATATTTCTACATACACAAATAAATACAAATATATATCACCAATATCAATTTACACATCATATTGCAGCAAATACACCTCTTTTTACATATAAAGAAATTTATTTATTTATGCACTTATTTATTTTATTTTCTACACTACGTACTTTACTTTGAACAAGATGAAATATCTCTATGTATAAGAGTACTTCCAATGGAACCATTTTCGAAACAAGGCCTCAAGTATATACATACCCAAAATAGAAAAATACACATTAATAAATACCAGGGCAGGAGAGACCAAGTTTCATTGAAAATATGGTGCCAAAAATTGCTTTAAGTATGGAGTGATGTTGCAAACGAATGATGGAGTGAAACCAATCATCAATATAGCCTTGACTCTCTTGATTTCCCATGGTTTTCATATAATGAATTTCTTCCGTGAATTCTACAATTTCTGGATTTGAAGCCTTCCCAATCTCAATATAAGTTTTTTGTAATGGTGCATGTGAGATAGAATGGGTAGGAAGGGTGGGCAAATTTTGCAGTTCAACATTGTAAGCATGTTTTACTAGTTTATTATTGTGAGTATGTGGAATGGATTGAGCAGGAAACTATGTAGTGCATGGAGGATGATGCAGGGGCATTAGACACTAGCGAGCAATGTAGGAGTTTTGTCCACATGTTGTGGCTAGGAGGGTTCCAAATCATTTGAATTTGTAACAGCAAGGTGTCAATACCTTAGCTGACTGTTGCATTTATATCAGTTAGAGTCAGTAGAAGTCGAATATCTTGGTTTAGTCCATCTGAGCTGACACGTGGCCTTAAGCGGTTTGGAGATACTGCCCTCATCGCGCGTTAACTTTCGACTGTGGACTCAGCGTGATATCGACGTACACCGTCTGATCTAGAGGCTGGCCATCGAACGGTGATCGCACTCAGATATGCTAGGAGGATAACTTAAGGTACGGACGTTGAATTACATTGAATTCCGTCGACTGTACAGGTGGGCCAGAGGCCTAAAGTTGTTTATTTAAAATGTGTCGGGTTATTAATATAAGATTCTGAAGGGTGACAACCTTAGTTCTAAGGTTCGACGATGGAATTAAAGTTCGGGGGTATATATTTAAATCTTCCCAAGTTGCTTAAGGTATTTATTTGTCAATTTCTCTGAAATTGATAAATAAAATTACGAAAGAGTTGAGAAATGAACAGAGTTAATTCAAGAGAAATGCTGACAGAGCTACTGTAGAGACCAGCTCTCCTTGTGGGGCCCGAATTCAAATTTGTTGTTGTCAATTGTGGTATCAGAGTTGTTTTTGAGTTGTTTTTGCAGAAAATTAACATGGCAATCCGAGTTGGTAGAGGTGCTGGCAGAAGGAGACCCGTTGCCAATGCAGAAGTGTTGGAGACCTTGCAGAGGTTTGAAGCCAGAATGGATGCCATAGAGTGAAGACAGCCCAGAGATCCTGAAGGCATCAGTGAACCTGAGATAGAAGAATCTGGAGAATTTGCTGAGATTCCTCCTGACATGAGGCTCCTCAGAACTGTTCTGGGGTCTGCAATTAAGCCCAATATTGAAGTATCAATTTTTGCAGGAGGACTGAATCTAGAGGAGCTGGTGGACTGGATTAATGAAATTAAAAAGTGCTTTGACTATGAAGAAATGAGTGAAGATAAGAAATTCAAGTTTGCAGTAGCAAAGTTGAAGGGACATGCTGCACTTTGGTGGGATGGAGTGTAGGCAGAAAGAAGGAGAGTTGGCAAGCAGCCTATCAAAAGTTGGAACGGAATGATAGCTAAGTTAAAAGGTAAATTCTTGCCTAGTGATTATCAGCTAACATTGTTTAGGCAAATGCAGAACCTGAGACAGAGGTTGCTGATAGTAAAGGAATATACAGAAGAATTCTATAGAGTGAGCATAAGAGCTGGGAAATTTCAAGACACACCAAAGAAGACTTCCAGATATGTGAATGGTCTCCAGTTGGAGATCCAAGATGAGATTGGTCTTCTATCTCCTAAGACAGTTGAAGAGGCCTATCAGATGGCCTTGAAAGTAGAGGAGAAACTCCTGAGGAAGCAGTCTGCCAAAGGGAGAGGTGCTTTCCATGGAAAGGGAAGTCAGGGTGGTAGAGGAAAGCCTACTACACCTATAGATGGAGCTAATAGTAGCTCACCTCAGAATGCATCTACAGAGGGTGATGCAAGAGGCGGAAGGGGTTCTTACAGAGGAAGAGGAGGCAGAGGCAGAGCTAGAGAATTGAGGTGCTATAGATGTCAGCAAGTGGGACATAAGCACTATGAGTGCCCAGAGAATGTGGGTGCCAGTCCAAGAAATGTTTTTGTTGCCCAGGTTGGAGAAGAGGCAGCAATTGAAGAAGAAATTCTACCAGAGAGGGGAGAATCCTTGGTGGTTAATAAGGTCCTGTTGAAACAAACCAAAGAGGTCATTGAGCCTGCACAAAGGAAGACTTTGTTTAGGAGCATATGTAAAGTCCAGGGGAAATACTGCCAACTAGTCATTGATAGTGGCAGCACAGACAATCTAGTTTCCACTGAGGTGATAGAGAAGTTGAAGCTGAAGACAAGGGAGCATCCAACTCCCTACAGGGTGTCCTATCTGCATAAAGGGCACCAGCTGATTGTAAAATAACAGTGTGAGATAGAGCTGCAAATGGGAAACTATAAAGACAAATTCCTGTGTGATGTGATGCCCATGGATGTGTGTCACATACTGCTGGGTAGACCTTGGCAGTTTGACAGAGCAGTAGTGCATGATGACAAGAAGAACACTTACAAGTTCTTCAAAGATGGGGTACATCTTACATTTATACCCATGGAAGAAGGAGAACCATCAAGCAGAGTGGTTCATCCAAAGACCTTGTTGCTGAGCTTGAAGGAATATCTACAGCAGATTGAAGAAGAAGAGGTAAGCTTTGCTTTAGTTTGCAAGCCTAAAGTAGTTCTTACTTCTACAAAGATTTCTAATTTTCCAATAGAAATTCAAGAGATGTTAGACAGTTATTGTGACATTGTTGTGGATGATTTACCTGATGAGCTGCCGCCTGTGAGGAAGATCAGCCATCAGATAGATTTTATCCCTGGTTCAAATCTGCCAAATAAGGCAACCTACAGAATGACTCCCACAGAAAATGAGGAAATCAGGAAACAAGTACAGGAATTGGTGGACAAGGGACTGATCAGAGAAAGTTTGAGTCCATGTGCAGTACCAGTAGGATTGAGCCCGAAAAAAGATGGAGGCTGTAGGATGTGTACTGATTCCAGAGCAATCAATAAGATAACAATCAGGTACAGATTCCCTTTGCCCAGAGTTGAGGATTTAATGGATTGTTTGAGTGGTGCTAAATATTTTTCAAAGATAGATTTAAAAAGTGGATATCATCAAATTAGAATAAGAGAGGGTGATGAGTGGAAAACTGCCTTTAAAACGAATGAAGGACTGTATGAATGGATGGTAATGCCTTTTGGGTTGTCAAATGCACCTAGCACTTTCATGAGACTTATGAATGAAGTGTTGAAAGAATTCATTGGTAAATTTGTGATAGTGTATCTGGATGATATATTAGTTTTCAGCAAAACCAAAGAAGAACATCTAAGGCATCTTAATTATGTCTTGAAGAAGCTGCACCAAGAGAAACTGTTGATAAACTTAAAGAAATGCTCATTCATGAAGGAAGAGTTGGTGTATTTGGGCTTTGTTGTCTCTGCAGAAGGATTGAAGATGGACCCAGAAAAGGTTAAGGCAATTGTGGAGTGGCCTTCACCCAGGAATGTTTTTGAGGTAAGAAGTTTCCATGGACTTGCCAGTTTTTACAGGAAATTTATAAGAAACTTCAGTAAGATTAATGCACCCATCATTGAGACAATAAAAAAGAGCAAACAACCATTTAAATGGACTGCTGAAGTAGAAAGAAACTTTAAACTTTTGAAGCAAAAGATAAATGAAAAGCCTGTTTTGATTCTGCCTGATTTTGCTAAACCATTTCAAGTGAAGTGTGATGCCAGTGGAGAATTCATTGGAGCTGTGCTGAGTCAGGATGATAGGCCTGTAGCTTATTTCAGTGAAAATATGAATGACACCAGAAGGAAGTATTCCTCTTATGATAAGGAATTCTATGCAGTTGTTAAGGCATTGAAAAAGTGGAGGCATTATTTAATGTCCAAAGAATTTGTATTATACTCTGAAAATCATGCTTTGCAGTACATTATACAACAACCCAAGTTAAATCATAAGCATGCCAAATGGGTTGAGTACCTCCAAAGTTTTAACTTTGTTTTGAAACATATAAGTGGCCAAGAAAATAAAGTAGCTGATGCTTTGAGTAGGAGGCACATGCTTGTTCAAGAGACCAATTTTGAAGTTCTAGGATTTGATTTTCTCAAAGAACTGTATAAAATAGATTCAGATTTTAAGGAAGCATTTGAAGCATGTTTTAACCATGTTCTAACGGATAGAAGCCAATGGCTGGATTATTTCTTGTAGGAGGACTTACTATTCAGGAGAAACCAACTATGTGTACCAAAATGTTCCATGAGAGAAAATTTGATCAAGGAGAAGCATGGTGGTGGACTTGCTGGGCACTTTGGTACCAATAAAACTTATGAATAGCTAAGTCACTTCTATTATTGGCCCAATATGAGAGCATAAGTGGAAAATTTTGTGAAAAATTGCAAAATATGTCAATATCCCAAAGGAAGGAGCCAGAATGCAGGATTGTACATTCCCTTGCCTATTCCAGATAGGCCTTGGGACATGGTGAGTATGCATTTTGTTCTAGGATTGCCCAAGACTTAGAGAGGGAATGATGAAGTCTTTGTTGTAGTGGACAAATTTTCCAAAATGGCACATTTTATTCCATGTTATAAAACTAGTGATGCCACCCATGTTGCTAACTTGTTTTTCAAAGAAGTTGTTAGGTTGCATGGGTTGCCCAAGAGTATTATTTCAGACAGAGACACTAGGTTTGTGGGCCATTTTTGGAGGAAATTTTGGAAGAAACTTGGTACCAACTTGAATTTTAGCTTAGCTTATCATCCTCAGACTGATGGACAAACTGAGGTAGTGAATAGAAGTCTAGGAAATTTGTTGAGAAGTCTTGCAGGAGAGCATCCCAAGCAGGGGGATCATATTTTTCCCCAGGTAGAATATGCATATAATGACTCACCAAACAGAAGCACAGGGCAGAGTCCATTCCATAATGTTTATGGAATGCACCCCAGAGGAACATCAGAGTTAAGAAATCTTGGAAAGGCAGAACTGAGGAGTGTTGATGGTGAGGAATTTGCTTCAGAAATCCAAGCCATACATGAACAAGTGAAACAACAGCTACAAGGCAGCAGCATCAAATACAAAGGCAAAGAAGACTTGAGCAGAAGAGAAGTCCATTTTGAAGTAGGAGATCTAGTTTTGGCACACTTGAGAAAGGAGAGATTCCCAAAGAAGCACTATAACAAACTGAAGTTTAAAAAGATTGGGCCATGCAAGATACTTAGAAAGTTTTCTGCTAATGCTTATGAGATTGAATTGCCTCCTGATGTTGGAATATCTCCCATTTTTAATGTTGCAGATTTGTACAAGTATGAAGATGGTGGTGCAGAAGAGGGACCAGCAAACAAGGAACAGATTGAGTGGGAAAAGCAGCTACCTCTGGCACAACCACTGCAGCCAAAGAAGATATTAGACAAAAGAGTGTTCAGGAAGAGCAGAGGACAAGAGTACTTTCAGTACTTAATCAAATGGAAGGACCAGCCAGAGGAAGATGCCACTTGGATGACTGAAGGAATGTTGCAGAATATAGGCAGATCAGTGGAGGAGCTCATGGACAGGAGTCCATGAAGAAAATTGCCCTCGGGAGTCTGACGCAGGGACATTAGACACTAGCCGGCAATGTAGGAGTTTTTTCCACATGTTGTGGCTAGGAGGGTTCCAAATCATTTGAATTTGTAATAGCAAGGTGTTAATACCTTAGCTGATTGTTGCATTTAGATCAGTTAGAGTCAGTAGAAGTCGAATAGTTTGGTTCAGTCC
The DNA here is from genome assembly GCA_034641835.2 of Pinus albicaulis. Taxonomy (NCBI): domain Eukaryota; kingdom Viridiplantae; phylum Streptophyta; class Pinopsida; order Pinales; family Pinaceae; genus Pinus; species Pinus albicaulis. Next base: position 371,914,750 of record CM076580.1, read on the forward strand.
ATCTGTCTTGTTCAGTTATTCGAATTATGTAATTAGGTTTTTGTTAGAATATAAAGGGTCCTCACCGAGGAACCGAAGAGACACATTGTAATGCATATAAATTATATCACCCAGATGTATTGAGGGAAGGAGAATTCTGTAGTAAAATCTTAGTGTTAAGCAATTGCTTCCTGTTGAATAAATTTCAATGCTTGTTTATTATCAATTTGTCTCAAATTGATCTTTGTGAGGGAATTTGTTTAATTGTGAGGTGGTTGAACACTGTTCTGTGTATAATTGTTGAATAGAGTTGCTGTGTAAACTCGGCATGCCTCTCTATCCATTACTGATTGTAGATTTCTCTTAAATGATCAGAATTAGCTCTGTTGAGATAGAACCCTGTAAGAAACCTTGAAGGGATGTACGGGACCTGACTGTAGGTGTCGAGTCGTGTGTATGCCTTGAATTCTTGAACGAGCGCACCAGTAGTGTGGTTACCCATAGAACTGTGGACTTCTAGTCGTAGTGGAAGAACCCGCTTATAAGAGAAATAGACTTGTTTTATTTTTAATTGAAAGTTCTGTCCTGAAGGTCCGAACCTGAGTTAGGAACCGGAGCGAAGGGAAGGAATGGCGTAACCCTGGTTTAGTCCCTTGGTCAATCACTGTATGAAACTGGAGCTATTTTGATCGCACCGCATTTGGGAGGAAAGTTGTATTTCCATTTCGAGCGCGACACATGCTAGGAGCTGACACGTGGCCTTAAGCGGTTTGGAGATACCTCCCTCATCGCGTGTTAACTTTTGACTATGGACTCAGCGCGATATCGACGTACGTCGTCTGATCTAGAGGCTGGCCATCGAACGGTGATCGCACTCAGATATGCTCGGAGGATAAATTAAGGTATGGTTGTTGAATTACATTGAATTCCGTCGACTATACAGGTGGGCCCGAGGCCTAAAGTTGTTTATTTAAAATGCGTCGTGTTATTAATATAAGATTCTGAAGGGTGACAACCTTAGTTCTAAGGTTCGGCGATGGAATTAAAGTTCGGGGGTATATATTTAAATCTTCCCAAGTTGCTTAAGGTATTTATTTGTCAATTTCTCTGAAATTGATAAATAAAATTACAAAAGAGTTGAGAAATGAAAAGAGTTAATTCAAGAGAAATGCTGACAGAGCTACTGTAGAGACCAGCTCTCCTTGTGGGGCCCGAATTCAAATTTGTTTCTGTCAGAGGATTTTGATGATGTAGTTGATTGGGTTGTGTGGATGATTTTGATAGAAAAGCAATATGTTGTTGAAAAGTTGGTAAATAATATGGATGATGTGTTTTTACTACAAGATGAGGGAGAGTCGTCATATAATCATAAGATGAACCATGCCAAACTTGTGGACAATATTGGTGGGGATTATATTGAGATTGAGATGGTTTCCCTGACACAGGAGTATTACATAATGGATTATGAAAGTAATAAAATGGAAAGGAAGTGTTTTGAAACATACATGTAGGCCATGGTTTCCATGGTTGTGAAATTTTTGTAGCTTCTCCATCTCTTGGATACATTGTTTTCATCCCAGGTAAGAAAGAGCAATTATCCATAGGATGCTCCTTTTGGCAATGAGGAAAAACACTTCTTCAAATTCTGTTTGATTTCTCTTAACCTGCAAAACATGAAATTGTGAATTTAGAGAGCTAATAAAATCAATTTTCAAATAAATCATTGATTTCAACTCTTATATATCCTATTCTTGTAGTAGATTTGGAAATTAAAGAAGAAAATTCTCTAGAATTCGTACCAGCCTTGGAGATTCCTCCTGAATACCTTATGCATAAATCACAAACATCATCATGTGATAGCTGAAAAATATCACCTTTTCCTATCAGATTTAAGAGTTCTAAAAGTTCATCTTTGATTCCTTTAAGAATGAGTTTTTTTAAGATCTCTTTTTCCAAATGTTTATGCTTTGATTTTTTAAGGTTGTATTTAAATCGCTCCACACAGTCCTCCAATATTTCATCTTCCCCTTGTATAATACTGAAAATACCTCCACTGGCCTCGCAATAGTCTTGGTACTTCTTCAATAATACATTCTTCATGTCCTCCCATGTTTGAATGCAGTTCCCACCAAGGTTCATGAACCATCGGAGAGCTTCTCCTTTTAGAGTAAGAGGAAACACTTTTAACATTTTATCATTAGTACAACAATCATATCCTCTACAAAATACTTCAAACTCAAATAAAAATGTATCTGGAAACCATGAAATTTTGGTAGAGAGGATGGGGCAATGATGTGCAGTTGTGTCACTCCTCCTAGATCTCTGATAAGAAAATAAAAAGTAGCAGTGTGTGTCATTTCTTCCCAAAATAGAAGATGTTCTTCATGTGTTTATTTGAAGCTCCTTCTTAAAATGTTCCTGTCAATAGGTTAGTGAAATGGGTGGTGCTCACATCACCACTTAAGTGAAATGATAAGAAAAATTCAAGTTCCTACCTTTAATATTCCTACTTTTAATCATGCATGCCATATGACCTAAGCCTGACTACTGAGAGTAGACCCATCATTAGTTCCCTAGGATGCATGCGTAGGTTCTTACCTTCTGTCTTCAATATTCAACCCTCACAAAATCAGGTTTGCATGTACAACCAGATATTAGTGTGGTAGTGCTATTTGACTGCCTCCCCGACAACGACGCCAAAATGTTGAGTAAAATTAATTGATTAATAAATAAAACAACTAATAACCTAGAAATTAATTATCAACCAAGGAATGTCTTTTTGTTTCAAGGAAATCGACAAAATATATGCAAGCAAATACCAACAGCTAACACTGGTTCTATATGATTATGTTCAACACTATCAAGTTCATTCAAAAAGAAATAAAATGTAAAACTTGAAAAACAATACTAAATCTCAAAAATAGAAAGTAAATGACAGGAAAATAATTATGCTAATCACACGACTTGAATCAATACTAAATTAAATCACACATTTCTGAATTGTAAATTTAACCTATTACACCCAACATAATTCAAATGTTAATCTAGAACAATAAATTAAATGAAATCTAGAAATTGCAAGAAATAACAAATCTAGAAAATGCAGCAAACAACAAATTACTTTTAAAGAAAGGAAATTTACTTTAAAGAAAAACAATTGAAATTCAAATAAACAAGCACTCAACTAAACTAATTTAGATGTTTAAGGTAGCACCTCATCCAAAGTAGTGGGCCCAACTGCCCAAGACTCAGTTCTGCCTTGAGAAATAATTCAAATCAGATTACAAGTAACAGATGTAGAACTAAATGGATAGCTTCCTTCATTAAAATATATGAGAGAAATAATTACATCAGAATGAATCTTTTAGCTTTGTCTCAATTTCAACAATTTTTAATCTCCAATTCAACAATTGTTCATTCCAATTCAATGATTGTTCATCACCCACTTTGATCTTTGTTTTCATTTAAATATACAGAGCAAAGGGAAATTACAGCTAACTTGATTACAAAATGATTTACCATTAAAATTGTAGATTGTTTACAACAAATTGATCATAAATATCATATTTGAAATATCTTTCCATCATGATTCAGCTGGAACAAGTCGAATATGGTATTGCAATTGGAATAATTTGGACAATGGCCACAACAGCAAATCTGAGAAAATCATCTTCGGAGAACCTTCCATTTCTCTCAATACAGACAAAATTTTGGAAAAATGCTCATTGGAAAACTGAATTGGTCTGTTCTGCACAAAACTCGTGTCTCAAATTTTTAGGATTCATCTTCATTTGTCTGAAATCACCAATGCAAAACCGTCACTTTTTATTCCCGTAAATTTTTTAGTTGATATAGTTGGAGATCGAATTTCCAATCTAGAAGAGATCTTGGAGGCTAAAAGCATGAGTGATGTTATAAAAGATTAATAAAACATATTTGAAAAAATCATGCATAATAATTATCAATTTATTAAAAATAAAGGAGAATAATTATTACTTATCCATAAGAGCATAAATAACTATAAAATGGAATTATATGATAAATTATGATAAGTAATGTGATAAAGGATGGTAGAAATGGATGAAATAGACGTTAAAATGTGGTAATAATAATGAAAATTTAGTGGCCCAACAGTGGGCACCCTATCCAATTGGGCTAGATGAAAATTAAGGAATTTTGGGAACACGTCATAGTTACATCAACAACTAGAACGACACAAAGTGGAGGTCAATGTTGTTGGAATTTTGGTGTTGGTGTTGTCGAGGCAGCCCCTGTGAAAGAATTATTCAATTGTAACAGATTATACTGTAATAATTTCCTCGTTTTGTTTGTTGTAAGAGATCTAATAGTAATGCGGTTGGTGTAGAGATTTCATGGTGAACCAATTGTGGCTAGCCGCTACCCACTAAGCTAGAAGCCTCAAACTGGTGTTTCAATTGCCATTATTTTATCAGTGAAGGTAATAGTTCTATAATTATCATTATTATTTTTAATTACTTAAATAATTAAGGAGAAACATATGCCTAGTTATTGATTCTTTGATCACGAGAGAATACACCAATAAGGCCATAATAATATGGAATGACAAGGATAAGGTTGTGGCAGCTTTCAAGGTTTACATAGCATATAAAGCTAGTGTCTTCTAGAGGTCCATATCAAAAACTATATCAGAGTGCAGGATTACATCAAACCTTTGGGAAACTTTGTATTTCAATCATGTTTATGTTTTTGGATTTGTATCCATTTATATCGTATTCTCAAGGCATACTTATATTCCAATCATGTTCCATTTATATCGTGTTCTCAAATTTACTCTGGAAGAATTGTCTTTCAAGTTGCAATTTTTTAAACATTTAAGGATGTCAATCATGTTTCTAACTTGTTTTTCTGGCCAATTTTTCCCTAACTTGTGTTCAAAAATTTCTCTGTTGATATGAGTGGTTGTGGGAAATTTTTTCTTGATCTGGAAGTTTTTGTTTTGGGAAGTATATCTAATGTATTTAGATCGGCCACAAACCTTCCAAAATATTGAGTTGAATAGTGTTCCACTTACAAGAGTCACCAGGCTCTGGGAAATCCATGTTGGTCACCTCTCTCTTTGGCACAAGTTTCCCTATTTTTAATCCTGACAAGCCTAAAGGAGTTGACACTCCAGCCAACGAGTTGAAACAATCTTGAAATTCCAAGTGAAAGATATGGATGGCGGCCTAACAATTGATATCAAAAGAAATTAATATGTAAAGGTGGCCTCTTAATTCACATCTTAAGAAAAATTCCAAAACTTGTTGCATTTAAGGATCTGATTTCTTGTATTATTTCAAGAATTCATAAATATAAATTTCATGCCTTAAAAAGGTATTAGTTTTGTTTATGTATTCATTCAATATCTCATAAATTTCAGAAAAACTCTTGTATGTTACGTAAGGGAATGAGATCCCAAGAAACCCTGTGGAAATTGAGTACATGTTTGGACTTGGTGTACTGCAAAGGTTTGAAGGAAACTACCTGGCATTAACCTGGATTAGATTATGTGAAGTCTTGCAGTATGAAGGCTTGCCTTCTCATTGATAACGAAAAAATATAACAAGGTGATTGGGCTTGTAGTCTCAATTCCCATCCTGTTTCTATCTATCAAGTGGATCAGTTCACATCGTTGGTTGTAAGGTATTCATGTTCTAACAATACTCCTATTATCTATTTTTGTCTTTAGTTATTAAAATTAACTCTTCTCTTTTATCCCATGGTTACTCCTTTAATATGATCCGAGAAAAGATATTTTCATAATTGCAACTCCAGCTCTCAACCCTTCCCACATTGATAAGATTATGCACTCCAAAGTAGGGTAATTTATGTTGCATATGATGCAAATATATATCTTTATGGGAATATACATCTTCTAATGCAGTCTTAACACTTCGTTTTTCTCCTTTTCTTACACGAAGAACCTAGGGGATCATGTCCATTTTAAAATGTCTCCAATATTCAACAACCAAATACCAATCTTCACTTTTCTCTACAAATTTTTTAGATTGGTCTCATATATTTCACTTAAAATCTTTCACAACTTCAATGTGATTTCTCATTTTTGAAATATAGCTAATGGAAAATATTTACAAGTAACAATCATTGGTTGGCCATTGATGCACTGAACAACTCTGTACTAATTTTCCAAATCCATCTCCACACCTTAGGCACAAGAGAAGTTTTTCACAATAGGGAATTCCCTCGGGAAAAGATTTTTCATGTAATTTTTTCATTGGATATCACGGGGAATCTCCACAGGATAAGAATTTATCTTTGATCCTTAAACAAACATCACAAATTTGACCAATATACACAAAGAATAATCACTCATGAACCTTAACTGAACATATGTCTTCCTTTTCTTCTTAGGATATTTACCTTGGAGGATATAATAAAGTAAAACAATGGATGAAAAAATGTCTCCCTTGTATTCTAGCATAGGTAATGAGTGGATGAGGATGAGGAGATAGTGAGTGATGATATCGTGGTATACCTCAGCGATAATTTTTAAGGCTTTGAAGAGGAGAATTTTGGGGTTGTTATTAAAACATTTTTTGGTATATCTTAATTTTTGATATGCAATAACCTTCTTTTGTGTGCATTGACAACTTGGCTTCATAATATCACACCAAATTTGGCACACCTATCAGGCCTAGTGCAGCATTCCCACATATTTGAGCAAGCTGAGACTTCAACTGTTCGTAAAAAACTGGAAAAAAATTATGATTTTTAGTAAACCATACAATGTTTATTTTATGGGAAAAGTCGTGATATTTTCAGGTTGAAAAAATCGGTTGGATGAAAAATCACAATTTTTCGGCACATTGCCAAAAATCAGCGATGTTATCAACACTGCATAAAAATATTAAAAATAATGTCGAGCATGGTTAAATGTGGAATTACAACCTTAATTTCATCAAGCAAGAGTAACATTTCAGATTCCCTTGTCATGCATTTTTTCTTTTGGTTAAATATTTTGCACTTTGAATTTGTTTCCAAACTCAAGTTCCTCGACAAGTGCAACTGCTTTTTAAATTCATCAGCTCATAATAAAAAATTAGTGATAATACTTCTTTTTTCCATTTCCTTGTTTGATTTGCTTTCAAGTTTAAAGATATATTGATGAACGATTTAATGCAAGTCAAATCTACTTGAAATCATGATTTTCAACTTAAAACATAGAATCACGCCAGGTGATTCTGGTGCTTATATCATTGTTGTGGGTAGTTAACTAGTGTGTGTTATTCAAGTATGTGTCACTTGAAATAATAATTGGAAGGAAGAGTTTATATTTCTAGTCACATTTCATTGCATTGTATTTTTGTATTGTTACTTATCTGGAGAAGGATATATTAAATCTATAAAGAAGAATTTTTGTGGTGATATACCATAGAGGATGCCCACTAAATACCACCAAATGTGCACAAAACTTACAGAAGTAGAATGCAGATGAAATAACTAGATCCAGGGCTTCTCAGGCCCCAAAACTTACCTGCCACAAGCATGGAGATTAATCATGAAAAATCATTCCCTTCTAGATTATGAATTTCCCGAGGTACGTTCCTTTCAGGTAGAGGATACTTTTCCTTTTCCCGTGAAGGACTTGGACTTAGGTTTCAAATACCTTGATTTTTTTCTTAAACCAAATTGTTACAAGTTTGAACATTTGGTATCTTAAATTGTGTTTCCTTTAACTTTGAAAAAAGGTTTCGAAATTCCCTTTGGCATTGACTTACTAGATTTTTCATGTAGCATTTGAAGATTGTATGGTTTTGTTGTTGTTTTTGGTTGAAGCACCCTTTTTGTTAATCTTGATTTTATGTTTCACCCTATAAAAATATAGAATGCACAATCTATAAGACACAAAATTATGAAGGATTTGTAAAATAAGCTAAACACAAATAAAAATGGAGGAAATTTTTTTTATATATATTCAACTATGTCAATAGTCAAATAAAGATAATATGCATTTGTTGTACATAAGGCAATCGTACTCCATAGCTTGTAAAAGTAAACTAAGTTTACAACTACAAGTTGTAAGATGCATTCTTATATTAGGTGTGTACGTGCATTTCAAAATATTTGGTTTAGTTATTTGTGTCTAATTATTGCTTCAAATGTGACCATGCAGTGGACATTTGACCTTTTTATTTCTCATAGCAAGAATTCTATACAATACTTTTATGGTGCAGAGTTTGGAATTTTTGGTGGTAAGTTATCTCATCTATTTATTTGTATTTTCTTTCATTTTCCTCGTGTCAAAGAGGAGCTTATTTACTTGTTTTAAATATTCTAATTGAACGTTTCATTGAAATTTTAGTATTTTTATAAAAAGTTGTCATGAAGTGTATGAAGTCCTACCTCAAGCATGAATTTGCATATCTCAACATTTTCTATTTTTTTTGTCGTGGATAATTATTGGAAGAAGTGTTTAAGGGGGGGGGGGCATTGTATTTAGTGTTTTTGTGAACTTTTCCATGTGTTGTAAAGGAAGTTCTATAGTCTCATTATATTGCAAATAGTGATAAGAGTTTTAATATATGTTTTAATTAAAAAAGCAGATGAGATCACAGTATTAGTATTTAAATGAACATCTATTGGTTGTAGATCGAAGACCTTGGATTCATCTTCCAGCCCTCGACTATCAAAAGAATGGAGCTTCTAGTCTTTAGCATGACTCTCGATTGGTGGATGCTATCAGTTATACAATTTTTAGAGGCAAACTATTGAATGATTTGAAAGGTGGAAAGACATGTGCAATGCATTGGAAACGCAGTGGGAATGTTTTGAAGTGATTAGACAATTTTCATGTGTAAATTGTAGCCCAATCAATAGTTAGTTGGAAACTCATATTGTAATACTCGACCTTTCATATAATTAATAAAATTTGTGGTTCAAATGATTTGCGATTGTATTTGATATTTTTTGTGTTGTTATCAACTTATGAGGCTGCATGATTCACGTGTTTTTTTATTAGATAAGCATGAATATTGTATGGTATTTTTTTAATATAGTCGCAAAATCATACTAATGCATTTATGTTTATTAAAAATGAACACAAATCAAATGAATATAAAACTACTAAATTAGTAGTTTATATTAATCAATAATAAACACAAATAAAATGAATATACAACCACTAAATTATTTTTTTATAATGATTATTAATGAAAGTAAATGAAATGAATATAAACTACTAAATCATGCATTTATATAATGAATGTGAAACTAAAAAAATAAGATAAATGACTACTACAAATGATAAAATTGTGATTACAAACGACGACTAAATTTTGCATATATACGACTATTAGTAGCTAATTTATTGTATCTTATAACACGACCGAAATTTAGTCATGTTTCTTTGGTCATTAATTGGTTTCAAACGGTGACTAAAATTTGCATGTATATGACTATTAGTAGCTAATTTACAGTATCTGATAACACGACCAACATTTTGATCATATTTATTTGTTCATTAATTGGTTTTATCGGGTGATAATAGAGTAATATATTTTATTGTATATTTCGTCATTAATTATGGAAATTAATGAATAAATTAATGACCGGATTTATGACTCAATATACTACTAGACAATAAAATTGAGACAATCAATTAATGACTAAGCTAAAAATGACTAAAAGTTGGTCGCATTATAAGATACTATAAATTAGCTACTATTGGTCACCGACTGAAAAAAGGTCGTTTATATGCAAATTTTAGTTATTTTTTTGGTAACTAATTAACCATTTTGTACCGGTGGTAGTTGGAGCATTAGTTAACCCAAATGGAACTACAACAAACTCATAATGCCCATACCTGGTCTGGAAAGTAGTATTGTAGATATCCTCTTCTTTGATGTGTACATGATAATATCTAGATCTCAAATCAATCTTCCAAAACATTGCTTCTCCCTTCAACTGATCTAAAAAGTCAACAATCATCGCCAATGGATACTTTTTCTTGATGGTCACCTTGTTCAACTGCCTATAATCAATGCATAACCTCAGGGTACCATCCTTCTTCTTCACAAACAATACCGGTGTACCCCAAGGCGATAAACCCGGCCTAATGTATCCCTTGTAAATAATTTCCTTCAACTGCAACTTCAAATCTACTAACTCTAGTGTGCTCATCTTCTACGGTGTCTTTGATGTTGGTGTTGCCCTTGGCACCATCTCAATGGAAAAGTCCACTTATTTGTGAGGCAAAAACTCTGAAATATTTGTTAGGAACACATCCTGAAACAGTTGCAAGATTGGGTACCTTCTTAATACCTTTGCATCCTCATCCTCCTTGCCTTTCACTAGAAATATGCATTGCAAATAACACACATCATTTCCTGCAATTGTGCTTTGTCGGCATTGTTGTCACCATTCTCACTAATGTTTCCTTCTTCTTACCCTGCAAGATTCTTTGTTCTCCATTGTCATCCATGCACTCAATGGATTTTTCATAACAATCCACCTTAGTCTTGTGAAGATACAACCAGTCCATACCCAAAATCATACTATATATGATCCCAACGGCAATACATTCAAATGTGTTGAGGTAGGCATACCATTCAACTCAAATGCTTAATCTCTTAACCAATGATGAACTCTTTTCTTTGTACCTATAGCCAACTACACTTACCAAGATTCTGCATGCACTTCTTTATTCAAACCACACTTATCCATCAATTCGGGATTAACATAACTATAATTAGATCCAGGTTCAATCAAAATAGAAACAACTTGATCACAAATATTACAGTAAATCTCGATAATATATGTATGTTGATCTACTTGCCTATTATCTAACGCTGCATAGATACGAGGAATACTCTTCCCAACAATCCTAATTGTTTGTGTTTCTTGTGCACTGTAAATCTGATGCCCACCTGATGCAGGGGCATTAGGTTCCAAAATGATACTTTGTATTTCCATAGGCATAGGGGGTCTTATATTTTACTTGCTCATGTAATTATTGAATAAATTGAGTGATTTTAGTTAAATATGGAGAGGAATTGTAACTGCCCTCGCATGATTAGAGGATAGGATAAGTCGATTAGAATGTGAAGAGTCAGTTCAGAGCAGTTAGGGAGTTAGGCTAAATTTAGAATTGTAGGAGTTCAAGAGTTTTTTGAGTCACTAAAGAATCTAAATCGATTCTTTAGTAGTTTCTGTATAAAAATAAGCCTAAAAGGCATAATAGACAGTCCTGCAGACCTGCATAGAGCTGCATAGAGCTAGGGAGCCAGAGAGGGAGAGTAGGGAGAGTAGGAGACCATCAAATTGAAGATCTAGCCAACTAGGAGTCTGTAAGTGATTTAAAGATTATGTTATGGAAGAAAATGTTTCAGTATTACCTGTGCATTTGTTGATTAATTCCTAAGTGAATATGCCTTGAATCTCCAGAAACCATGTGTGAGTAGGACTCTGTAATTTGGGTTAAGAGCCTACCTATGTATTCTGTGATGTAATTGCTATATGTCTTTATACAGAGTATTTGATTCTGAATTCATGTTTTAATTCTGAGCCATATGGTTATGGGATCGTGGTGTTTAAAAGTTGAATGGGTCGATCTTTGAACTGTGTGAGGCATTATACTAAAAGTTGAATTAAAGCAAAGGAACAGCGTTTTTGTGGAAGTTAGCTGAGGGAAATGCTTTGAATATTTGAATCAAAGTCTATTGCTTTAATGTCAGATATCAGTCTTTGACACTCGGGTTTTAATGTCTTAGCATATATATTATCATATGTGGTGAGATTTGAAGTCCATACTTCGAGTTAACCGCTAAGGCCGAGGGTTGATTTGAATACCCATAAGCTTATTGATTGGAGTTAAAATGGAACTGCGTGAGTGAAGAATAATGAAAGCGGAGGCAGAATTTCTTTATAATATGTCGTTGAAGGATGGGCAGAACCTCGAGCATAGAAGAGGCGGAACCTTGCATGAACAGTGAAAGCGGGTTTTGAAATCCAAGAGTGGGTTTCACGCAAATTAAAAGTGGTAAGCTGTATCGCAAATAAAAATGCGATACAGTCCGACGCTCGACACGTGTCTCAGAGCGGTTTTAAATTACCACCCTTTTCGCATTTTTTTTTAGCATTAACGCTCGGACGAGAAAAAAATGCGATATGCATTTATGTTCGTTGGATCATCGGTGTTGATGCGACGAGACATCAACTGTTGGATATGAGCGGGAGGTTAACGTTGGGCCCATCTCCATCGCGTAAATTCTGGGAAATAACCTTCGCGCATCTTGGTAGCGTGACTACAGTCGGATGGGCACGTGATCAAGCTTTGGAGCGCGAGAACAGATCCACCGTTGGATCGTGACTGAATTTTCATAAAGGTACATTCGCATAGAACTATGGGACCTGCGCGGACCCTTACATTGTTGGGGTTTGTTTTAAATTAAACCAAGGTTCGTAAAGGTTGATATACCATAGAGCATTGTAACAAGGGGTAATATATTCATATGCGTAGCATATGGTTTATCGGATTAAAGCGACAGAGTTAGAATTAATAAGGCGTATATATCATATGAAGAGCCGAACCTTATGTTTGAATATAACCCAAAGCTGAGAGTTGAAGGTTGTGGGGCCCGAATAATGCGTGGATTTTTGGTTCATGTTGTGTGTGGTTAATGGGTTGTTAATATAACGCCCAAGGTTTATTTAATGTTTATAACTATTGACTGGAGGACGTTGATATATGGTTTAACCTTGGATTTAATTGAAAGGTCGGGGTGCATATACAGTTTATGTGGTATCGAATATTTATTCGATAAGTTATAAAAGAGGTCTCCACATATGAGGATTGTGAATTAGGGCGCATTATATGCATTGGGGTTTTTATAACCTTAGAAGAAGAAGCTTCCACACTATTTTATTTAAATTGTCAGTTAAAAAGATTTGAACATTGTGAGGTTTCCCAGACTGTTGGTATTTATTTGGGTGAAAGTCTTGGGTGCATTTATATGCATATGAAAGTAGAAAATGTGGGTTGAACATGTAGGCATGCCATCAAGTGGTATCAAAGGTAGAATTGAAATAGCTCTTTGAAAATTTATTTTTGAAATGCACATGTACTGAAACAGTGAAGAAATTTGGTTTTCAAATCTGTTTGATAGGAATTGCAGGTTTGAATAAGCATACAGTGAAGGTTGAAAATTTAGATGTGCGGAATCTGGAGTTGAAGACAAAGAGTCTTGAAGATTGCAGTAGATAGAGATGCAGTGCAGGTGAAAGAAGAAGCAAGATCATTCAGGGATCTTGGGAGGTGAGTTGATGAGAATTATTTGACTCTGTTTTGAAGGATTTGTTTACAGAATGCAGAGTCCAAGCAAGTGAGGAAGAAATCTAAACAAAAGGAAAATCACAGCTTTAAGAGCAGTGATAAAAGAATCTAGCGGAGGATTCTAAAGTGAAGAAGAAGTGTGGCAGAACCTATAGGATTCCCAACTGAGGTTGGATGAAAGAAGAACATATGTGTTCTTGAGAAGTTGCAGAGTGAAGCCTAGAGAGAGCAGAAGAGAGTGCTCAGGAGGTTCCAGCAGAAGGGGACCAGTACTTGCCAAAAGCCGAATCCGGAGGAGAGGATTGGTGAGGTAAGTTGCAACAAGAGAGATTGTTGTTGCAGAGGCTTAGTGCAGCTTGTGAGTGAAGAACTCATGGAGGAGAAAATGGCTACTGACACCCATAGCAGATATTGCAGAGGTTCTGAGAGAGGCCACAACAGAAGAGTGAGGGAAGATGCCAAAGCAAATAGCATGAGGAAGAAACTCACTGATGAAGAGTATTGGAAAGAGGTAGCTGAGATCATGGAGCACTTCAAAAAATTGGAACTGATGATAAAGGAAAGACAGAGGGTTGGTTGTCTCATGAAGAAGCAGGTAAAGTGGCAGAGGTTACAAAGGAAGAAAGAGCAAATGACAAATGCTCAGCTGAAAGAGAGATTACTCAAGATGATTGATTATTTGGAAAAGGACTTGAAGACTGAGACTTCAAGTGAGACCGAGACGTCAAGTGGCCTTACATCTGACAATTTTTGTATGTTTGCAGGAAAAGCATGTGGGAGAAAACAAATTGCTGATGTTGTCACAAAGGAATAAAATGGAGCAGCTAGATGTTTTGAAAATGTCCATGCACAGTTGGAGAAAGGTTTCGTTTCCCATCATATTGGAAGTAGAGGAGATTTGAATGATGGCCAAAATCTGGAAGTTGGACAGCTTGAAGAGACTAAAGAGAAGACCATTGAAGAATCTCTGAAGTGAATAAGAGACTTGGAACAGCAAGAAGATTTGATGATTGAATCATCAAATGAGACCATGAGGTCTTATGTTTTTACAACTGACAAGTTGTGTGTGAATGCAGGTATTGAAGAAGACAGTTCATATGATGAAACTGTATTCAATGAAGCTGACTGTTGCCAAGCAAGATATGATGATTATCTTTCAGATGAAGATCAGATTATGTTATTGCAGCAAATGAATTCATAAATTCCTTGTTTTATAAAATGGATTACTTCAAAGGGAACATGACAGTTATGTCTGATGATGATCAAATTTTTATTAATGCTAATAATGACAAATTTTTTGTATTGAATGGCCAAATGGAGGGTGATGGACAGATAAATGAATTTATTGCAGGGATGGAAGATCAGAATTCTATTCTGATGGAGGATGAAGAAGTAGTGACAGTAGAAAACCCGACTTGTGATAGAAAGGAGGATAGTGAAGGCAGTAGGAATGTTTTCTCAGATAAGATGCCAGGATTGTGGCATGAGCTAAGTGTTTTGGAGCAGAGGACAAAAACATAGAAAGAAGGTGTTCAGATTGTAAGGGCAGAGATGAATGAAAATGAGAAAGTTCATTTTTATGAACTAGAGCAGAGAGACATCCTTGAAGAGGATGGTGCAGAGGAGAGACTAACTGACAGTCTCGAGAAGGATTGGAATCAGCATACTGATGTGCTGATAGAGAAGGAAAGAAATTCAGGACAGCATACTAAAATGCTGGTAGAAGAGAGGCAGGCATTGAGGCCTTATGATTTTTGTTTTGACAATTTTATTGTGAATGCAGGTTCTGTTGGTGATAGAGATAAATTGACACTATTGGGCAGTCAATTGAAAGAGGAGGAGAATTTTTTGGAAATGTTTAATCCATGGAATGAGGAAATTGAGTTGCTGAATCTACAGGATTCAATGCAAGAGAGAGAACCTCAATTTCAGAATTGGGGATTGCAGAATGTGAAGACACAATGGAATGAAGACAGGGAGGATTTTTTGAGTCTTGGGAAAGACTTAGAATTGTAGAAAGGAGAATTGGTGACTGGATCATCAATTAATACCATTGAGTCTTGTGATCTAAAATTTGACAATTTGGTTGTGTTGACAGGGACTGTAGAAGACAATCCATCACTTGGAGTTGTCTTGAAGGAAGATGAGCTGTTGAAGGAAAGGTGAGACAGTCATGTCTCATGTAAAAGAACTTGTTACTGTTGGTGACAAGGAAGAATTGGCTTGTCTGAATAGCCAAGAGAAGACTGGAAGGCAGACTTTTAGGACTGCTACAGCAGTGGAGCATCAGATTTTTACTCTGATAGAAGATGAAAATGCAGCACTTGAAGAACTTGATTTGATTGGCAGGATCAATCAAGAAGGTGGAAGACAATTACTGAAGATTTTCAAGGAAGAAGAAGAAGAACATGCTAAAATCAGTTTGTAGCATATCGATGATATGGTTATGCAGAAGGGGTGGCTGAAATGTTTGCTGAAAAAATTTGGAAAAGAAAGTGAAATGGCAGAACAGCAGCTTGGAGTGTTGCTGGAAGAAATGTTGGAGCAACAATTTGAAGTGTTGCCAAAGGAGGAAGAGACACCAAGATTTTACAATTTTGATGTTTGTTTCATGATTGCAGGTACTGATGGAAGGCCTAAGAGATGTTTAGTACGGAAGAAGAAAAGAGATGATGGCAGTGACTAGAAATTTAAATACCAGTCTGAAGAATTGTTAAAGTCGGAGAGAGAAAAAATTGTCACAAGTGACAATTCGGAAGAAATTTTCATTTGCAGAAGACAAGACGGTATCGATGATTGGGTGGCAGTTAGAGCTGGGGCTAAAGCTACAGTAAGTGTAGGAGCTCAGCAAGAAAAAGCACCAGTAAGAGTTCAGCAAGTAAGAACTCAGCAAGTAGAAGCAGAAGTAGAAGTTCAGCAATCAAGGAGAAAAAGTATTCAGTAGTCAGGAGACATACTAGACAGAGAAATTGAATTTATGAGAAAGTTGATGGTGGAGGTGTCTCAGAAAAAGACATCAGCAAGAAAACAAAGGAACAACAGCAGCAAGGAAAAAAAAGTCACAGACTGTGAAAGCTTAGCAAGTGGAAAGAGGCAGAATAAGATATGGAAGCCTGGAGGAGTGCAAAAGAATAATGTTGCAGCAGATGATCAGCTATAGAACAAAGTGTGGGATCCAAGAAGACAAGGGCGGAAGCCATGATCGGGAGATCATGATAAATTTTAACCTTGGGAGTCTGATGCAGGGGCATTAGGTTCCAAAATGATACTTTGTATTTCCATAGGCATAGGGGGTCTTATATTTTACTTGTTCATGTAATTATTGAATAAATTGAGTGATTTTAGTTAAATATGGAGAGGAATTGTAACTGCCCTCGCATGATTAGAGGACAGGATAAGTCGATTAGAATGTGAAGAGTCAGTTCAGAGCAGTTAGGGAGTTAGGCTAAATTTAGAACTGTAGGATTTCAAGAGTTTGTTGAGTCACTAAAGAATCTGAATCGATTCTTTAATAGTTTCTGTATAAAAATAAGCCTAAAAGGCATAATAGACAGTCCTGCAGACCTGCATAGAGCTGCATAGAGCTAGGGAGCCGGAGAGGCAGAGTAGGAAGAGTAGGAGACCATCAAATTGAAGATCTAGCCAACTAGGAGTCTGTAAGTAATTTCAAGATTATGTTATGGAAGAAATTGTTTCAGTATTACCTGTGCATTTGTTTATTAATTCCTGAGTGAATATGCCTTGAATCTCCGGAAACCATGTGTGAGTAGGACTCTGTAATTTGGGTTAAGAGCCTACCTGTGTATTCTGTGATGTAATTGTTGTATGTGTTTATACAGAGTATTTGATTCTGAATTCACGTTTTAATTATGAGCCATATGGTTATGGGATCGTGGTGTTTAAAAGTTGAATGGCTCGGTCTTTGAATTGTGTGAGGCATTATACTAAAATCTGAATTAAAGCAAAGGAACAGCGTTTTTGTGGAAGTTAGACGAGGGAAATGCTTTGAATATTTGAATCAAAGTCTATTGCTTTAATGTCAGATATCAGTATTTGACACTCAGGTTGTAAGTTCTTAGCATATATATTATCATATGTGGTGAGATTCGAAGTCCATACTTCGAGTTAACCACTAAGGTCGAGGGTTGATTTGAATACCCATAAGCTTATTGATTGGAGTTAAAATGGAACTGCGCGAGTGAAGAATAACGAAAGCGGAGTCGTAATTTCTTTATAATATGCCATTGAAGGATAGGTGGAACCTCGAGCATAGAAGAGGTGGAACCTTGCATAACAGTGAAAGCGGGTTTTGAAATCCAAGAGTGGGTTTCACGCAAATTAAAAGTGGTAATTTGTATCGCAAATAAAAATGCGATACAGTCCAGCGCTCGACACGTGTCTCGGAACGGTTTTAAATTACCACCCTTTTCGCATTTTTTTTTAGCGTTAACGCTCGGACGAGAAAAAAATGTGATATGCATTTATGTTCGTTGGATCATCGGTGTTGGTGCGACGAGACATCAACCGTTGGATATGAGCAGGAGGTTAACTATGAGCCCATCTCCATCGCGTAAATTCTGGGAAATAACCTTCACGCATCTTGGTAGCGCGACTACCGTCAGATGGGTGTGTGATCAAGCTTTGGAGCACGAGAACAGATCCACCATTGGATCGTGACTAAATTTGTATAAAGGTACGTTCACATAGAACTATGGGACCCGCATGGACCCTTACATTGTTGGGGTTTGTTTTAAATTAAACCAAGGTTCGTAAAGGTTGATATACCATAGAGCATTGTAACAAGGGGTAATATATTCATATGCATATTGTATGGTTTATCAGATTAAAGTGACAGAGTTAGAATTAATAAGGCATATATATTATACGAATAGCTGGACCTTATGTTTGAATATAACCCAAAGCTGAGAGTTGAAGGTTGTGGGGCCCGAATAATGCGTGGATTTTTGGTTCATGTTGTGTGCGGTTAATGGGTTCTTAATATAATGCCTAAGGTTTATTTAATGTTTATAACTGTTGACTGGAGGACGTTGATATATGGTTTAACCTTGGATTTAATTGAAAGGTCGGGGCGCATATACAGTTTATGTGGTATCGAATATTTATTCGATAAGTTATAAAAAAGGTCTTCGAATATGAGGATTTTGAATTAGGGCGCATTATATGCATTGGGGTTTTTATAACCTTAGAAGAAGAAGCTTCTGCACTATTATATTTAAATTTCCAGTTCAAAAGATTTGAACATTGTGAGGTTGCCTAGACTGTTAGGATTTATTTGGGTGAAAGTCTTGGGTGCATTTATATGCATAGGAAAGTAGAAAATGTGGGTTGAACATGTAGGCATGCCATCACCACCACCCTAATTATGCGGACAATATCTATTAAGATGCTCCTCACCACATGTCCAACACTGCACCATCCTATACCATCAGCTCTATGTTGTTGTCCTCCAGGTCGTGACTCATGTCCTTGTCTGACTACGTTGAACTTCTTGTAAGGTGTAACATTCTCTTTCTCACCTGCATCCTAAGGCCTTATTATTTTAGGCCTCCATTTACATTTATCTTTGTCCTTCCCTTTCCAACCTTGCTGCAATTTTGTCTTG
The DNA here is from genome assembly GCA_034641835.2 of Pinus albicaulis. Lineage (NCBI taxonomy): Eukaryota > Viridiplantae > Streptophyta > Pinopsida > Pinales > Pinaceae > Pinus > Pinus albicaulis. The sequence goes on from CM076580.1 coordinate 371,933,664, forward strand.
CACTTTGACTGCTCATAACAGTGCTTCAATTTCCCAATGACTTCCTCAAGTGAGCGAGGCTCATCATACTCAATCTGATCTTTGAATGCTAATGGAAATCCACTGAAAAATCTTGAAACATTATCCTTCTCATCCTTAAGATATGGTACATACCTCAATAACTTCAGGAACTTTCTCGTATACTCCTCATCTGTCATTGATCCCATCTTTAGCTCATAGAATTCCTTGGATTCTTTTTCGTAATATCTTTCTGACAAATATTTTTTCCTGAAGAGTCTCTTTAATTCCTGTCAACTCAACTCCTCTATCCTGATGTCTTTGACTCACTTCACATATTCCAACCCGATGTCTGCTTTCCCTTTGAGGTTGAAGATAGTTATTATGGCCTTCATATTCTCTATGTACTCATGTAGTTCAAATAACTTCTTCATACCGGGTAACCATGCTTCTGCATCTGCCCACTTCTTCAAGTATCCATCAAAGGTAGGTGGCTTTGCTTTCTTGAACTCATCCAGAAAGTATCCCCTATCACTCGTCCTGTAAGGATGATAATGATGATGGTCATAGTTCCTATCAAAACCATAAATAGAATAGATCATGTGTCCATCACCTCTCCTATCCATAGTATCCAAAATCCTACCATCTCTGATCATTTCATCCCTATGTGACCTGTGCCCACCATGAGACCTACTTCCATATGCCTTGTTATTCCTATCCTCCTACCCATGGATGATCCGAAGTGGTCCATGTCTCTATAATTTTAAAAAACTTTGAAGGATTACTACATTAACCTATGCTTGCTTCTCCTATTTCTCAATTATTCTGTCATTATTTGTCTTGCAAATTCTTATTTATGCCTTCAAGCTTCTCAATGTATATGTTAAGTTAGAATATTTCCCAACACCACGCTACTCATCTGATCCATAGGGAGAGTCTCATGAACTATACTATACCATCTTAATAGTAATCTTTGACCTTATTTCCTACAAGTATGCCATGTCAACTAAACCAAAACATAAACATAATCAACATACCTCAATATTGTTCAGGGATGATATCTCATCTGCAAGATCAACTAGATTATTACAATACATGTATAAACATAATCATATCATGATTTAATCATCAATTTCACCATTATCTATTTATCAATGCATGACCATACCAACCACATATCATGAGCTTATACATGAAAACTATGACCATATCACTGTATGCATAACAATATGTAACTACTTACATGCATGCCTAATGCATAATCGACATACACTAATGACGACCACATCCAACAACACACCATCAAATTTCACATGGTCACACCACTGCAGCCATGATCAAAGCCATGTATATAGAATAAGCATAAAAGACACATATGAATCCAACATGTATGCATGACCAACGCACATCGCCCATCCAGTCCAAGGGGTGAACCATGTTCTGATACCACTCTATAACACCCTCCTCCCATATTCACCCAAGCTAACCAGTCCACTGGGGTAAACATGTTACGAGAGGCTACTATGATGTGATTCAACTCCCCATGTATAGTTAAGGAATTTTAACCGACAAAACAAATCCAATCTAACCTTCCACACATGCTACAGAACCTCTAGGAGAAAAACAACCCTTTCAGGTGCTTAACCGCTAAAGCAACTTGTATTTCACTAACCTAACACCACCATCTCTCCCATGAAAAGGAAACAGTGTGACTAAGACCCTCCATTTTCTCCCACAACAAGGCCATCCCAATGACTATGGACTTTTTCAGGTAGTTATGTGCCAGTGACCCCAGATTTTGTGCCACTTTTTCAAGGCCAGGACTTAGGCCACTACCCAGAACTCCATGAGACTTCAAGAAATGATAATAACACAGAAAAAAAGGTACTAATGTAAACATTTGATCAATGATTTGGCTGGACCCATACTAGCCATGACAATCATTTCATCAAACATGTCACAAATATGTAATCTACATGTTATAACAACATATCTGAGCATAGGGGCCTCACACATATAAGAGATTCGTAAAGAAGCACTAATGTCTCATCACAATAGTTGCATTATCATCTATTAGGTCATATATTCATTGTTCATTCATTTACAAGTCAAACATGATGAGATCCATACATCATCATTGTCATAAAACATGCTCATAACGAACAAAAATAACAAGGATATAATAGCCATAAATACTACACATAAACCAGTACATTTATACATGAAATACCAAGGAGAAGAAACTCTTATTAATGAATGCATAATCCAACCAGGTGATGTGAACATAGGATTGATTATTTTCCAAGTGAATTGAATGTATGACTATGATTGTGTTAGGTGTAAAGAACTGAAGGAAAAATAACTTTTAGAAGAGCTTGCGCATACTGAGTACTGAAATATCAACATAAATATTAACAGAAAGAAAAGAAAACCATACTCAAACATGATGTGATGATGGAGTTCATCCCTCCTGGACTACGTCTCCGGGTCTACTTTCAATTGAGCGACCGTTGGATTAGGAAGGCGCTGACAAATTTATTACAATGAGATTCCAACTGAATAATTCCCTTCGACAATGTTGGACTCTGTTAAACAAAAATTCTCTGACTCAAATTTCCAACAACATACTTACAACAACAAGCGTTGAATAGGAAAAACTATGTTAGATTTATTTACACAAAAATTTATCCAACTGACTATTTCACACACGCACTGTTGGATGTTGTGTAAATATGGCTCTTTGAATCGTCTTTCTGTCGCTTGTCCCCGCACCCAATTTGGCTTCACAATGACCAATTTATGCCAAGTAGAGCTCTGACTGTATGGAGGAAGAACTGATTTTCAACTCTCCAAAACAGCTCCTCAAACAACTCTCTAAATCAGCGCTCCAAATTAGCTCTCCAAAGCTACTTCTCCAAATTGCTGATGCAAATGCTTCACACTTTGTTGCTCCCTTAAGTTGGTGTAATTGGGTAGCTTATATAGCTTCAGCTTCACTCTAAATTTGGTTTATTGTTTTTTATATTACATGATTAATAACAACTATATCATATGGTTATTAATACATTAATATTTAAACAAACCCACCTTCGAATTTAGCATATAGTTTTTGTTTGTTATGTTTAGCACTAATTACTTTGTGCCACCTCTTGGCCATGTCACCAACATTATGCCACCTTCGAGCCCATTCAAAGTTGGTTTTACTTACCTCCACGTCCATGTGCACATTTGTTGGAGTTTGAAGCCATGTCACATGGCACTAACCACTTTTCGTTGCCTTCGTGGACTACAAACTCCATTGAAGGTTGAAGCCATGTAACAATCCACCTTCATAGCTTTTCGTTGGAGTTTGTAACCACTTTCATAGCTTTTCGTTGGAGTTTAAATGCACATCTCCATGACCTTCGCATTACCATGTGACACATCTTCCCATGACCTTCTTTGGTGGATGGAGCCACGTCAGCATAATGTGTCCCCCAAGTGATGCATTGGATTCAGACTTCATTGGTTGCATTCTGCTTTGGACTTTGAACCTTTTATGCATTATGTTTATTAACCATGTGTATTATGTGCCTTTATACTTAGGCTTTAGCACATAGGTTAAATACAACATAAATTAACACGGTAGAGTGGTGAGATAGATTTATAGGTTTAGGCTAGGTCTAGGGTTCGAAACCCAATGCACCCATTTTTTAACCAAACTAATTCACCTTTTACCTTTTTACCAATTTACCGAGGAATTATTGTGCGACACGTGTCGGCGTCTGGTACTTTGAATTTTCCCCATCGTCATTGAAACTTTGACTTGAAGTTTCTTCCTCATACAGAAGTCAATTTCTGAATAGTGAGTATCGCCAGAACCAGTGCGACGAGCACTTTCATTTAACGCTGGATTTATGACATTCTGAGACTGGTAGCTATCAAGCGTTCTGAACTTTCACTTTTTCTCCCATCGTCATTGAAACTTTGATTTGAATTTTCTCCCTCATACGAACTTCGTTTTGAATGAAACAAATTGTGTTGGGTTCAGAATGACGAGATCTTTTCGGTCGTTCAGGTTCCGTGCTGATCCAAAAAATTCCATTTTTTGACCTGCGTCTATCGCAAGGAGCACGAATACCTTCTGTATTATTTTTCCTGCACGCAAGTAGTTCAATGGACTACACTTCCTTTTCCTTCACCTTTGTCCTTCAGAGCCATAAGTGTTGAATTGTCGTCTACATCTGGAAGCATGAATACTAGTTGTATTCTTTATCTGCACGCAAGCTTCATCAAGTTACACTTCCTTCTCCTTCACCTTTGTCCTTCGGAGTCATAAGTGTCGAATTGTTACCTGCATCTATCGCAAACCTGTAATACAATCTTTCACACTTACATGCATGACTAACACAATCAAACATGACTTAAATAATTCATCAAACTTGCCAAGAGTTTATCACATACTCTTTGGTCAAGTTTACATCAAAAAGAAACTAACATCTCAGTGTTGCTTCGATGAACAATGAAGAAGATTTATTTTTGTTTGTCTTGTCGAGAATTCATTGTCACCTTCAACCTTCCCGGTCAACATTCAATTAGTGACCACTATGACTAGACTTGATGTATCCATCTAGATCACACCTCCCAACAAAAATAACTTTTGGACCTCCAAAATTCTTATTACAATTCAGCATATTTATTACATCAGCATTTTCATCTTACAGACTCAACTAGGCCTACTGATGTGACGACATTAAAAAAACATGCAACTATACATAAGGCATGAAATCTTCCCAATTCCATGTAGGTGATTTCTCTGGAGACTTTGACTTCTGTTTGTTATCACCCCTTGATTAACCTCTGGTGGAACGTGATGTTGTTGCTTCACGAGGTAGCATGGGACATGCGTTCTTTGAATGTCTTGAAAATTTGCATTATGCATAAACTCCTTTACTTGAGTCTGTCACTGACGTCCTTTTGCTTGGCTTTTCCAAACTCGATGATGCAAAATCCTTCCTGGACTGCTTCAAAGTCCTTTCATGGCTTTTCTTCACCTGAAGAGTGGCATCATCTTTTTGTGGGCTGCTTCTAATAGCACGCACCTTTTTACTGTAAATTTTTTTGTTTCCAGCAATCAACTACACAATGGTTGTTACTCCCACAAAAGGTACATGGATATATCCTTTTAATACTTTGCATAATAAAGTTTTGATTAAAGGACTCACCTTCCAAATCACTATTGATAGAATTATTTTGTTTACCTTTTTTATCGTGCAACTTCTTCGGAATAAGTTCAAGATGAAGGGACCAACATCGATCTGCTATGTGACCTCTTTTCTTGCGATATTCACATGTTAATTGATTGAATCCCAGTCCTTCTTATCTCAGTCTTTCTTGTACTGAGATCGGCTAGAGTCTGCCTTGACCATATTTTTCGAGCCCTTGCCCTGACTGATATCCTATCTTGCTCATCAGTCTAATACCTATGCCCTTGGTATGTTTTTCAAAGGCTCCAATTCCATGATCACTTGAAGTTTCGTCCTCTTCTGTTTCTGATTCATTGCTAGGAATTGTTGGGGTGTACAATGGTTCCTCAGAAGACATAGAGAAAGTTCCAATGGCTCCTTCTACTGATTGTGTTTTTGAAGAAGATGATGAAGATATGATATTTTCATTAGATCGATGAAGCAGAGGTATTGCATAATTTTCCACGATAGATGGACTTCGAGCAAAGGGACTTTTCCTCTCTCGACTTTCTTTCATAGCTTCAATCATTGCTTGCAATTTTTGTTTATCCTCTTGCAACGCTTGTACCATGCGTCGTGATGTGGCATTATCCTATTGATACTGTCGATTATGCTCCTCAAATTCTTGTAGGCATATTTGTCTTGTACCCTTACCCATTGTTGCGACTTGATAAGAATTTGTCACTTTCCAATTTCTGGGTTTATCTCCTCAAGCTTTCCTTCTCCATGTCACAACCAGGATCTAGTCAAAATTCATTGATGAAAATCATACTTATAAAAGTTCAACCTTCTCTGATACCAAAGTATATGATCTGAACATAGGATTGATTATTTTCCAAGTGAATTGAATGTATAACTATGATTGTGTTAGATGTAAAGAACTGAAGGAAAAATAACTTTTAGAAGAGCTTGCACATACTGAGTACTAAAATATCAACAGAAATATTAACATAAATACAAGCAAGAAAACTCAAACATGATGTGAGGACGGAGTTTGTCCCTCCTGGACTACGTCTTCGGGTCCGCTTTCAATTGAGTGACTGTCGTATTAGGAAGGCACTGACAATTTTCGTACAATGAGATTCCAACTAAATAGTGCCCTTCAACACTGTTGGTCTCTGTCAAAAAAAAATTCTCTGATTTGGCTTTCCCACGACCATCTTACAACAACAAGCGTTGAATAGGAAAAACTATGGAAGATTTCTTTGCACACAAATCTATCCAACTAACTATTGCACGCAGCCACTGTTGGATGTTGTGTAAAGATGGCTCTCTGAATTGTCTTTCTGTCGCCTGTCTCCGCACCCAATTTGGCTTCACAATGACCAATTTACGCCAAGTAAAGCTCTGACCATATGGAGGAAGAACTCATTTTCAACTCTCTAAAACAGCTCCTCAAATATCTCTCTAAATCGGCTCTCCAAATCAACTCTCCAAAGCTGCTACAAATGCTTCACACTTTGATGCCCCCTTAGGTTGGTGTAATTGGGAAGCTTATATAGCTTTTAGCTTCACTCTAAATTTGGTTTATTATTTTTTTATATTAAATGATTAATAACAACTATATCATATGGTTATTAATACATTAATATTTAAAAAAACCCACTTTCGAATTTAGCATATGGTTTTTGTTTGTTATGTTTGGCACTAATTACTTTGTGCCACCTCTCGGCCATGTCACCAACATTATGCCACCTTTGAACCCATTCAAAGTTGGTTTTACTTACCTCCACGTCCATGTGCACATTTGTTGGAGTTTGAAGCCATGTCACATGGCACTAACCACTTTTCGTTGCCTTCGTTGGTTGACTACGAACTCCATTGAAGGTTGAAGCCATGTAACAATCCACCTTCATAGCTTTTCATTCGAGTTTGTAACCACCTTCGTATCTTTTCATTGGAGTTTAAATGCACATCTCGATGACCTTCGCATTACCATGTGACACATCTTCCCATGACCTTCGTTGGTGGATGGAGCCATGTCACCATAATGTGTCCCCCACGTGATGCATTGGATTTAGACCTTTGTTGGTTGCATTTTGCTTTGGACTTTGAACCTTTTATGCATTATGTTAACCATGTGTATTATGTGCCTTTATACTTAGGCTTTAGCACATAGGTTAAATAAAACATAAATTAACATGGTAGAGTGGTGAGATAGATTTATAGGTTTATGCTAGGTCTAGGGTTCAAAACCCAATGCACCCATTTTTCAACCAAACTAATTCACCTTTTACCTTTTTCCATTTTACTGATGAATTACTGTGCGACACGTGTTGGCGTCCAGTACTTTGACTTTTCCCCATTGTCATTGAAATTTTCTCTTGAAGTTTCTTCCTCATACGGAAGTCAATTTTTGAACCATGAGTATCTCCAGAACCAGTGCGAAAAGCACTTTCATTTGACGCCAGATTTACGACATTCTGATACTGGTAGTTGTCAAGCGTTCAAAACTTTGACTTTTTCTCTCGTCGTCATTGAAACTTTGATTTGAACTTTCTCCCTCATACGGACTCTGTTTTGAATGAAACGAATTGCATCGGGTTCAAAATGAGGAGATCTTTGTGGTCGTTAAGGTTCCATGCTGATCCGACAACTTCCATTTTTTGACCTGCTTCTGTCGCAAGGAGCACGAATACCTTATGTATTCTTTTGCCTTCACGCAAGTACTTCAATAGACTACACTTCTTTCTCCTTCAACTTTGTCCTTTGGAGCCATAAGTGTCGAGTTGTTGTCTACATCTGGAAGCATGAATACCAGTTGTATTCTTTGTCTGCACACGAGCTTCATCAAGTTACACTTCCTTCTCCTTCACCTTTTTCCTTCTAAGTCATAAGTGTCGAATTGTTACCTGCATCTATCGCAAACTTGTAATACAATCTTTCACACTTACATGCATGAATAACACAATCAAACATGACTTAATAATTCATCAGACTTGCCAAGAGTTTATCACATACACTTTGGTCAAGTTTACATCAAAAAGAAACTAACATCTCATTGTTGCTTCGATGAACAACGAAGAAGATTTATTTTTGTTTGTCTTGTCGAGAATTCATTATCACCTTCGATCTTCCTGGATGACATTCAATCAATGACCACTATGACTAGACTTCATGTATCCATCTAGATCACTAGGTTTGGGACTTCCACGTACAACCCAACCATAGATTGGTTGAACCAAATATTTCTTTCAGCCAATCACCTCCGTGCCATATTCTAAGCATGAATGTGGGACTCATAACCAAAATCAACTAGGGCTTCCTGAGGCTAAACCAACTCACCCTCATCAATAGAACCAGGCTCTACCGTAAACCCCACCATATCACTAGGCCCTAAACAAGCATGGGTGCAACTAGATTTCTCCACCTACACCATGAGGAATTTTCATGTCTCCTAGTCTCTAAGCATACATCTCGCCATACACCGGTCGGTTTCCCTATGCCTAATCAAGACTCGACCCTCCAGGCTTTACCATATGTCTTTCCATTCATCGACCAAGGATTCCTAGGCCTGATCAAGGGCACACACCTCTAGGCTTTACCGTATATCCTATCATTCACTGATCAAGGATTTAAAGGCGCACCAAGGCATACATTATCCGGATTTACTGCAATTTGAGTCTGGTTCAGGGATTACTAGGCCATGTGTTCTTTCTTTCAGAGACCACCTCACTCAGTTTCGAAACCATCTAGAAATCCAACTCAACCAAATACAAGTGAACCCATCACACCATGGCTATTCAATAATGACAAGGTAAGGCTAAAGAACACTATCACACCTGGAAAAACCCATGGCCATTAAAACAAGAGAACTAATAACACACATGCATATCCATGCGTTGAAAAACTAGAAAGGAAATCATACATGAAACTCGATACCAACAAAGAATCTAATTGTAGCCACTTGATCCTGCTCTTCCTTGCTTGATCTTTGATCCCCTTTTCATTCTTTGCTTTCCCTTGATCCAATTTTGAAGTGCTCCAAGAAAACTCTAAGTGTCCAAGAGTGTGAGAGAGAGAGAAAATAGAGAGAGATCCAAAAATGAACTGACAAAAAGGTCCCAACTGATCCTCAAAATCCTTTTTATTAACGAGGCCTCCATTTTCTTCATTTTCCTCCTCACATGCAACCTGTGACCTTTCACCTTCCTTTTCTCCTAATTTTCATTATTTTCATAAATAGAATGCTAATTAATGCCACTTTTCCTTTACAAAGCCTTTTCCATTGCTTTTTCTAATTTCCTTAGCCATAATAAACCAAATTAACACCCACACTAGGATGTCTTACACAACATTCAGCTTGGAATAACTGCCCCATAACCATGGTTATTATTTTTCCTTTATTAACTTTTAGTACATGGAATTTTCACGAGGGTTGTTACATCATACATGGAGAAAACGCTAAAACCAAAGAAAGTGATGAGTTCAAGGGTGGTCCATTGGGACTATGATAGAAATTCAAGCGTGGTAGGTGGGGGCCAGCTAATACAATGCATTGAGCCCACCACCGAGCCACAAAAGGGATTAAAGTGGGCTTGAGGTTCATTTGTACTGATATTTTCATTCCAAAAATGGTAAAAAGGACCACTACCATTGTTGGAAGTCAAGCAGGATACCCAGGGATCTCATAGACTACCATAGAGAAGCTACAAGACCACAAACCAACTGCTACAGGATTTGGCCTAAGTGCTACATGATACAATCTTCATGCTACAAGATTGTCCCAAGAGGAAAAAAGAAGCCTTATCTTGAGCATTATCAGCCTCAAAACCCTACAATTTCAAAGGCATTTTCTAGGGAGGGGTAAGTACTTAATCCTCATCACCTCTTGCAACAAAAATTTTGTGAATTCTTGCAAAACTCCTTCACTTTACATCCTATAGAAGAACCCTGAGAACAACAGAATTTGAAGAGTAGAATTTTGATCTTGTGAAGATAAGCATTATGGTAGGAGAATAAACTTTTTTTTGGATTGGCATGTCATATTTTTCTCTCACTCACCAACAGGAAACACTACTCACTCTGCTCCTAATTTGAAGCCCTAAGTTGCTCTGACATTGATAGTTGGCAACATGATCCCTTTGAAAAAACCCTGAGAAACTATAGTATGAAGCCATTCGAGGTGGTTTTAATAAGAGAGAACCCACTGATCCCTCAAGAATCCACCAACACCCTCTTGTTAGAGATATTTTGAAAATCACTAATGGCTAGAATTATTTGAAATATTCACAGGGTTTGAAGATGAAATCACCCATGAGTTTTCAGTAGGAATTCAACCTCAAGGAAAGGAAAATGCCACCAGCATTGTGAGAGGACTAATTATTCACCTAAACCCTGAAATTGTTTTGTAGAGTGACCATTATCGTTAGGAATGAGGTGAACCAAGGAGGAACACACTAAAGCCATTACAACCAAGAAGAGTCTATTTCTCCCTGAGGAACAACATGTTGAAGAAAATAATGGAGTTAGGATGGAGATACTACCATACACTTGGGATGAAGTTCTCTATCACATCCTCAAATACATTTCATGTGAAGGTAGGCTCAATTTTTTTTAGGCCTACCAATTTAGAATTTTATATTAGCTGAGATTTCAGATGGAATTACCCATCCCAAGCAGACTGAGCATCCCCTACTTCCTTTTCCATTATATGATAGAAATTTCCAGAGGGTTAGGGGAGGAAAACCTAAATACATATCCATCATGGGCTCATCAGACTGATTTTCATGGACTCCTAGAACACATTCAACACCTTGTAGCAGGGATGGATTTTGTTGACATGGATAGAGAAGTTTTTCTCAAATCAAAATGAAAAATCCTATTAGAAGTTGAGGAGAAAGTCAAGGTTGGTTCTGCAGAAGGAAAAGGGGATGAAGAGGGTGGAAAAGAAGAATAGTAGGAGACTAAAGAGGAGAAGGAGGAATAAAAGTTAGATAAAGAAGAATATATTAAGGAGAAAAAGGAAGAGGAGAAACCAGAGAAAGAGATAGAAACCCTTGGGTAACCTTCCCAACTGCAAAAAAGAAGAAGGCAAGAGCCACAATCTAGCATTTTAGAAGGAAATACTAAGGAAGGGGTGCTTGCCACCTTGGAAACCTTGGGCACACCAGTCAAGCCTAAAGCAAGGTAGCCAAAGTGAGGGCCCCTACATTTTAAGAAGAGGAGAAGGATAAGGAGAAAATTGAGTGGTCAACTAGTCACTGGGAGGGAGAGTTGGAGAAGGATAAGGAGAAATTTGAAGAAGTAAATTCCCTCAAATCCAAAGGTAAACAACCCAAAGCCTCTCAGAAAAAGTTAAATATTAGGGGAACAAAATCTAGATAGCTTAGAGAAGAATTTTCCCTGCTATAGGAAGGCAGAAAGATGTTACAGGAAAGCAATAAGATGCTACATGAAAATAGAACATTTCTATAATAAAGTGTTAAATAACTAAATGAAGAAGACAAGGGGCCACAAGAACTCCTAGAAACTGATCCCCAACCTGATCTAAGCTCATATTACAAATTTTATGAGAAAGGGCAGATAATACCCAGAAATTTTTCAATCCCAATCCTCCTTAAGCTGGAAAAAGAAAGAGGCAGATCCCACCATTGGATTCAAATTTCCAAATATAAATGAGTTGAGTATATAGGCCTAATGGAGGAGAAGTGAAGAAAAGGATGACTTAAGACTCAAAGAGGAAAACATGAGAGAGCAGTTGCAGATTAAAAAAAAAATATGTTACGGGACCAACTACAGGAAAGAGATGGGAAAAATTCCCCCATGGCAAGCTTGGATATTCAGGTCATTCAATGCAAACACCCATCTAAAACCTATGCAATGTTCCTCAAGGATTAATGGCCTCAGTTCCAAATCAAAAACCTTAGCACAATATGGTTCACTTCCTTTTCATGACTACAGGAAGTTCATTGATTTTTTCCAAAGAGTCAACTATGAAGACATAGTGAAATTAGGTGAGTTCTACATGCACAACCTAATTATAATACACATGAAATTATGGGACCCTAATACAATATTGGGGGATGCACAATTAATGTCACTAGCCTCTTGGCTTTCCCATGAGGACGCGAGGGTTGAAGAAATTAAGAAGGTCATGTCCAAAGAGGCAAATGAGCCTATATACATTAGAGCGGAGCTGAAAAGTCCCAGATTTATCATCATCAATAACATAATCATCTCACCCCTCTTTAAATGGAAAAACAAGAACAAGCTATATTAAATTTTAAGGACATTTACAGGCTACTAAGAATTGAAAGTATACATGCCTACCAAAGGAGATGGCACACTCTGCCACATGGTCTGAGGATTAAGGAATACCATTATCGTAAAAGTTTATGGAATGATTTAGAAAGGATGCCACTATATAAAAGGATGAGTCAAACGTTAAAGATCAACTAGATTGGGCTAAAACTCTACCCTCCTTTGTTATTGGGTCTACAAGAGATAAGATATCAAGCAGAGGAGCAAAGGCAGTGGACAAAGTTAGAGGTAACTACAGGTTTTTACCCCAAGGAGGGAACACCATCTGAAGTGCCTTGGGATGTTAGAGAGGCCACTAGGGCCATGAATGAGTTGCAGATAAGTGACTAATTTTCTCAAAGGGTGAGAAACCCTTTCAATAGAGCGGTGATGATGACTCTCCTAATAGGTACATAACAAGGCCCATCTGGCCATATTCTAGCATGATTTTGCCTCTCTCCCTCTCTGCATTTGACGGCATCTTTTAAGCTATAATGTGTTCATTAGGTTAGGAAATAATATTGTCATATCTTATAGCCTAACATTTCTAATATGCAGTGATGCATTGGGAACCAGTTGGAGGGAATGTCAGAGGATTTTCCCCTACATTTATTCACCTTCAACCTGGCATACTCCCCATGTTAAATCATCTACAACTCCAGAATTTGGTGTAAATTTGTTGTACTTAATGCCTGCAAGGATATTAGGGAGATAGATCCACCATCTTAGGGATATTGGAGGGAATCAACCCTCCCTCCAAGGAGGTTTTCCCCTCGGGAAATTTTTTATAAATAAGGGATCCCAAGGGCTCAAAAGGATTCAAATGTTTAGAGAAGAATAGTTACTTATAGGTCTAAGAGCTTGTACTTGCCATTTTCATTCCTTTCATCATGTACTTGAGCATTGTTTTATAGTAATGAAAATACTTTTGTCATATTACACTTGAGTTTTCTTTAGAGGGTTGATTCCCCTTAGCTTAGGGCCTAACCCAGAGGCTCTAGTCTCTCTCCTATGTGTATTTTATTCATGCATCTACTTACCTATATCTAGCTAACAATATTTCTTTTCCTTTCTAGTAGAATTTGTTTATGAGAAAGTTTCTTGTGTAGCTATTTCAATCACCTCTCTTGTGGGAACTGTGGTTTTATATAGTGTATTGGCAAGCAAAAACATAGTTAATTTTTTGTTGTAATACTCAGATCTTGAATTAGTTTCATTTTTCATCTCTCTCTCTTTTGCAATTAAATCATTTGTTTCGCATTTTTTTCAAGCATCAAAATAAAAACCTATCTTGTGTGTAGGTCAGGGTATTGGTTTGCAGGTTTAAGCATTTTCATTTATACTTGTAATTCCATCACCACCACTTTTCTTCCTTCTGAAACAACCTCTTCAAGCATATTGTTTACAGATAACACTTTTCATATTTGTTAGAGGCCACTGTGTGAATCTTTCCTTATGCAATATGGGCTCTTGAGGAGCACTAGGATTGTAAAGGGTTTCATACACCCTTACCCTACCTTATCGCAACATTTCTCACCTTTAAAACACCTTCTAAGCCTACAAATTTCTTTCGAATCTAATTTTGTAGCAAAACACGACAATCTTGTAACACTCTGTCCCGATATTGTAGCACCATGTTGAAACCCTCTAAACTTGACCAAAATCATCCTCTGAGCTTGAATTTTACATGTTGACCCTATCCAATGACCCCTAGGCTCCGAAACCAAGTTTTAGGAAGACCACTTAGGATTTTCCTTTTCATCACTGCAATACATCGTTGCAATTAAGGTTAGTAACAATTTCATGAATTGAATGGTACATGAATGGTTTGATGATCACATTTTTAAATGCTTAATGAGCTTGGTTACTTGAATATGATTTCTTTGGAATGTATTTATTTAGAGTGGATCCACGATCTTTACCTTGTGCAATTAGGATAGGTCTACTTTTCCTTGCCTTTTGTTTCCTGCAATAGCTTAGGGTTTTCATTTCAAGTGTTTATTTTTCTACAATTAGATTAAGTTTCCATTCTTGCAAGTAGAATAACATTTATAATTCCTGCAAGTAGAATAACACTTACATTTTTTGCAATGGATTAGCCTTTACATTTTCTGCAAGTAGATTAACATTTACTTTTATTTAACATTTCTATTCCTTGCAAATAGCTTAGAATTTACCTTCATGCAACACTTTCATTTCTGCAACTAGATTATGGTTTCTTTTTTACAACACTCTTTCATTCTTGCAAAATCTAGGTTTAGTTTGTAGAATGGTCTTTGTACACCTTGGTTTGGTTCACTGACTCAAAGTAACTTGAGTAGAGCTTAGATTATTGTGCATACAACACTACCACATATTAAGTTTGTACGAACCCTGAGTTGATAAATTAAAGCTAGTATCCCTGGAAGCTGCAACATTCTTGTTTAAATACCAAAACCCATGAGTGAGAATGGATAGACAGGCATGCCTTGGTCATGTATTTTACTTTATGCATGTGAGATTTAGATGTATATACTTGTGTCATAGGCATCCATGTGTAAAGATAAATCAACATGTTTTGGTAGCTATGTGTTTTTAATTAATGCATTTGCGGTGTCAATAAAAAAGACATGTCTCGATCATTTTTATACATTTTATTTATGCACACGAAAATATGTTTAAAGCATAACTAGTAGAGATTTATTATTTCAGTTTGATAAATACTTTATATAATCATGATGTCATAATTTGTTAACGATACAATTGCAAGAAATGATTGTAACTTATGCAAAGGATGGATTAACATTATGGCAGGAAATGAACTAATGGTCCATGCAACTTGAAGGAATGTCAACTACAAGGAACAACCAAGCCACAAAGACATAGTGTTTGAGCAATTGTGAGGTAAATGATATCATCATTAATATAATAATTTCTACGTAGTTATGTTGAATGTAAGATGATATTTATTGGTAATATTTTTAATAATGGTCAAATGATGGACTCCCTTATAGCTATTGAGTGAGGGGTGAACACCATCACAAAACATTTAATAAAATAAACACTTGTTTGTTTTTCCCTTCGAGATTTCCAGAGTATACCGGTGTCCATTGATGTGTTTGTCTATCATGTCATTCTAATGTTGTTGCTTCCTTGCATGACATTGAAACTTATATCTGCAAATTTGTGATTAACTAGCCTAATCAAATGAACGATGATAATGATGTAAGGTTAAAACAAAGAGCTTTATGTTATATGCTACAACAATGGTTGTTAAGTTATGTAACTTACTATTCCATTCTTAAAGTTACTTTATGTAATTATGGTGATTTATATGGAATAAGTTATTGGGAGTATTGCATGGTAATAAATGTCGTAAAAAATTTCTAATCCTATGCATTTTTACATTACCGAGGGATGCTATAGTCATATTTTGTAAAAATTCATAAGTTTAAATTTAAAAGGTGGTAAAATATGTTTATTTTTATAGATTTTATTATAAAATAATAGTATTTTATTTATTTTTTATAAGTATATTTATAAATAATATTATTTATTTATTAGTTATTCTTTTCAAAAAATTAGTAAATTAATTATAAAAAAGATACTTAAATAATAAGAATTTATTTGTTTATTATGCTAAGGGAAACTCAATTGGTGATCGAAGTAATTCAAATTTGGGAAAATTGAGGGAATCAAGGTTCAAAACCCCTCGGTTGTGACCCCGTTTGCGGAGAGAAGGACAGGTCGTAGACCCCCGAGGTTTACTAGTAGTTATGTGTCAGGCAGGCCGCTAGGTTCCTCTAGAATAATAATAAAATTTATTTGTTATTCTTTGAGAGCTTCATAAATTCTACCAACTTTTTGGTTTGGTCTTAGGTAGAAACTAAAAAAATTAAATAACCAAATTTATCGTCAGTGAAAAATAAAAAATGTTAAACTTGTTGAGTCCATGACTACTTTCAGTATTAAATACCGAAGTAATCACTTAGCTTTACTATAATGTAGGAATTAAATTTAGTGGAATTTTCTTTATCGCTATAGATGGTCGAAAGTTATTTTCAATGAAAGAAAGAAATCATGGATGAGACAAAACAAAAAATGAATGAAAAAATGAAATATTTACCTCGATGCATGTCCCACAAATAGTAGGGAATTAAAGAATTTTGTTATGGAGAAGTTCTGTAAGCATATATAGGGAGAAGAGTTGGGTAGAAAGAAGAAGTACTATGTTCGGCAATTCAACCCCACTTGTGATCTCCAACAAAAAGAGTACATTGGCACTAACATTCCGTGGAGAGAAAATATTCTTATTACTCAATTAAGGACTAACACACATCAACTTCGGTGTTAAACAGGACGGTGGAAGAGACCTAAAGAAGCTTGGGAAGAACGTGTATGTAATTTTTGCATTTCTAGGGTAGTGGAATTGGAAAAGAATTTCATTTTGGAATGTGATGTTTTCAGAGACATCAAGGACAGTTATGGCAGTATGTTAGTATCAATTTTGTGGCATTGTCTTTTCATTGAGGGAACTGTTAGAAGGTTGGGTCAGTTCATCATCAATTTGAGTAAGAAAAGGATTGAATTTCAAAAGGCAAAAAACAAGGAGGTTGGTAGTCTCATAGACTACTTTTAGTCGAGTGGACGTTAAAATATCATTCATTCATTCATTCACAATAATAATTAGTTTGAAAAGGTTTAGAAGACATAAAACTCTGACCTCTAACTTTATTGTAAAGTAATAATTGATGTTTTAATTTATTATTAAGTAATAATTAATTTGAGAAAGTTTATAAAGGCTCATGACTTTGTTATTAAATAATAATTTGTGATGCTTATGTCATTGGTGGTAATGGTTTTTTCGTTGGGAGGTCTTTTAGGGTTGTCCTGCCATGATTTGATGATGATTTATTTTCCACATTTCTCCATTACATTAGGAAATAGGAAATAAACTTTTTATGATTATAAGGTTAAAATTTTGAAAGGAGTATATAATAAAAAATAAAAAATAAAATTCTTAAAGAAAGTATTATTAAACTCATATTTATGTATTGAATGATAAGGGAAAAATAAAAATAGTATTCTAAAATTAAAAATAGGTTATTTTAAAAGTTTAAAATAATAATAAAAAATGATTTTAAATTTAATTTAAATGTAAATAATCATATTATTAAACTCATATTTATGTATTGAATGATAAGGGAAAAATAAAAATAGTATTCTAAAATTAAAAATAGGTTATTTTAAAAGTTTAAAATAATAATAAAAAATGATTTTAAATTTAATTTAAATGTAAATGAGATTATTGGAAAGTGAAGAAAGGAATATTTTCTTATGAAAATTGTGTAATTTCATATTATAAATTATAAATGTTGTGTAATCTCATATTATGAATTATATATATTAAAAGGGAATATTCAAGGAAAATATATTAATATCGTAAAATAAAAATTACGTTTTCATGAATATGTATCTAGAATTCGATGTAAAATAAAAATATTTTTTACACAAAGATGGTTAATACATTTATGGCAAGTTGAGATTGCAGCATCCATGAATATTTATAGCAATTTGGAATATAGGTTGTGCACATGGAAATTAAGCCGATTGTAGGTGTCCATCCTTATTGACTCATAGCCCTAGCTAGAGGGTGGATTGTTTCAAAGATAACTAGTGCAAAAGAGCCCATGGTTGAGTGTAATATTCAATGTCTACATTGAGTTGGTGAAAATATTTCATAAAGATAAGTGTTCTCCTTATTTTGTATATTAAATTCTATGATGTGTATCGTGTGTATTAATATGATATATATGTTGTATGAGAATTATTTGTGAATACTTTCTTTTTAATTCCATGAACTTGGTGGATATAATGCATGTCTTAGTTTTTTGTTTTTTTTTAAGTAAAAGTTTTGTATTTCTTGTGAACAAAAGATTGCATTTCAATTTATGATATATCTAGTCTTCCACTTGAAAGGCCCAACCAAATGCAAAATTTTAGTCTTTTCAAAAGAGAAATAGTCAGAAAACTAATCCTATCTTCCAATTCTAAAAAACTAAAACAACTAGCTAGTCCTCTAATGCCTGATGTAAACTAAGAATTACAAATTTTTTGCACATGAGAAAACAAAAGAAATTAAAAGACAATTAGGAAGACCTTTTCAAATCAGTGGCTTCTACTTATATGGGCTCCTTGTTTCTACTAGGAGAGCAACCTGATTTTAGAGGGATGCCCATGTGCTTCTCAATGTGTCCTCACCTTCGATCTATTAATGTTTATATTTTCCTTTGATTTAGATGCCCCATCAAAAAATAAGGAGGGTCTGGTGCAGCTCTTTGTCCAATCGGAAAATTCCTCTTCTTTAAGCTAGATCTTCCATCTTTTGTCTGCTTTGTGTGGCTGTTTTGGTAGTGTGTTAATGTTGTTGTTCTTGTTCGGAAGATAACCAAGAAAAATCCTTTCCTCCACACAAAGATCCCTGTAGTCAATTTTGTTGTGGCACTTAGCAGAGATTGTTTCAAGTGTAAGACTCCATGATTTTTTGCAGACTTTTTTGAGGGAAGGCTCTTTATCCCTGAAGATCTTTCTATTCCGTGTGAGTCAAATGTTCCACAGAGTCTCATAGGGGAGGGTGTCCCAAACTCTCTGTGAAACTTTGTTCTTCTTTTTACCCCAGGGATAGTTGCTTTTCCAGGAGCGAAGGGCTTCAGCTATGGAGCTATGATGCGCCCAGCTAGGTTGAAAGAAAGGGGTGAGCTCATTCCAGTTGTGGGATGTAAAAGGACACCCAATGAATAGATTTTGGGCAGTCTCTTTGGTAGATTGATAGTTTGGACATCTTCAAGGGCCAAGCACACCTATTTTCTTAAGGTTTTAAGAGGTTAAAATTTTTTCTTTCAGGAGAATCCATATGAAAAACTTGATCTTGGGGAGTGCTTCCGATTTCCAAACAGCCTTCCAATTAGTCCATATAGGCGTAGGATAATATTCGTTGTAGAGATGTTGATAAGCTGCTTTGATGGTGTATGTTGAACTGAAGGGGTCCCATCGAAACTCATCAATACTGTCTTTTTTTAAAGGAGCCGAGCCATAAATATGAGATTGAAGAATGCCAAGGTCAACTTCTAGATGGGTTGGAACTTTTGGGAAGTGCCAACCAGTCCAGATTTGTGTTTGGGCATCCCATTTGGAGAATTGGCTTAATAGCTGGAGGCCCATGTTGCTGAAGAAAGAGAGTATGTGCTGAGTGCCAAGCTTGTCCATGTTGGGAATCTGTCCCATAATTCAATCTTTCCCGATATTGATGGTGTTACCTCCCATGGGAATTTTGGAAATATGTTGATCTAGGAAGGGAATGGCTTTTTTACAAAGAGCCCAGATTTTGGAACACAGCCTATTTGGTATTTCTTGGTCAAAGAGATGTTGTCGGGTGGTGTTGAGGTACTTGACTTCAATGACATTTTTCCACCATGCTTGATTCCCATTAATGAGCCTCTAGACAATCTTCCCTCCAAAGGCTGTGTTCAGGAGCTTGGGAGAGCAGACTCCAATACCGCCGTGCTCCTAATCTTGAATTACATGCCTCCATTTGACTAGGTTGTATTTCCTTTTATCATTCTTTCCACCTTGCCATAGAAATTCCCTGATGATGGCTTCAATTTTGTGGTGGATGATAGTGGGGGCTTGAAGGAGGGTGAAGTGATACAATGGCAGGGATGAGAGTCAAGATTTGAGGAGGATGAGGCGGCCTGCGAGGTTGAGCCACGATGAGCCCCGTTGTTGGACTTTTCTTTTCATTTTGTCAATGGTGACATTCCAGACTTCTGCCTTCAGAGGGCCCGCACTCACTGGCATACTCAAATAAGTAAAGTGCCCCCAATTCAGTTTACAGGGAACACCAAAGATGTTAGCAATGTTGTGTATGTTTTGGCTAGATGCATTCCATACATAAATGCAACTTTTTAGGTGATTGATCATACCTCCAGAGTAAATCATGAATTTTTCCAAGACAGTTTTAAAACGCTGAGCAATGATGTTGGAAGCTCCTCCCATCAATAGATTATCATCTGCAAATTGGGAGTGGTTCATATTTTTAACTCCGTTGTCGAATTTGATGCCTGTGATGAGACCTGCATGCCTCATCAAGTCTAAGGCCTTGCTAAAGGATTCTGCCACGAGGATGAAGAGATAGGGGGAGAGGGGACATCCCTGCCTTAATCCTCGAGAGGATTGAAAGAAGGGGGCTGGTCTACCATTGATGAGAGGAGATATCCAAAGTCCATATATGCAAGAGTTAATTAGAGCAAGAAAATTTGGATCAAACCCCATTTTTTGAAGAACAGCAAGGAGGAAGGAATGTCTAACCCTGTCAAAGGAATTTGCAAGATCTAGCTTTAGAATGAATCCTTTTTCTTTGCGGAAGATGCTGGAATGAATGGCTTCTTGGACAAGGAGAATGGAGTCGGTAATTTGCCTTTGGGATATGAAGCCACCTTGGTTTTCTGAGATGTGACTATGAAGGTGAGGCTTGAGGCACATGGCAAGGATTTTAGTGATGAGCTTATAAGAGGAGTTGCAAAGAGAAATAGGCATGAATCTAGAGAAGGAGGAAGGCCGGTTTTCTTTGGGGATAAGGGCAAGGAAAGTAGAGTTGGTGTAGCCCCCAATTTTTTTCTTGCGTTGTGCCCATTGTATCATTTTCACAAGGTCCTTTTTAATTAGATCCCAAAAAACTCTGTAAAAGTTGATAGAAAATCCATCTGGTCCTAGAGCTTTGTCCGGATGCAAGGCCCAGATTGCGCTTTTGACCTCTTCTTCTTCAATTTCTCTGTTGAGAGCACTGTTTATCTCTTCAATGATCATGGTAGGAAGGTACTGGAGAAGATCAGAGTAGTATTTAGGGGCTCGTCTCTGTCAGAATTTCTTAGAAGTGCGTAGAGGCAGCTCTTTTAATTATTTCTTGATCTGCTTGAAGGTGACCAGCTGCATCAACGATAGAAGCAACGCTGTTTTTTGCATTTCTGGCAGTGGCCTGCTTATGAAAAAAGGCAGTATTTTTATCACCTGTGTGGAGCCATAAACTTCTTGACTTGATGCGCCATTTCTCCTCCTCTTTCCTGTTGGCACGATAGAGCTGCCAATAGAGGTCTTTTTCCTAGGTGAGACGCTCTTGGTTGAGGTCGTGGGCTTTGATTTTACTGTGGACTTCATCCAGATTGCATTTGATTTCAGTGTTGATTTGATCCGGCTCTTTGTATTGGGTTTTAGCCCATTCCTTCAAGACCATCTTAGTTTTTTTGGTTTGGACTCCCATATAAAGGATGGAGAACCTTCTACATGTTGGAGCCAAGTGTTGCGGACCAATTTATTTTCTTCTGCAATATCGTTCCAGAGCGGACTGTATTTGAAGGGGATGGGCCCAAGAGAGCGATGGTCTCCAAACATGAGAGTGATGGGATAGTGATCCGAGGCTGGAAAGGGAAGAACGTTGGTCGTGGCTGTAGAGAAGTTTGAAAGCAAAGTGACATCAACCAGGATTTTGTCAAGTCTTTCCATGATGTTGCCTCTCCCTATTTTTCAATTGCTCCAAGTGTATCTACGATTCTTTGGCGCTATGTCCACCAGATCATGGTCCTGCATTATGTCTTCACGCTGATTTCTGGAAGGGTCTTGGCTGAAACAGCCTCCTCGCTTCTCATTTACATGTAGAATTAAGTTAAAGTCCCCTCCCATTATGATATTGCTGATGTCCTCTTTTTCTATGTCTTCTTTTATGGAGTTCCAACACTGCTCTTTGTCTCTATAATGATTTGGCCCATAGACATTGTAAACTATGATTTTTTTTCTGCTCTCTACAGTTCTCTAGTGTCATTTTGATCCAGTTCTAGTTTATTGCGGTGCCTTTTTGTTCCCAAATGCTATGATTCCAGAGGGTGGCTAGTCCACCTGAAGCTCCCCTTGATTCAGAGAGGGTGCCATCATAATGCTTTGCTTTTTTAATTATTTCCTTCATTTATGTTTCTCCTTGTTTTTTTTCCTGCAGAATAATAATTTATGGTTTCTCTTGGTTTATTAGATCTCGTAGGGCTGCTATTTTGGAGGGATGCCCTAAACCCCTGTTGTTCCATGAAAGAACTTTCATCATTGCAAGAAGGTTGTCCAAAGAGTTGCTTTCCCTCCTTGATCCTTTTGTCATGTTTCCTTGTTGTTCTGTCCCAGTATGTAAGTTTCTATGGGATTCTGAGTACCCAATGCTATATCCTTCTGCACATTTTCATCATGGTGTTGCTTTGTTGATTTCCTTCCGGGACCATGTTTTTTTGAGTTTCAAGGGTTGCTCCATGTTCCTTCGCTGAGTTTCTAGTGATTATAATAGTGGAGGGGTCTTGAGAGGAGGATGGGAGGTCAGGGAGGCAGGGGGAGATGCGAGGTGAGTCAGGTTGGGAGAGAGGGGTTAGAAGGGGGGGTCCTCATCAGGAGGGGAGATGGATGAGAAAGGGTTGGATGAATCCAGGGTGGATTTGGGAGGGAGGGGGGGGGAAGAAGTAGAAGCAAAAAGGTTGATGGGAAGGATCCAGGGGCTTGGGGGGGGAGGTGGTCAAAGGATTAGGCTTGGGGGGAGGAGCAGCAGGGGAGGTAATCTTAGGGTTCAAGGCAGTTTTCTTTCTTTTAACAGTTTCCCATTATGGATCAGTTTCTAGACCTTAAACATCAATAATTTTTTAGCAACGATTAGCAAAGTGACTATACTCATGACATACCTTGCATTTAAACGGGATCTTCTCGTAGTCGAGCTGCTGAATATGCGTCCATTCATCCACTTTGAGCTTGATGGCCTCAGGGAGACCTTTGCCCAGATCTACCTCAACATAGATCCTAGCATAGGCTTGCATGTTGTCCTTTGGTTCGCTTCTATCTATGAATTTTCCAACTGCATTCCCGATGGCTCTAACTGAATCATCCCCCCAGCAATGTAGAGGGAGGTGGGGAAGTCGCACCCAGACAGGAACATCGTTTGGGACATCCAGCTCTGGATCAAAATCCGGCGTCCATTTATTGAGATACAAGCCTCTGGTGTCCATGAAATAGGGTCCATTTCTGAAGATCAGGTCTTTGTCTTCTTTTGTTTCAAAGTGGAAGGTGAAATACCCCTTCCGACAGAATCGAATGGAGATTTTGCCATTGATCTTATCAGACCAGTTCCGTTCGACCCATTTTTGTACTGTCTTCGGAGAGGGCCAAAGCCCATTGAACTGCCCAATAAGACCCTTTTTAGCAAGAGAGAGAGCATCCATGCGAGGGAGTGAAGGTGGAAGGACAACCTCTGGCAACCCATCAAGCTTTTTCACGAATTTGGAGATCGTCGGCCTAGGGCGAGGTGAAGGCAAGGAGTTGACAAGAGCGGAAAATGCTAGGGCCTAGATCTGGTTAGCGGCCACCACAGGGGAGGATTCCGGAGGGGCCATGCCAAGGCTGGAGTAGTGATCAGCAAAAGAGCCGAGGGAGAGCGCAGCAGCGCGACCTCGAGAGCGAAAAAAATGACATAACCCTCTCTCTCATTGGATCAAAGAGAGGAAACCGGTTTTTTCGCAATAAAATGGAGTTATCACAATACCATTTCCCCTTAAGGATGTTTTCTTTGTCCTTTGATGTCTAAAAGATAAAATTTATACAAACCCTAACTAATAATTGGAAAATAGGAGCACAAATAAGCTATCATTTCCATACCTTTGTCATCCACATTCTCATTTATTTTTCAAAGTTAATCTTCCATGAAACTTTCCTATGATCATCATTGCCTAACAAAGTTGTGGTTGATCTATCA
This sequence comes from Pinus albicaulis, assembly GCA_034641835.2. Lineage (NCBI taxonomy): Eukaryota > Viridiplantae > Streptophyta > Pinopsida > Pinales > Pinaceae > Pinus > Pinus albicaulis. The sequence goes on from CM076580.1 coordinate 371,957,934, forward strand.
TCACTTGCCAACCAAATATCAACTTCGTTCCTTCTACTCTCTACTTTACATATTGTATCTTCCTTCTCCTTCTCTTTACAACCCCTTAATAACTTGAGAGGTACCTACCTTCTCACTCACCTTAGGGACAATAACATAGATATATTGAACTACCAAAACTTGTCACTCTCACCACCTTTGTTGGATATTGCTAATAAGACCCAAGACCACCACATATAATATTGTATGGCCAATTTCAACATTATTCATGGATTGTACTAGAGATGAGGCCCTCCTTACAACCTATTATCAACCACAAACCCCACCTTGACCAGAGGGACCTTCCGACCTAAATTGAGATCTATCTTCAAGGTAAGAAAAAGACCTTTCAAAGACCATGACCCTCTAATCATTACCTATGTTTATATATGAGAACTCAAAACCCTCCCACCTCTGAAATTTTTTCCTCCGAGGATTTTTTGTACTTGGGTTCTATAAATTTATTTAAAAGCGCCATTTTCATCCATAAATGCTAGAATAGTTGCCATGATTACCCCCTATGCAAAATCATATTCAGGAAAGGACAAGGAAACCCTAGGGAGCCTCTCCTTTATCACAATTCAATACTGATCTGAATGGAGTATGTTAGTGTTGTTGTGCTAATTACTCTTTCAGATTATGATTTCAATGTCTAATGTGTGCCTAAGGGTTCAGGTTCTCTTGCAAATTATCAAGTCTCATGAGTGTTTTTTCATGTCAATTTAGTGAGAACCTTAACATTAAAATAAAAAAAACAAAGCTGAACAGTAACAAATAAAGTACATAACATCACCATACATAACATTAACACAGGTATTTAATGAAGGAGTTCACCCCTTCTGGGCTACATCTCCTTGGTCCAGCTTCCATGGCTTGGACCTCTATATTATGCTCAAATTTTCAAATTGACATGTTTACAATGCTCTTTTGCTCTTGTAACTTGCTCGAATGAGTCCAAAATGGCTCAAAATGGTCAAATAACTTCTTTCTGAGCCTGAATTGGTCGAAAAATGTAAAAGTTATGACCATTTTATTTTTTCCCACTATTTCAGGCCCTAAACTAGCTAACTGCAACTAAAACTCGCAGTCTGCAAAATCTAGGGGTCCACCAAGTTAATCCGCAATTAAATGCTAAGTGGTAGTTAAAGCACTAATTAAGCGTGATTAAGCGCTAAATCCGCGCTTAAGTTAATCTACATTTAAATTTCGAATTAGGTGCATTAAACATGTTTAAATGTTAAGTAATCGTGGTTAACTCCGCATTAGTTCGAAGCTCAGATGGTGGTCGTGACATAATGGTTCTATGGACCGAGGTTGGCCCCACTTTACCCCCGCCATATAACAATATTGAATTCAAATATAAATGAACTCCTATGATAATTAAGACTCATCGGATAGGCAAGCTGGTAATGCGTTGCATTGTGTGGTGGGAGGTCGCCAGGTCAAACCCCGATGCCTCCACCTGGACTTAGACCAAAATTTTTACACCATATTTTAACCTTGTGGGGGGCACGTGGCGGCCCCAAGTTGCACCACGTGTCTTCACCCAGTTGGCTCAAACAACGAACCAATGAAACTTCGCCACATCACTCAAAATACGAACCAGTGCCATGTTGCCACTTAGCAACTTACCATTCGCTGGAGAAATTACCAAACAAATGAGCTACATAGTCAACATGCCATGTCAACAGTACAGAATTCTGACTGTGCATCTAACTGTCTTTTTTTTTTTTTTACATGTTTAGCAAAGTGGATAGAACTCATTTCCGGGAGCATACAACGACCATTTTTCATGAAACGAAGAGCGTCAGATTCAGAACAGTGAGCACTACGCGGTCATTCAGGTTCCAAGCCAATTTAAGAACTTTTATTTTTTAACATAAAACTGAGCCCCTGATCAAATACATATCCCTTCTACTAAGTATTGACATAACTAAAAAACCTAGTATGATGGGATAATAGCCCATGCCAAAGTGTTGGTTAAACTAACACCTCCATGCGCAACCCATATTTGAAACCCTCAAATTTCGAGGAATCTATTAACAAGAAATAATGTTTTAACAAAGCTCTTATCATTTATAATACTAATAGTAAGTAATCATGTTTTAATAATGTTATTAGTCATTTACTAAGTGAGTGCAATTGCATGATTCTACTTTTGTTATATTGCATCACATTACATCATAAAGAGAGGTAGCAAAGGGCATGGTAGGGCTAAATTGCAATAGTTTAAGAGATTGAGTTGAGTTGGTGTGGGTCTAGATTTCTAGGAGGTTGATATTTCTAAAACATACCAAACTCAATAACAATTACCACATCCACAACCTTCTCCTTGCTAACTTAATCAATCCTCAACCCTCTCTTAATAGAAACCAGTTTAGTGTTGAGCCTTTTTACCATAACCTCATCTAATCTTATCCTTATGACACCAACAACATTTCCTTCACTTGCCACTTCCCATACTCCAATATTCAAAATATAATGTGCAATTATTTAAATACAAAAGTTTGTGACATAGTCTAATTTATAGACAAAATAGCCTTTTTGACCAAATCAGGGGATACAATTTCAAGCAAGATTGTGATTTTTTGTTGTTTAAAATATTTTTTTAATGCAAAAATGGATTCATGACCCTGAAAAACCCCTATAGCACTAGAATTTTATAGATTAAACAACTTAAACTCAATTTTTTAAAAATATGTGCCATAATTTGGTTTAAATTAACCAAAAAAAATGCCTTTTTTTCCTCTATAAGTTAGACTCCGCCATTTTTAATCCATTTAATCATACAATTTAAAAATTTAACTTAAACAAAAATTATATGACTATTTTAAATAACTAATTTATTCACATATATAACCCATCAATATATCTTTTTAAAATAAGCTTTTATATCAAATTATTTATGACTGTTATGGCTGTCATGTCGGTCAACACCATGCATTATATTATCGAAAGGAAGTTAAGTACAAAAATCATCTCCCAATGCCCCTTCTTCTCATTCCAGACAGATTTAGAAAGCATAGGGCCCGGAGTAAAATAGTTACACCCAGTATCAGAGTTTATTTCCATTAGGCCTACTGGCCATACCATACATATACCAAAATTGAGCCATATCTACAATAAGAAAGCCTCTAAAGAAGGTGGATTGGGTGGGAAGACAGAAGCGATAGTAAAGAGAGCTGCATGATCATGCATATGGAAGTAAATGTGTTCAATCCTCGCCTCCAGAGTGTGAAGGTGATCATTGGTGCGCCGTTGGTGTCATCAGAGGCTTTCCAAATTGTCCAGGATTTCATTCTGGACATGCTGCACATCATTCATATAAGCCACCAGCTCGTTCAGGTCCTCATAGCGCAGGTTTCTCATGCTATATATATTCAATTGGATATGGTGCAGTTGGTCTGTTATCGTGTCCAGGGTGATTGGAGCTACAACTTGCCCTAGAGACCGAACATGAGAAATGGCTACATCCTCTTCCGTGTCTCGACTGGTGGCGTCATTAGAGGACGAGTGGTTGCCCTCGTTATGTGGTTGGTGGACTTCAGGACGAGAAGCAACACCCCCTCGGCACGAATGACCCCTCTGGAGAGGCATTAAGGTGAGCCAAGGGTGCTTGTCGACGAACAAAGACAAACAACCAAACCCACAATGCTTCCCACAAGTCCTGCATAGTGACCTCCTATATAACAGAGAAAACCAATTAGAACTGAACAAGAAAATAGAAAATTGTTTACCAGACTCCACCGGCCCAGGACTGTAGACTCGAGACTACAGTTTACCAAAATCCTTTGCGCCACCCCAGAGTCATCTTGCGCGGATTGCTCCCATATCACTGAGAGAAGTGAAGCCCACCTATCCAGAGGGACAACCAGAAGCAATAAACACAAAAACTTCCCTTACAGTGCCGAAAGAAACGACTCGAAGCTTCTCCCACCACAACACCGAACTGGAGACGAGCCACAGACAAAGGAACCTACGGCGCAACCCCGAGCCCAATTTTGACCTTCGTGGGAAAAGCTAGGCACACTAATGACAAATGCAGAGGACCCCGGCGGAGCCACAAAGCCGCAAGCACCCATTGTGTCCCAAGATCCCATGGGCCACCCCAAGGTGAGAGTTGCCCTTGCTCCAAACTATTCCATGCCACTCCTCCCTCGCCTACCCAGAGGCATGACTGTTGTCGAGCAAACCACAATTTGAAACCCAATTTCTTTGCAGACCTCCACCTCATCGCCCAGCAAGAACCTTTCCGGAATGCCAAGGGAATTTAACGACGCATCCCGTGGGAGAAGAGCACATCTGCTTGGTATTAATGATGATTGGAGAGACCATTATGATGAATGTGGTGGGCAATTGGAAGCTAGGTGGACTTTGTACACCATTTGCAAACATGCCAATAAATCTATCACCCCATTGGGGAAAATAAGTTATGTATGTTATGTATTAGTTATTTAATATATATTACAATTGTTGTTTTCCAATCTACTCTTATTTATTTATTATCCTTTGAGAATTTGATCAATGTCAAACACTTTGGTGCATCCAAATTGGACATTTATAATATTGGAATTTAGGCTTATATGATCCATATTTGAATGCTAATAAATTTCCGATAATAAGCACATCAAAGATAATTTATCAACACCTTTAAAACTTTAGAACCCTCTAGTGTGATTCATCTTGTCACCAAAAACCACACTCAAAAGTTCAAAAGTTCTAAATAGATAGACAAATTCTCTCCTATAATTATCACCTAAAGATTTCTTAGCATTATGCACGTTTATAAATTCAAAAATAAATTAAATTCAAAACTGATTACTGTGCTTCCGCTCTATGATGCCTTTCAGTATTAAATATTGAAATAATTATTTGGGAATATAAAAATTAAATTATTTTTTTAAATATTGAAATGAAAATAAATCTACAAAGTTGTGAAGACCTGTGACTTTTTATTAAATAATGCTTTTGTGATGATGCCTACATTTATTTAGAGGTTTTCGAGTGCTGTCCCGCCATGAGCGGATCATGATTTCTTGACTTCTGACGATGGGCTGCTCTCTTAGCACAATCCATAGCGTTTTCACCAGTGAATATGAATAACCAGAGTTTGCCGTAGAGTGTAAGAAAGAAAAAATGTTACACTGGTTGACTCTGTGATGACTTTCAGCACTAAATATTCAAATAATTATATTGTTTTAGCCTAATGTAGAAAATATATTTACTGTTTTTTATTATTATTAAATTTAATTAGGGAAGACCTTGACTTTGTTGTTAAATAATAATTTTGTCAGGATAATGCCGCGTGTGATAGGAGTGTTTTTATTTGGAGGTCTTTGAGTGATGTCCCGCCATGATTGATTTCTGAATTTCCAAAGGAATATAAATTCTGTTTAGATATAATTTTTATTATTATAAGAATTAAATTTAAATTAAGTTCAAAATTGATTGTTGGGAATGTCAATCATCAAATTCAGAAGGTTCTGTTTAGATATAATTTTTTATTATTATAAGAATAAATTTTAATTAAATTCAAAATTGATTGTTGGGAATGTCAATCATCAAATTTGCCGTGCGTGTGAGAAATTAAAAAAATTAAAATTGATTGGGTGACTTCGAAATTGGACGTGTATGAATCACCAAAATATGCCATAAGAGTATCTGGAATAAAAAAAGGTTATACTTTTAATATTAAATATTTTAAAGGTTATATTTTTAATATTAAATATTTTAATGAATTTCTGTTGGATTACAAATTAGATAGGAAAATATATTTAAAAAATTCGAAAATTTTCACTTATATTTTTAATATTAAATATTTTAATGAATTTCTGTTGGATTACAAATTAGATAGGAAAATATATTCAAAATATTCAAAAAATTTCACTAATTTAGAAGAGTTGTTTTTAAGTAACACTTTTTAGAGTTTTTAGTAGATTTTTATCCTTAAAACACTTTAATTGTATATAGAATTCCAATGAATCTCTATAGAATTAAAACACTTTAATTGTATATAGAATTCCTTAGTCAAACTAGTGATTTCAATGAATCTCTACAGACTTTCTAAATAAATTAGATCCCAGAATAAACTTTAACTTTTTCTAAAAAATTCATTTAAATACAACTAGAAAAATAATTATTTAAAAAGTAGAAATTAAATTTAGTGGGGTTTTTGTTTATTATTAAATAATAATTAATTTGAGCAACTTGATAAGCGGTGACATTTGTTATTAAATAATAATTTGTGTCAATATGTCGTTTGTGGTAAGGGAGTTTTGTGGTACCAGATATTTGCTGTAAAATGTAAGAAAGAAAAAATTGTTACAGTCGTCGCCTCTGGATGATTTTCGATGATTTTCAGTTTTAAATATTGAAATAATTATTTGGATTTAGTGGAAGGCACAAAATAAAATTAGTGGGGTTTTTCTTTGTTATTAAATAATAATTATTTTGAGTGGTAACTTTGTTATTAAATAATAGATTGTGTCGATATGCCGTTTGCGATACGAGTAGCGGATCATCATTTCTTGACTTCTCATTTTACAAATTCAAAAATTAATTAAATTCAAAATGAGGGATGAATGAATTAGAGATTTGTGTGTCGTAGCGTGTAAGCGAATATATTAAACTTGTTGACTCTATGACGACTTTCAGTATTTAAATATTGAAATAATTACTTAGGTTTTAGTGGAGTGCAGAAGTTACATTGAATGGTTTTTTTCATTATTATTAAATAATAATTATTTTGAGAAGCCCCGTGACTTTGTTATTAAAAAATAATTTATGTGGATAATGTCGTTTGTCATACGAGTGTTTTTATTGGGAGGTCTTTGAGTGTTCTCCCGCCATCACCGGATAATGATGTGTTTTCGTTGGGAGGTCTGTCCCGCAATGAGGGCATGATGACTTCTCAGTGCACTCCGTATGATGCGCTGCTCTAACACAATGCACAGCGCTCTCACATCTCCTCCTTTCTGCTTATAAATACTTGTCATAACAACTTACATATAGCAATGCATTTTCACCTCCTATTGCCTCTGTTTCTGCAATTTCCATTTGAATTAGCACCATGCCCACTCCCTCTTCTTTCGCTTTTTCTGCCCTCTTTCTGCTCTTTATTTTCCCCTTCTCCTCCGCGCACTCATTTCATTTTCATGATGATGGACAGTCCCTCCTCTCATTCAAAAAGCTGATCACCTTCGATCCTCATAGTTCCATGGCCAATTGGACTCCCGCTCTCCACTTTTGCAATTGGTCTTCCGTTACCTGCAGCCGCCGTCATACAAATAGAGTCGTCGTTCTTGATCTCGCAGACATGCATCTGCGCGGCACCATCTCTTCTTCGCTCGGTAATTTGTCCTTTCTCCGCCAACTCTATCTTTCAAACAATGCACTCCATGGTCATATTCCGCCTCAATTGGGACGCCTCTTTCGTTTGAGGGTTCTCTCATTGTTCGACAATCAATTGGGAGGAAATATACCAAGTCAACTCGGCAGTTGCAGAAATTTGGTTATGTTGGAGCTCACCTTCAACAATCTGACTGGAAATGTCCCCGGGGAGTTGGGTTCCCTCCCACACCTGCAACAACTCTACCTGGGACGGAACTGTCTCACAGGTACCATTCCCTCTTCCTTAGGAAATCTTTCAGCGTTGATTGATTTAGAAATTGCAGGGAACAATCTCGTTGGTACTATTCCACCACAATTAGGTTTGCTCACCCGTTTGAAAATGTTTTACCTCTTTGAAAATGAATTATCTGGCACCATTCCTATTTCTTTGTCCAACATTTCTAGTTTAATTGAGTTGACAATTTACACAAACAACCTTATTGGCAGCATTCCACAAGAATTAGGCTTACTTACCCATTTGCAAATATTCTCTGTGGAAGAAAATGAATTGTCAGGCAACATTCCCACTTCTTTGTCCAATATTTCCTCTCTGATTGATTTGGGAATTTCCGTCAACAAACTTACTGGCAGCATTCCACAAGAATTGGGCATGCTAACCAATTTGCAATATCTTATATCTTCTTTTAGATGAAAATGAGTTGTGAGGCAACATTCCCACTTCTTTGGCAAATTTATTTAACTTGAAATGGTTTGATTTGGTAAGTAATAAACTTACTGGAAATATACCAAATTCTATTGGAAATTGTTCAAAACTCCAAAGATTGTCTCTGTCCTTCAACAAATTTACTGGAAATATCCCCATAGAATTGGGTAAGCTATCCCAACTTCAAATACTAGACTTGAACAGTAATAAGCTTGAGAGTGGCAATAGTACAAAAATGTCTTTTCTTCTAGCTCTTACCAATTGTTCTCACCTACAACAGCGAACTTTGAACGACAATAAACTTGGTGACATCTTACCCTCTGAGATAGGAAAACTTTCTAGTAATTTGTCTTACTTATCATTATCAGAAAACATGATAGAAGGAAACATCCCTCTACATATAGGCAATCTTACTAGCCTCACCTATCTAAATTTAGAAGTAAACCTTTTAAGTGGCATCATTCCATCATTAAGCAACCTAATGAAATTAGAAATTCTGTATTTAGGATATAATAGACTAGAAGGAAACATCCCCAATGACTTTGAAAAGTTACAGCGGCTTGGCCTCTTGGATATTAGTAGAAACATCATCTCTGGAAAGATTCCCAATTCCCTTGCACCCCTTAAACAACTAAGAAAACTCATCCTTCATCATAACCAATTATCAGGAAGCATCCCTGCCAGCTTAGGAAATTGTATAAATATGGAATTGCTGGATTTGTCTCACAATATGCTCAGTGGAAGTATACCACAAGAAATTGTTGAACTTTATAATCTACACTTCTATTTGAATTTGTCCTATAATTTCTTTGAAGGTTCCTTGCCCATGGGGATTGGTAAAATTGCAATGGCACAAGCCATTGACATTTCTTCCAATCATTTAATTGGGGTCATTCCACCTACGCTTGGAACATGTAGTCAACTACAATCATTGAATTTATCCAGAAATTATTTCCAAGGATCTATTCCAGAATCACTAGGAAATTTACAAAGTCTCATGAACTTGGATCTCTCTTCCAACTCCTTATCAGGTGCAATTCCAACGGCACTCCAAAAGTTGAAAATGCTCGAGTATTTAAATGTGTCTTTTAACAATCTCACAGGGGAGATTCCAAAAGGAGGAATTTTTGCAAATTGGACAATTGTCATGTCCTTCATTGGAAATCCTAGCCTTTGTGGACCACAAGCATTCAAATTACCTGCATGTCCAACGCCAAGACATCATTTTGCATATGTGAAAAAAGTATTAATTCCAGTGGGTGGAATTATTGCTTTTATACTATGTTGTCTACTTTTCGGATTCCTCTGGGGAAGGAATATGCATATGGAAACTTTTGATTTCTCACAAGCCATTTTCCAAAGGTTGGAGCACCAAAGGATCTCATATCAAGAGCTTCACATAGCAACCAATGGATTTGTCGATACTAACTTGTTGGGAACAAGTAGTTTTGGCACTGTTTTCAAAGGAATATTGAGTGATGGCACAATTGTTGCTGTGAAAGTTCTCCAGTTGCAAAATGACCAAGCTGAGAAGAGTTTTAAAACAGAATGTAGTGTCTTGCAAAAGGTTCGACATCGCAATCTAGTGAGAGTCATAACCTCATGTTCCAACCTCCATTTCAAAGGTCTAGTGTTTCAATTTATGTCTAATGGAAGCCTAGAGAAGCATCTCTATCATAATAGGGATGAAAACAATGGGGAGGATGTGTGTGAATTGAGATTGAAGACAAGATTAGACATTCTCATAAATGTGGCACATGCCATGGTATATCTTCATCATTATTCTCATGTGCAAGTAGTGCATTGTGATATAAAACCTAGCAATGTACTTTTGGATGAAGACATGACAGGTCATGTAACAGATTTTGGCATTTCAAGATTAATTGGTGCAACCTTTAGTGACTCAGTTACTTCAACACTTGCTTTGAAAGGATCCATGGGCTACATTTCTCCAGGTTTGGATTTTAAATAAATTCATTTTATTTGTATTTTCTCATTAAAAATTTTATATCCACTAGCGGAGTAAAAAATGATGAATGTTACATTTAATGCAGAGTATGGATTGGGGCAAACAGTGTCCACTAAAGGAGATGTTTATAGCTATGGAATTTTATTATTGGAAGTGCTTACTAGGAAGCGACCAACTAATGACATGTTTGTTGGGGACCTAAACTTGCACAAGTGGGTGAACTTGGCATTTCCAAATAGAGTGAATGAGGTAATTGACAACGATCTTCTTAGTGAGATGAATAGAAATGATTTTGATGAAAATAATGTGCAAAATTGCCTACTTGCTTTGTTACGAATTGGTTTGCTTTGTTCAAAAGATTCACCTTCTGAACGACCAACTATGAGTGATGTGGTAATGGTGTTGGAGACTCTTAAAGAGGATTTGGTGGAAAATGCAGTTGGTTCTAGAATATTAAGACAAAGCATATCCAATCTACTTGCCAATGCAGATGCACCAAGGAATGTTGCCTCTACATCAAATGATCAAATTTCATCTACATTTTAGTTTGAAATTGTTACAAGAAAATATTTCAATCCTTCCATTATTCTTATAATGGGAAAAAAATACTTCTACTTATTGAAACAAATTTGTGTTAGCATGTATTATCTATACGTGACTATTTTCAACAAGGAAAATAGATGCTTTTGAAGCACTATATTGAGTGGATTTCAACTGGATATTTGGGTTCATTTATTCCATCATTTATCTCAACATACATGTCAGTGTAGATTTTGAAAGAATTGATTATATTTTTTGTTTTTTGTATGTTTGGATGGGACTACATTATCATCATGTCCAATATATCACTTGACTGTGACTTCACATAAAAGAGTTCCTTAACAAAAACAGCCAATCATCGTCTATCCAAAAACTATAAATGAAAAGCTTGCTATTGAAAATTTAACAAAAACTTTGAAACAAGAATTTTGACTTATTGAAGTGATTTCCTTGAATCATTTTGAAATCTAATTAGATGGTTGACAAAGTTTACAAAATATAATGTTGGAACCTTTTATTTATTTTAATATCTAACTCTGTGGGTATATGGTCAAAGTTGATGAGTTAAAGTTACAGGCTTTACAAGCTGGTTTACAGGGCCTTTAACCTGCAACCTAGCTTACGGGCCATTTAATATCATACAGCAGGGTGTTTATTTTGCACAACTCATTTAATATGCTGCAATCTAGATGAGGAGGCATTAAATGACCTCCATCAAGGTACTAATGGATCCCTCTATGTCAAAATCTGTATCCTTCAAAGAGCTCGAAGAGCAAGAAAAAGCCGAACAGAATCCTCTCAGAGATTTGTTTGCGTCTAGTAGTAGTCGTGTGATCAATCAGTCTGATCACTTGTATGAAGAGGTCGAACCCCAAGCTAGATGGGTACTCCCCAATATAAAACCCTCTGAAGTCTACAATGATTTAGCAATCTGGCATCTTAAAGCTGCCACTAGAATAACGATAAAAGAAACTGTGTCTAGTATAGAAGAAAACAGTGAGAGAATTCAGTTGATTCCCATTTTGAATCCTAAAGAGCTCCAAGCAGAAGCTAAGAAGTTGGGAACACAATTTTTGCATTTGGGCTGTCTAAGAGTTGGCATTAATGCCTTGGTACATACAGGAGTCGAAGCTTATGCATTAGTCACCATTCGTGACTTAACGCATAATAAGTACACTGATTCATTAATAGGCGGGATAGTAGCTCCACTGTCCAATGGACCAGTCTGGTTTGATTGTTATCCTAATTTCTCTGTGTCTGTGTTTGATGAAACATTGGCCGATATTCTTCAGTTGCAAATCCAAACAATGGGATTTGACATGAGAAGAAAAAGAAGGAATATCGCTATCCAATTCCGTGGTTGTTTTCGCCACACATCCACAATGTTTCCTGCAGTACTCCATGCACCCAGCAGTGAGTCAAAAACCAGTGTCGTTGTCATAACAGATCCCAAAAATCAAAAGATAGAACACCAAGCTATCAAGTGGGAGGATCTGCAATTTCCTTTACACTGGACTATTCCAAATCCAAAGCCACTGTCTGTCCAAAAAATCACCAGTGCCAATATCACCGAAGACCATTCTTCTGCTACTCTGTCCTTTCCCAGGAGATCCACAATTGATCGCAGAAGACTTGAAGCCGAATGTAAAAAGTCCTCTCGTTATGTTTCGCCCGACTGTACAGATACGGGTTGTAGTTCTATTGTATCAAATTGTAGTCATGTTTCTCTTTTTGAGTTTGTACAGTTAGTCAATTTCAATTCAGTCAATGTTGAGTGTCCACAATGTAAACAAACTGTTAATCTGCAAAGTCTTGCTTATGCCGTTCTACACAGAAATCATAACCCCAGAACAGGTCAAGCTCCTCCTAGTACCTCAGTCAACCCATGTCCGAACCCCAAATGTTCTGACATTCCATTTCCACATGAGGATGACCACCCACATGTTCTGATGATGCATTTAGTACCACATCTGGAAGATGAAGATCCAAGACTCACTCAGATCTTTATGAATCAAAGAGCCCCTGGAACTCCCAGATATGGATTGGGTTATGTGGAACAAGCAAATAAACTTATTCCAGAATGCAGATTCAAAGATCTGCCCCCAGGAGTGAAACGACCATCTATCCCAGAGATTCAGAAGTTTTATACCTTGATGGATGGATGTTTTAAATCCGAGATCCCAGCACAATGGATGAAGCAAATGGTAAATTGGGATCTATTCACACATCCTGAAGCTGAAAGTTTTGCAGCTGCCTTCCCTAGAGAAGAAAAGTTGAAGATGTCAGCTGAATGGAAGGAGTACATGGAAGAAAATGGTGTGTGGATTTCTTTCTACTCTTGGAAGAAACAAATGGAGAATGATGTAGTCTTGATGGCTGATACTACATCATCTTCCTCTCATTCATGGACTACATTAGATGGCAGTAAAATTGAGACTTCCACTACCTACCCTCCTTTCAGAAGTATTGTGATAGGAGAAGGGTCAAACTCTGCACATGCTAGCCCTCTGGTCCAGCATGACAGTTCAATAATGGGTAGTGAAGGAAGAGTTCAGAAGGTGAGTGAGCAGTTGAACTGGACAAACACTGCACTCACAGGTCTTGAGAAAAATGTTGCCAAAACTGCCCTGGTCAAAGACCAGATAGATTCAGTCCAAGTTTTTGTAAATGATGTTCATAGAGTTTTAAATTCTGTACAGTGTGATTTGCAAGTAGTTAGAGGTATCACAGAACATTCTTCTGTTAGATTCCAAGAAGTTGAAGAATGTGTCATAGATCAGTCTATGGCCACAAGGCAGTCTGTATATAAGTTGTCTGAGAAGTTTGAAAGTTTGAATGTCAAAAGGCCCAGCAAACCAATTCCAATGTCATTCATTGCTGGCAAAGCAAAAGGTGTTGTGCCACATGAGATTCCCAGACTAGAGTCAAGTCCTCCTGTCTCTAGATTCCCTCATCTCATGCCTAGAGAAGTTCCACAGTTGCCTGTGTCAGAATCTAAACCTGAGTCAGTTGAAGAAAGATCTGAAAAGATCACAGTTGCTGAAGTCATAAAAGACTCAGAGTCAAAAGACCATGTAGCGGTTTAACATTTGACACGTCACCATTTTATGTGATATTTTTCCACGTCTTTGTTTTGTTGATAACCCGGTAACCCACTAATGCACGTCAAAAGGGTGTGTGTTTTCGGTTTTTTATTTTCTTGCTAATGAATATGATGTACAATTTCATAGTGACACTGTGGGCACCCTTTACCAATGATAACAGATACATTTTTTTATTTTCGAGCTTATATTTTTTTTTTTAATTTTATTCATTTAATATATATATATATATATATATATATATATATATATATATATATATATATATATATATATATATATATATATGTGTGTGTGTGGCTGACTAAATAATACTGGGTTCTCTATCTCCATCAAAATTACTGCAAGAATAAAAAAACCATGTTACCCTAAAATCAAACTGATTTATACCGAAACACACGACTGATAAAAAAAATATATACCATCCATGCACAGCCAAAATCAAGCTTGGGTTGGTGGCAGCAATAGAGATTTTTGAAGCTCCACGGATTTTCTCATCCGCGCCGTCCAAGTTGCACATGATATCTGGATATTTAATTTAAACAGCTTTTTCAAACCAGATCAAAACAATAAGTATTATAAATGAGAAAGACTATTCATTTTGCTATTTTCAAGGATAGCAAAAACATTTTATGGAAACAGGTCTATTTGGCAGCCTTGCCTTCAAAATTTGTTGATTATCTACAACAAATGCTTTCCAAATGTCTTTTGAATCTTGCACTTGAGGAGAAATTTATAGCATTATAACCAGGGTCATAGTAGGATTATGTACAAGCATGAAAGTAAACAAATCTCTGCAAAAACTATCTAGATTGCCAGACCAAGGTTACTTGGAAGCGGCAGGGAAAGCGGGGAGCGGCAGCGGGAGTGCCATTTTCAAAAGCTCCCGGTCCGGAGCATTTCGGGGATCGTTTTTTTTAAATATATATATATATATATTTATGTTTTTTTATATTTTGATGCATATATGTCAGCAAAAGCATGTAGAATGATGAATTAGACATAAAAAAACATAAAAAACATAGACTGAACCATATAACATCAATCATCTAGAGGTTATAATATTCATCAACCACGCCCACAAGTTGAAAACATACAACATATTGACTCTTGAGTCTCATGATTCATCAATCTTAAAGTTTCAAGCTTTCAAAATTCAATATATAACATTTATCATCATTGATATATAACATTTATCATCATTGATTCATTGATTTCAAATTTCAATATATAACATTCATCATCATTGATATATATCATTTATCATCATTGATTCATTGATTTCAAAATTCAATATATAATATTTATCATCATTGATTCATTGATCACCACAGTTGTACTTGTAAGCTAAGTGTAACCAATAACCATTACAACAACAACAACAAAAAATAACATGAAACGAAATGTTATAAAATGAAATGAAATGAAACAAGTTTCAACTTTCATGAAGCATCATATTCATAATTCATAGACTTATAAACTTATAAATGCCAACTTCAAAGTTTCACCTTTCAAATTCAAACTTCAAACTTAAATTGTCATATATTGTTTACAAAAATTATCATAATAAATATGAAAGAGTCAAGTTTAAGCTGCTCAACAATTATAAAAGTTAAAAGCTACTAGAAAATATAAAAGACGAGTAAACTGTAAATCTATTTTATCTATTGGCTGGCCCCTTGCCATGCCCACGAGAAATGTCTAATTTGTGAGAACCACGAGGCAATGGTGGTCTTCTAGTACTCTCAGGAGTACCACGACCATAACTAGAAGGCGGAGGGCAACGTGAGGATGTAGGTGGAGGCTGAATCTGCAAAGGAACAATAGCTAGAAATCAAACACTGGTACTGGCACCCGCACTGCTACTGGATGGAGGGACTGGCCCTGGGTGTGACGATGGCATGGCTGTTGTTGCTTCATCATCATCCCTCAGAAGTTTTGCTTCCAATTCTTCCATATGTACAGTGTCGTCCTCCAAATTATCATCCTTTGGGTTGTTGTCCCAAACTTTATATGATTGATCCTCATAAGCCCGATCACAATAATGACTCAACAACCTCAAGTTGTAATGCACATAAACCAAGATTTCTGTTCGGTTTTCATTCAGCGTGTTTCTTCTCACATTATGTATGAAGCTATAGGTGCTCCAACACCTCTCTACAGAAGAAGTATTTACAACTTGTGAGAGAACTTTTTTTGCCAACTTTGGCAAAACTCCAATGCCGCCATATGCTTCCCACCATGTGAGAGCATCAAATTTGTCTATTTCTTCCATTGCATGGAATGAACCAAAGTTACCAGTGCAACTGAAGTATCTGCCTAATTCAAGGCACAATCTAGCACACTACTCCATGTTGAGGACCAAATTGTCTAATGCTTTCATGTATCCCTCTTGTACCTTTGGATCTGTGTGAGGTTTGATCCTAACCCCACCTCCAGGTGCAGGTTGGCCCAACCAAGATGGAGAGTAGTATTTTGGCATAAGGATATATGCCAAGGCATGTAGTGGAACATTAAGTTTATTCCACAGTGCACACACACAGTCGTGAATCATTGCATACAAGTTGGGATCATGGTGTCTTTTCATGAAATAACCAAGAATTTGGCTATCTGGGTAATTATTTAAATCTCCAATAGTTTTACAGGGAGTGTGCCAACATTCGGCTAAAATTCCACAAATTTCACACTCAATTTGGAAATCAGATTGGAAGAATAAAGCATCCATAGTTGTTTTATTCAATCCATAATCATTCCACCATTCTTGAAGCCATTCCCAATGCCTTTGTCTCTGGGTAGTCCATGTTGCTCCAAACTTGACCCTGGTATAATGAACTTCTTCTTTTCCATCTACGTTCATAATATCCCACCATAACTTTTTGTAGCCAGTAAAGTTATATATGGTATCTCGAAAAATAATGGATGGATCACCCTGTGGCCACATTTCAGGCTTATCATACCAGGTTGGCCACCTAGTCCTGTTTATGGAAAAATACTTATGGAATATCTTTCTTTGGTTACTTCCTTCTATCCAAATCATATTTATATCATGAAAATCTTTACTTAAGGATTCTTCGGCCAAATGTGCAGATAACATACTTCTTTGATACACCATGTTGTGTATCCATTTACTCCCCTTGGGATAGATTTTTCTCTTTGGTACTAAATGTTGTATGTCTGAATGAGATTGTAAATGTGCATCTAATACCTTTTTATTTCTTAACTGCCATGTGGGTTTCTAGTTTCTGCAGTGTTCTTCCCAGTTTTGTTCATCATGAATACTCCTCAAAGTTTTTGTTTGCTAGGAAGGATCCCATTCTGTTACTATTACCATGACAGTGTCTACCTGAATTAAGTATTCTCTACTTAAAAAGTTAGGTAAACAATTCTCTTCTCCTTTAATATGTTCGACATCAAAGTCAAAATTTGCAAATAGAGCCTACCACCTTGCAAACTTAGCTTCACCTAGTTTCTTTATGCCTTTGCTCAGGACCTTTTTTAGTGCAGAGGCATCAGTCCTTAAAAGAAACTTTTTATGAATTAGGTGGACATCAAATTTTTCAATGTAATTCCATGCTGCTTTGGCTTCTTTCTCTATAGTAGAATAGTTCTTCTCAGACGGGCTCCAGGTTCCTGAGACAAACTGGACAATTTGCTCTTCTCTTTCCTTTGTCTGCTCTAGTATTCCTCCCGACCCTATGCAATTTGCTCTTCTCCTTCCTTTGTCTGCTCTAGTATTCCTCCCGACCCTATGTCGTTGGCATCTGTTTCAACAATTTTAAAAGAATCTTCATCAATAATATGAAGAATAGGGAGAGTTTTTACCTTACTTTTGATTCTTTTGATTGCTTCTGTATGTGCAGGGGACCATGGCTGTGGATGTTTCTGTAGTCTTTGGTTGAGTAATATCCTGTCCTTGGCACAATCTCTATAAAAACTGCTTACATAATTTAGACAACCCAAAAATCTCTGCAATTGGGTTTTGTCAGTAATAACATCTGGAAATTTGTCAGCAAATTCCAAAGCATGCTTTTGTAGAGTGATCTGCCCATCTTTGATTGTGTGTCCCAAAAATTTGATACTTGTTTGAAAGAGTTCAATCTTTTTCTTACTAAGTACCAGGCCATTGTGTTTGACAAGCTGAAAAATGCCTCCAAAGGCTATCGAACCAATCAGATCACAATGAGAGAATGTGTGATGAGATGATGAGAAAATGACCTCCAAGTCTCTCCAATTTATATTCATCAATGAGGGTGTGTGACACATCCCTTAGGCATGTGGGATAAATCTGGTTGACCTTGCACATGTGGAAAAAAAAATCAAAATCAATGTTTTTCTCATCGAATCAAGATGATCTCTAGATCAATCTTGCACCTCTCCGAAAGAGGAATCCAACAAAAATATGACCATCATCATATGAGCAGTGCAACATGGAGTTTGGACCTAGTTGCCCAAAATTAACATAGGGACTGTGTCAAATGCATTTTTGAAGTCAACAAAACAACAGAATACTTCTTCTTTATCCCCCCAAACCTTTTCAATAATTTGTCTCGACGTGATGCCATGATCCACTATAGAATGCTTCGCCCTAAAACCCGCTTGTCCTTTTGCCCTCTTTTCTTTTACTTCTGCCCACTTACTGATTCTATTTTCTACCTTATTTCCAAAAAGCTTTGCAAACAAAGGATTGATCATAATGGTTCTATAATTGGAAGGATTATTAATGTCACCACTTTTAAAAATGGGTATTGTTAAGCTAGTTGTCCAGTCTCTTGGGAATCCTTGTTGAATGATGTTGTTGAATATTTCCATGATGTGCGGTGCAAGAGTGTTCATTCCCCATTTTAGATACTCTGGTTGAAGTTCAACCAAGTCTTTTTCCTTTCCTGTTTTCAACTTCTTAATTCCAATCTCCACCTCCTGTAACTTGAAGAGCTTTGTAGTTGTGTTGAGCCCCAGGGGAGGCTCAGCCTCTGATTCTTTCTCATATAGTTGTCTTGCATATTCAAACCATTGATTGGCTATAATATTATTTTCGATTTGCTTCTTCCTTAGTTGAAGTTCCTGCCAGAAAAGATTTGTGTTATTCTTGCCTAGATATATTAACTCTTCTCACCTTGTTTGCATGAACTCATCTTTTTTCCTTTTTAGTATCTGTTTATATAACTTTACATTCATCTTCTCCTTGCCTGTCTTTTTCAAGGTTCTCCTTGTCATTTTGCATTCCTTGTCAAACCAATCATTTACGGGAAAACAATTTGATTCTGATTTCCTATTTTTTGCTCTTTTGCACTTCTTAAGTGCCCTTTGAATTATATTTGTTAACTCATGACTGTTGAAGCTTTGGAAACTAGTTTTCTCCTTCTGAATTAATCTCTCCACCATTGTCTTGAAGATAGTACAATTTTCTTGTGTTAGAAGAATTTTGCCCCTTGGTGGTGATTGTCGAGAGCATTGAGTTTTTCTCCTATGTTGCCTTTCTTCTACCCATGATAACTTTACATAAATTATGTTATGGTCTGATTTTAAGTCCCAATTATGCTCTCCAATCTTAACTTCATCTATATTTTCTATCAAGATTTGTGAACAAATCACATAATCAACGACACTTGCCCCATTGTATGTGTTGCAAGTGAAGTTCCCAGACCTTTTCCATCTGTCTAGACCATTGCAAATAATTAAGTTGAAAGCACCACACAGTGTAAGCAACTCCTCTCCAAAATGATTGCTAACTTTGTCATCTTCTGAACATCTCACCCATTGGGGATTCTCCTCTTCAGTGAGCCAAATAGGATTATGATCCTCTTTGCAACAAATAATACTAGCTTGCTTATTTGTTGTTCTAGCATTAAAAACGCCCACTAAAAGCACTTCTCCCTGCTAAGAGTGCGCAGAAATATCTTGCTTTAAAGCTGCATATGGATCCTTGTTGTCTAGCCCCTTATTTTTGTTAGTTTTTTAGACTTGAGGGGCAAAATAACATGCTGCAATTCTTATGTGATTCTCATTCTCTGATATTTTGAACCATAAATATTGTTTATTTGCATCTTATTTCATCAACTGAATGTGATGGCCTTCTTTTTCTTTCACTAAAACTAGTATTCCCCTGTACCCTTCGCCATTTTCTGCTACCTTGTTCCAAACTACTAACTTCAAATAACCGTCCAACACAAGAGTTTTGCAACCATCATGTTCATGAGTTTCCGTGAGACATATTATGTCTCTACCTTCCGCAATAGGCACTAACCCAGGTCCCCTCCTCCAAGGATAGCCTCTACAATTCCAACAAACGAAACTTAAGTAGACCTGGGTAGGATTTGACTGCTACGCAGTTTGACACGTAAGACTCAAGTTTGTGTCTTTGCCCCTTTTCATCCATGTTGCTCTTGTTGTTTTCCTCCCTATTATCGAATTCTCTGTTTTTTCTTCACTGCCAACTTGCTGCCCTGTTTTGTCCAGAGTCCCAAACACTGCAATAACTACTTTACCATTTTACAACCATGCCCTTTTCCCTTCATTTCTTGCTGCCCTAATTTTCTTCCCTTCTCTCCTCTTATTGTTTGCTGGTTAAATATTCCTCTAGAAAGAAGTGTGAGCCTTTCAAGAGTTTCTTTTTGCTCAAGAGATGGTGTTTGTCTTGCACGCTTGCCATGGTGACTTTTATGGGACGAGGCCTCACTTCACATATCTTCCCCACCCTCCTTGCTTGGAAAATTTGTCCTTTCCAGTGTAGTTTCTCTTTCAGAAAGTCCCTGATCAAAATGAGAGAACTTTAATTCCTCCCATAATCTCTTATTCCCCTGATAATAAAGTTTGTTTCCCCGTCTTTTATTTCTTTGTGTTCTCTTTCTTGTGCTCTACAAGCCCTTGCATCTTCTTCTTCCTCTGTCCTTATGTAACCATTAACGTTTTCAACTCTATCTTTGATTTTTTTTTGACCGTCTTCCCTATTGTTCTTTTTTGTCTTCTCTTTCAAAAGATCTGTTTGTTGAGATACTTGTGTATCTACCTGATTTTCTTCGGAAATTATCACATCCTTGTTTGTTTCCCTTGATTCTGTCATACTTTGCCACGTTGTCTTCATGATTTGCCATTCTTGTTTTCATGTCTCTAGAGCCACTTGTAACATTGTTACATGTTCTTTTAAAATTATATTACCTTCCATTAAACATTGATTTACAAATGTGATCTCTGAAATTTTTCGGTCATTTTCCTGTTTTTTAGCTTCCAAAATCTCCAACCTTGTCCTTGCCTTCATCAGTTCTTTGACATAGAGATCTGATGACCAAGTAAGAGGTGTGGATGTGGGACTGTAAATGGTTGACTCTTCTTTATTTTTGCTGCTCTTATTTATTTTCTTTCTCTGGAACTGTTTTCTTTTTCTTTTTCTTTGTCCTTGTTCCCATTTGAGGCGAGCAAGCCTACGCCTTAAAATGCCCTGATATTGCTTTGCATTTACCCAAATCCACTTTCATGTTTTTTTTGTTGAAGCAATTTTGACTTGACCTAAATGATGGTTTCCACAGAACCTAATATTTCTTTGCCATTTTTAACATTTTCCATTTTCAACCACTTTCAGATCTACGACGAAATTCCCCACGAGCAACAAAACGGCGATGCTGTCTCAACAAACAAATCTGCACTGCCTTTCACTACATAATCCAAAGATTCGATCTTAAATAACCAAACATAAATCGAAATGTTGCGAGTATCAATGAAAAGATCTGCCCCGACTCCAATCCTGAAATGCTTTGACAAATTCCCATCACTTGCCTTTCTCAATTGAAACACAATAAATAGTGGCCAGCAAAGAGAAGCAGGTTGCTGCGGGATTAGTGTTTATTCAAAGCGAACCTGACGATAGGGGAGGCTATGTTTGAATTCGTTTTCCCCTAGTAGAGCAGAAAAATTGCACACTCAGAACAACTTTAGAACGTCACTGGCCTAACAATGTCCTTTCTAAATGGATACCAAAAATGATTTAAGGAATATCCTAGTGCTCGCATTCCATTTTTTTTTAATATAAACAAAATTTCCCAAAATGAATATAAACGCAAATTTCCCAAAAATAAGGAGCCAATATTATATACCCACCCCATTAATGGCTAGCAATGAACTTGTTCGTTTTTGTTAGATGATGATACGAGATATCAAGCACAACAAGGAGACCGAAATCCTTAAGACAAAAATCTCTAAATGATCTTGACATTGCCGTACCAAGAGAGTCATCATGGAGAAACCACACCCATGCCATATTAGGCTCATATTTCAATGCAAAATCCCGTCCTTTGAATTGCCTAACCATCTCATCTTCCTCTGAACAAACAACACAAACAACAAAAACAAATAAAATATTTCCATTAGTTTTTTACAATTGTATTTAAACCTTTTACCCAACACCATATACATGGAACTTGAGGTATCTCAACCTCATTGTATATATTTTTGTAGAAATTATATTGAAAAATTTTACTCAACCCCATATAAATTACAGGTCTCCATATACAACAAGTTTAAAACATTTTATTGTATTTCCTCTTATCCTTATAATGCCACAGCCAACTAGAGTCCCGTTGTCCACTTTTGCAATTGGACTTCCATTACCTACAGTCGTCATCCTACAAATAGAGTTGTCCTCCTCAATCTTTATCGCATGCATCTATGCGGCACCATCTCTCCTTCCCTTGGCAATTTGTCCTTTCTCTGCGAACTCAATCTTACATACAATGCACTCCATGGTCATATACTGCCTCAATTGGGACGTCT
Source organism: Pinus albicaulis (assembly GCA_034641835.2). Lineage (NCBI taxonomy): Eukaryota > Viridiplantae > Streptophyta > Pinopsida > Pinales > Pinaceae > Pinus > Pinus albicaulis. The sequence goes on from CM076580.1 coordinate 371,980,378, forward strand.
CTTTCGTTTGAGGGTTCTCGCTTTAGGCGCCAATCAATTGGAAGGAAATATACCAAGTCAACTCGGCAATTGCAGAAATTTGGTTGTTTTGGAGTTCACCTACAACAATCTGAGCAGAAGTATCCACGAGGAGTTGGGTTTCGTCCCACACTTGCAAGTGCTTGACTTGGGAGTGAACAGTCTCACAAGTACCATTCCCTCTTCCTTAGGAAATCTTTCAATGTTGATTGTTAGTCGTTGCAACAAACAATCTGGTTGGTGCCATTTCGCCACGATTAGGTTTGCTCACCCGTTTGCAAGTGCTTGACGTCTTTGAAAATGAATTATCTGGCACCATTCCCATTTCTTTGTCCAATATTTCTAGTTTGATTCACTTAGAAATTTATGAAAACAACCTTAGTGGCAACATTCCAAAAGAATTAGGGTTACTCACCCATCTGCAATTTCTTCACTTTTATGAAAATGAATTGCCAAGAACCATTCCCACTTCTTTGTCCAATATTTCCTCTATGATCGATTTGGAACTTTCTACCAACAAACTTACTAGCACCATTCCACAAGAATTTGGGCGTGCTCACTAATTTTTAATATCTTACCTTAGATCGAAATGAGTTGTCATGCAACCTTCCCAATTCTTTGGGAAATATGGTTAACTTGAAAGAGCTCAATTTGATGATGAATAAACTTAGTGGAAGTATACCAAATTCCTTTGGAAATTGTTCTAAACTCGAAATACTCTTTCTTTTGTACAACAACTTCATTGGAAGTATCCTCATAGAGTTGGGTAACCTATCCCAACTTAAAATGCTATACTTGAACAATAATAAGCTTGAGAGTGGAAATAGTACAAAAATGCCTTTCCTTCTAACACTTACCAATTGTTCTCAGCTACAAATACTAGAATTGGGCAACAATGAACTTAATGGCATTTTGCCTTGGGCTATAGGAAAACTTTCTACTAATTTTTCCTACTTATCATTATTACGAAACATGATAGAAGGAAACATCCCTCCACATATAAGTAATCTTACTAGCCTAACCTTTCTAAGATTAGCAGGAAATATTTTAAGTGGCGTCATTCCATCATTGAGAAACCTTGTACAATTAGAAAGATTGTACTTAGGAAACAACGGGCTAGAAGGAAACATCCCCAATGACATTGAAAAATTACAGCGACTTGGTCTCTTGGACATTAGTAGAAACATTCTCTCTGGAAAGATTCCCAATTCCCTTGCACCACTTAAACAACTAATAAGACTCATCCTTCATTATAACAAATTATTAGGAAGCATCCCTGCCAACTTATGAAATTGTATAAATATGGAATTGTTGGACTAGTCTCACAATATGCTCACTGGAAGCATACCATAGGAAATTGTTGAACTTTATAATCTACACTTCTATTTGAACATGTCCTATAATTTTTTTGAAGGCTCCTTGCCCATGGGGATTGGTAAAATTGCAATGGCTCAAGCCATAGACATTTCTTCCAATCATTTAGTCAGCGACATTACACCTACACTTGGAACATGTAATGATCTACAATGATCCAGGTGGATATTGGTGTCACCCGCCTATTCCACTTGGATCTCCACCATTTTTTCTTTCAGCTTTTCAATTGTAGCACAATTTACTATTTTTGGCAGTTTTTCGGTTCTGAACTTCCGGAGCCGTTTTGAGGCCCTAAACGACGATTTTTGGGGAAAATGAGACCAATATGGGTCTTCAACAGATGTTGGTCACTCGAAAGATGTAGTCCTCGAATATATCTTTCTAACAAGGTATTGTGTGCATCAAAGGGATATCGTATGCTAAAGTTACGTACCCGGGAAGTTGACGTACCAATTTACCCAAACGGGGCCCATAGTTTTGGTGCTTCATCTCCTAGGGTTAGATTTTTTTGATGTTTAGGGTTTTCCATTGTTTCTCAATCATAAATAGACCTTCGAGCCTCATTGTAACACAGTTCAAATGCATGTAGCCACCACATCTCTTCTTAGAGATAAGTTACCATCCCTCGAGCTAGTTTATTTTCCATTCTGTCTGTAAGCATTTTTCAGTATTTGATATTAATGGAATGAAGTGTTACTCCTACAACACTATGCATTCATTTTTATTTCTGTATTTTATTTCGTTCCTACATAAATCCGAATCAGTGGTATCAGAGTGGTCTGCTCTTTCTCAATCCTTCTTTGCATGTCCCCAACAAGGTCGAGGTATAAGAAGTTAGGGCTTGATCTAGTTGAACCTTTGCAAGATCAGCCTTGCAAACCCCAACGACCGCCCATGGGGGAAGAAAAGAAAGACGAGGGAGCAGGAGATCCTATCAAAATATTGCTTGAGGAGGCCCTCGAAAAACAAAGGAACGCGATGATGGATAACTTTGCCCAGATCCTTCAATGACTGTCCATTGGCGGCAATCTACATCCAGTAGCTACTCTGGAGGCGCCATTCCTTTCAAGGTACAATTCAACTTCGACATTCCTATATTTGAAGGCTAGATAGATGCAGACGTTGTAGATAGATTGTTGAATTTTCCGAAAGGGTATTTCTTGGTCCATGATATCTCTGACCGAGAAAAGATTACTTTTACACTCCTCAAAGCCACCCCTCATGTCAAAGACTGGTGGGAAACTTACTGTGAGAAAAAGGACGAGAGGGAACCCTCTCTGTTCTCGGTTGCACCCACTTTTTTCTTGACATCAAAGAACAATATTACCCCGTGGGGAGCTATGAGGACAAGTACATCCAATAGACCAAGCTGCGGCAACAAAGGGATCAAGATGTGCACGCGCTGAAAAATTTATTCCATACCACCACCCATGGGGGAAGAAAAGATAGACGAGGGAGCAAGAGATCCTATTAAAATAGTGCTCGAGGAGGCCCTCGAGAAACAAAGGAACGCGATGATGGATAACTTGCCCAGATCCTTCAATGACTGTCCACCAGCGGCAATGTACATCCAGCAACTACTCTGGAGGTGCCACTCCTTTCAAGGTACAAGTCAACTTCGACATTCCTATATTTGAAGGCCAGATAGATGCAGATGTCGTAGATAGATTGTTGAATTTGCTGGAAGGGTATTTCTTGGTCCATGATTTCTCCAACCGAGAAAAGATTACTTTTGCACTCCTCAAAGCCACCTCTCATGTCAAAGACTGGTGGGAAACCTATTGTGAGCAAAAGGACGAGAGGGAACCCTCTCTGTTCTTGACTGCACCCACTCTGTTCTCAGCATCAAGGAACAATATTACCCCGTGGGGAGCTATGAGGACAAGTACATCCAATGGACCAAGTTGTGGCAGCAAAGGGATCAAGATGTGCATGAGCTAACAAATTTGTTCCATACCTCGTGCACAAATTTGGGTATTAAAGATTCAAAGAAACATTTGGTGCTCAAGTACCGCAGTTTTTTGCACATATACATTCAGGAGGAAATGGAGTTCTGCAACATTACCTCGCTTGGCGCGTGTTAATTTTGGGCAAAAAGGTCCAAACTCCATGTTGTGATGCTCAGATGACGATGCCAATAATTTTATTGGATTCCTCTTTCGGAGAGGTGCAAGATCGATCTAAAGATCATCTTGATCAGATGAGCAAAACATGTATTTTGAATTTATTCCACATGTGCAAGGTCGGTCTGTTTTATCCCACATGCATAAGAGATGTGTCACACACCCCCAATGATGCCTATATATTGGAGAGACTTGGAGTTCATTAGACACACAATGTGTGGAGGCATTTTCTTCTCTCTTGATGGCGATGGAGCTGCGTTCTTGGTGCTGCATCTTTGTGGAGTATTCTTGACTAGGTTGTCTTGGGGTTGTGTGACATATGTGGGTGGCTGACCTTATGAAGTCTTTGCTGGTTGAAGCATCCTGTTGATCGCCGTAACGCCATCATTCCTCTTCTTTTTCTATTGTTGGCTTGTCTTCCATTGATCGATTTATTTGTTCTATCTGCTTCAGTATTTTGTGCCCTAATCTGAAATGGCATAGAACATGTTTAGAAATTAACATGGTATTAGAGCTAAAGAGAAGACAAAGCCCATAAGGGAGATAAGGATTGTTTTCAGTGGTAGGCTGCAGGCCATACCACCACAACAAGTGATAGTGTGGGTAGTTTTTGGGTTGTTTTGTGCCCTAATCTTCAGCGTGGAAGAGCCAACAAGGGCAGCATGGCTTTTCTAAGTGTTGTAGGTAACAGCATGAGAAATAAACAATAAAAAAAAAAGAGGACTATTGTAAGAGCCTTGGAGGAGACTACAATAGTGTGCTTGCATCCCTTGGCAAGAGAGCAGCAACAACATGTTGCAGATGTTCTCTTGATGGTGTCTAGTTGATGAATTTTTTTAGTAACACAAGAGAAGAACTTGCAATAGGGAAAAGAGGAGGAGAATACTTATGTTTTGGCCGCCACTCAAGAGGCACCTCAGCGAAGGAGAAAATTCTAGGTCTGTAGCCTTTTCGTGACTGTTTTGAGGGCTAGACAACCATGCAGGAGGGCCGAGTTTTGTAAGGGAGATCTGGTATGTTTTTTCATACTTTTGTGTATGGGTAATTTTATGTAGGAGGGTTGCATTCTATACAGATTTCTGAAGGAGAGCTGCAGCCCTAATTGAAGTCTGTTACGCAAAAAAGAGGGCTAGAAATAGCCCAAATCTTCAGCATATATGAGCAGCCCTACAAGTGATGAAACCCGCAGATATTAGAAGGATTTATGAGCAAGAGTTTAAGGCTGGAATGGAATGGTAACTAGCCCTAACCAAGCTGAAATAAACAATAGAGGAGCAGACCAAACAGCAAGCAAATAAGGTATGTTTGAATAAGGTTTTTGTGCTATTTATGTGTGAGGAATCTCTGCAACGGGTTGCAGAAAGGAGGCTGCTATAGCAGCAGTATAGGATGCCAGTTTAGAAGACGTGAGGACTTGGAGAAGCCTTTCTCTCTAGGACACAGTTACCTAGTCTCATGTGCAGCCAAAACAGGGGTATCTTCCATGGTTTTGAAGTTTTTGTATGTTGATGTTGGTATAGATTTGTTGTATGGTGTGTTGAGGAGAAGCCTCAAGCCCTAGATCAGTGATTGGGTACCTTGAAGTGGACAACAAGTGAACAAACCTATGGGATAAGAATACACACGTTGGGAGCAGTGGGTTAGAGTTGTTGGTGTGCCCTAACCAGTCTTCTAGAAGAATAGAAATCGAGGTCAAGGAGGCAGCAACAAGTTGTTGTAGGTGACTCCTAGTTGATGGATGGATGTTTGATGATGTCTTGGGCATACTCTCGGATTGCTACAGGAAGGTAGCATGAAACTGTAGGAGACAACCAGAGTTTTTTTTGATTGGCTGAATTACATAAAACTCAGACAGGCTCAGGATATTCAGTGAATTTCTCTCTGTCTCAAAATAGCCTAAAGAGACCTGATTAATTGTAATCTACTTTAGACTCTGTAGATATGACTAGCGGCAGATGACTCTCTATAGTTTATTCTCTGCTTAAAATAAACTTGATAACTGGGCATTTTGGGGCTATTTGACAAAGCAGTTGAAGGTAGGTGCCTTCCTAGAAGTGGTATGTGCAAAGTCTTGTGAGAAAACATTTGAAGATTTTTCATCAATCGATTCATCTGTTTTATATCTGAAAACTCGACTCCATACTTGAGGGCTATCCCTGCCAAGACATCCATCTTTGAGACTGAGTTGTTTTGCACAAATTTTAATTTAGAAACAAATATTAAGTTGGAGGAATTTCGTGGCAGAAGCTGAGGGAAAGGTTGCATGCATTTCCAAGCTGCAGTCTGCTCAAATTTTCGGGGTCACTCCTATAGCAGTCAACAAGACATTCGAGACAGTGGCAAAGAAATAAGCATCACATCATCATTTCTGGAGAAGTTTTTTTGAAGGTTCAAGTTGCATTAAGCGAAGTCTCTCATAGATAGTTACTGAGCTTATTTCCTCACCGTGGATCATATCTGGGTGTGCTTAAGTTTGTCTTTCTGCCGTCATAGGACGAGTTTACTCATACTATTGTCTTGTTCATGTGGTTGAGTTTATTCATTAGGAGGGGACGATGTCTGGAGAATATTTGAGGAAGTTTTATTGAGATGTTCTGAGCCCTAGGTAGGGCTCCTTCTAAGCATACACAACTCTATCCTAGAGTCTGATATATTCTCTGTGATAGGGTCACAGAGCCTCAATAAAATTGCACTTTAACTCTGTGGTATTGTCTGATCCAAGAGAAAGGCAGATTCTTTGAAGTTTTTTTGGGAAAGTTTGTCCTTGAATGTTGAATAGGACAAAGTGATCACTGTGTTGAAACCCTTGTTCGAATCCCGTGATCAGTGATGTTGAAGCAACTCTATTGCTTGAAGGCAGACTTGCTGAGATAATATTTATAGTGCTTTGAAAAACTACTATAAGAAGGCAGACAAAATAATAGGTATGTAAAATTGATTCTTACATCGAAAGTTTGTTAAAATATGTCTGTCTTTGAATATTTTTTAAGGAAATCTAAGGATAATATCAATCGTTGGTCGATGAGCCTTATAACAGGGACATGTGGTAAAGTATATATGACCTCACTGTATATGGCAGAGTCTATATAAACTTGATCTGTGGTATCTTCAGAGGCATATATATAACCATGAAGTTTGATATCTTCAGTACTGTATGGCAGTATGACAGTGATGAATATGATAGTGATGTATATGATAATATTATGGCAGCACTGTAATCAATGATATGACAATTTATGATACCTGTCAAGATGTATGACAGATGTATGACGGCATATGGCCCTGGGGGGATATTCCGTGAAAACAAGAAGCCGAATAAATACCAAGGGTATCTAGAAGCCATGAGTACAATCGTACAATCTGAGTCTGGATCATTTGAAGAAGTTGTAAAGCATCAAGTTTGGAAGGATGCTATGCTCTAAGAGTACGAGTCCATTATGAAAAATGATGTATGGGATGTGATCCCGAGACCAGAGGTCAAAATTGTTGTCACCTCAAAATGGCTCTATAAGATCAAGCTTGGATCTGATGGGAGTGTTGAAAAGTACAAGTCAAGATTTGTTGCCTGATGTTTCTCTCTAAAGGAAGTCGTAGACTATGATGATATACTTGCACCTATGATCCGATATACTACCATCTGATCTATTATTGCCCTTACTGCTACGCAAGGATAGAGTCTACATCAGATGGATGTGAAGACTGTTTTTCTGCATGGTTCAATAAAGGAAGAGGTGTATGTGGAGCAACCTCTGGGGTTCGAAGTCTAGGATAGAGACACCCATGTATGTAGGTTGAAGAAAGCCCTTTATGGGTTGAAGCAAGCCCCTAGGGCTTGGTACAAGAGGATAGATAGCTACTTGATGAAGTTGGGCTTCACTCGAAGTAATGTTGATCCGAACCTTTACTTCAAGGTTGATAAAGAAAATCCTCTCATTCTGGTTCTCTATGTGGACGATCTCTTCCTGACAGGTGCTGACCCTCTCATTCATCTGTGTAAGAGGGAGCTCGCTTCCAAGTTTGAGATGAAGGACCTAGGACTGAGGCATTACTTCCTAGGCTTGGAGGTCTTGTAGAGGCTTGGAAAGATTTTCCTCTCTCAAGGAAAATATATTATGAAGTTGTTGGGCCCGTGCTAGCAAATCCTATCGAGTATCATCAACTCGTAGGGGCCCTGATGTTCTTAGGGAACATCCGTCCGGACGTATGTTGTGCAGTGAACACTTTGAGTCAACATATGGTTGATCCTCATAACATTCACTGGGTTGGTTCCTAGAAACTCTTGAGATATCTCTGGGGCACGATAGACCATGGGTTGAGATACACTGCCAGGAGTATGACACTCCATGGATATACCGATGCCGATTGGATTGGCAGTGTGGTGGATCGCAAGAGCACATCTGGATGTTGCTTCACACATAGATCTGCTTTGGGCAGGAATCTGAAGTCGATAGCCTTGGGCACCACTGACGCCGGATATATTGCAACATGTGTGGCCTATTGTAAAGTCACTTGGTTGCGAAAGCTCTTCTGAGAGTTGTTCGAGCATGTGATAGATGCCATCGTTATCCCTTGTGATAACCAGAGGGGGATTCATTTGTCATAGAATCCCGGGTTCCACAATTGATCCAAGCATGTTGATGGCTGGTACCACTTTATCCGGGATATGGTACAGCGAGGCGTCATAAGGCTCGATCATATAGTAACTGATGAGAAAGTCACAGATATTCTCACAATTCCCTTAGGGAAGGTCATGTTCCTAACCTTCCGTGAGAATGCTGGAATCATGGAACGACCCTAATTGGAGGGTCTTGTTGGACGATGAGCTCTGGGAGCTCCAAGGGGGTTTTGGGGATAGTTTCTTGGTGCTATAAGTAACCACAGGGCTAGGCTTTCCGAACCTAGTTGGTGTGCTTCCACCCCACCGTGATGATATTGAGTTGGTTTACCTCTCTCTGATCTGTGCCTCATATGCATCCTACCCATGGAGTTTCAGACTCATGGGAAGTACCTCTCATTTGGCCAATAAGGTGGGAAATGTGAATAGAGACCATAGCAAGACTGATGGACGCATCGGATATTTCCGTACTCTCTATGTCTAGGATGGCACAGTCCAACCACTTGATCTGGGATCAAGTATAGTGAGGTTTCGGACCTCCAACTGACTTCGGGTCAGTGAGACTAACTTTGAGTTAGTATATGACTCTCTTGAGTCCTAGTGAGGTTTCGAACCTCCAACGAACTTCGAGTCAGTGAGACTAACTTCGGGTTAGTATATGACTCTCCTGAGTCCTAGTGAGGTTTCGGACCTCCAACTGACTTCGGGTCAGGTAAACCAACTTCGGGTTGGTATGAGACTCTTTATGAGTCCTATAGAGGTTTCAGACCTCTAAGCTGACTTCGGGTTAGCCGTGAGTGATGTCTTTGTGACTCACCTTTTGTTTTGAAAAAAAGAAGCCAGCAAAGCAAGTTACGGCGGGATGACGCATGATGTTTGGATGGCACTGGTGGATGGAGTTCTCCCTAGTTGAGAGGGAGTGTTAATTTTGGGAAACAAGGTCCAAACTCCATGTTGTGATGCTCAAATGATGATGCCAATAATTTTATTGGATTCCTCTTTCAGAGAGGTGCAAGATCGATCTAAAGATCATCTTGATCGAATGAGCAGAACATGTATTTTGAATTTATTCCACATTTGCAAGATCGATCTATTTTATCCCACATGCATAAGAGATGTGTCACACACCCCGAATGATGCCTATATATTGGAGAGACTTGGAGTTCATTAGACACACAATGTGTGGAGACATTTTCTTCTCTCTTGATGGCGATGGAGTTGTGTTCTTGGTGTTGAGTCTTTGTGGAGTATTCTTGTCTGGGTTCTCTTGGGGTTGTGTGACATATGTGGGTGGCTAACCTTATGAAGTCTTTGCTGGTTGAAACATCATGTTGATCGTCGTAACGCCATCATTCTTCTTCTTTTTATATTGTTGGATTGTCTTCCATCGATCGATTTAATTGTTCTATCTGCTTCAGTATTTTGTGCCCTAATCTGAAATGGCATAGAACATGTTCAGAAATTAACAACGTGACATATCGATATGCCACCAAGACCGAGAAAAAATTTAAGCAGAAGAAGCAAGACTTTGGATCCGCGAATCCGAAGCCAAGGAAAGGCAACCCCGAACTATAGAACAAAGGGCAAAGCCAAAGCGGGGTGACTCGGAACAACACCACAAAGTCAAAGAATGACACAGGGAAATGTGAATCTTATAACAGCTCCACTCACAACACAAGCGAGTGTCGGGCCAAACAGTGGCTGGTGGCCGAACTGAAGGCATCCGAATCAGATGCATGGTCTAATTCTGAGTCAGAACCAGACAAGGGGAATGACAATGGGAAGCATATCATTGATGCGGAACCCAATGTCACCGTTGCCACCACCAAGTTCCAGAGGGAGGAGCCTGAGGATCCAGAGGAGGGGTAGCACCTCTTCCATTCCCAGATGTGGGTGAAGGTTTCTCCACTGCAATTCCTTGTCGATAGCAGAAGCCAAAAGAACCTTATTTCAGCAAAGGTCATGAAGCGGCTCGGCCTACCGACCACAACACACCTGCAGTCGTATACCATCGGGTGGCTTCACCAAGGAAGAGATCTTTGCGTCAGCCAACAACGTCGCCTTTCGTACAACATAAAGCCCTTCACGGATGAGGTACTGTGCGATGTTGCTCCTCTTGAAGTGTCTGATGTATTATTAGGCCAACCATACTTGTGGAAGTGACATGTTGTGTATGAGTCTAGGCCTCGTTCTGTTATTATTACTTTGGGAAATAAGTTGTACAGGATACTAGAGGTAGCCTTCTGTCATCTCTTTGAGTACTGCAAAGCAATGCAGTAAGATTATTTCCCAAACCAGGAAATTTGTTTTCATTACGATTCACCCACAGGGCAAGAAGAAGATTGTGGCCGCAGCCTCCAAACAAGGCTCCCCTGCACGGTAGCAACAGATGGACAAAGTTGTGGAGGAATACAAGGACATTTTATCCTCACCCACAGGGGTTCCTCTACACTGTCAGGTCAAGCACTCCATCGATTTGACCCCAGGTGTGTCGTTGCCTAATGGGTTGATCTATCGACGTTCTGTTATGGGGAATGATGAAATCAAGAGGAAGATCCAAGAGCTTTTGCAGAAAGGGCACATCAGGCCAAGCTCCTCACATGTATTGTCTGAGGCTGATAAAGCAACCAGATTTATTGAACGCATCCAACACATCTGCCAGCAGGTCCACGACATCTTGGAGAAATCCAATGCCAAGTACATGTTGATATTTTGGCAGCATCGGATGTGCTCTAGCTCCGAAACTTTGTGGAGGGGCTAAAACACATGAGATCTCCAAAACCTAGAAATCGTTTGGAGAAATTCAACCCGGAGCATAAGTTATTCAAATAATTAATTATTTTAATGGAGACCCTAATTCTAACTTAAAGAAATTAAATAATTAAAGTGAATTATTTTAACATGTGGGTGAGAATGTTCTAAGTGACGAGGATCAAGTCTTTTCTAATCTTAGCCGTCGATTAGATATTAGATCATGGTTGTTGATTTGTCAACGGGAAAAGTATTAAAGGAAGGTTTGGGGTCAGTTGGAGAAGACACACAAAGTGGGAGCACTTGAGCTAAGTCGAAATTCTGGGGCGTGGGTTGCTGAGAATTTCGAAGTGAGCTTGCAGTGCAGTGAGGGGTAGTTCGACAGTGGGATTTCGAATCCAAGGTCGAGAATACAATTGCAGAGAGGTAGGTCTACCCAGGAGAGACAGCGCAACCCTTGAGAGGGTGATGCAGGCCTAGCTGGGCTCACGCAGAGCTGACGCAAAGGCTGACTCAGGCCTAGAGGGGGGACGCAGTCCAAGAGGAGGTGACACAGAGCCAAAGGCTGCAATGTTGGGGTTCATGTAGGGCAGATCGGGCTCATATTCAGCAGATAGAAGAGGGGTGATGCAACCACTAGGAAGGGTGACGCAGTCTCAGTGCAAAGCTTGTTGGGGACTAGATAGATGTGGGGTTCTTCATTCTGACGTTGGATCAATCATAATATTTGTCTCCGGATAGAGGTACTTCTGTTGAGGAAATTCTTTGTTTGGTGAGCCACATTGGCACCCTAGTTTGTTTTTAGAAATCTGCATAATAATAAAAACCCTCAAGAGTTGTTGCACCTATTTTCCTGCATTGGATTTTTCTGACACATTTGTCTAAAAAAATTTGTGTCCTTTGTCTGCATGATTGCTTATTCTTCAATACTTGATCTGTATAATTGTGTAGGTTTCAGTGTATTTACTTCGATGTTTTCATGAATAATTCAGAAAAATAACTTGTAAAGTTAAATAAACAAGTAGGAGAAGTAAATCATATTTTCTGCAGTAGGATTTCCGTTTAGAAGATTCAGAAATTTTCACATGGTATCAAAGTTGTTGCAGATCAGGTAGAGTTGAAGCCATCAAAGAAAAGACGAAGAGCAAAATATTTGTTGCAGGAAGGTAGTTGTCCTGAGTGACAGCGCATATCCCGAAAGAGGAAGGGAAGGGTGACACAGTCACCAGAGGGGCTCATGCAGAGCCTGTGTCAGCCAGCTAGGGTGACGTTGTAGCTACGCAGAGGCAGCACAGTGCTTGCTAGGCTAGCGCAGAAATTTTGAGCCTCCGGTTATCGTGGCTAGAAGTGCATATCGTTTTTCTTCAGTATTTGTTGGTGGGGCATTGTTTCTGTTGGTGAAAAATAGTGTCTAGCAGGGCATGGCAAAGGGGAAGCAGTTCCTCAGAAGACTTCTCGCCAAGAAGTCTAGATCCAGTGTTGATCAGCAGCAAAGAGTGATCAGAGAGGGTTGATTCGACAACAGTTGGCAGAGGATTTATGGGAGGGAAATCGGTTCTCAGAGGGAATGTGATTCCTTAGAGGGTTTCCAACGCCAAGAAACCCATAACCGAGTTTTGTTGGGGCAGCAGCAAAAGAGGGAGAAGTGAATCAATTCGTCATATTCAGTTGAGAAGATATGGTTGCACATGGACTGAGGGATCAAGACAGGTTGGATGGTGCATCCAACTTTGTCATCTGGAAGGCCAGGATTTGGCAGTTTTGGATGAGTATCACCTCAAAGCTCATCATTGAATACCGTGGTTGTTCCTGTTGATGCTGACCCTCGTAAGAAGTACGAGGAAGCTTAAGCAAAGGCTAAGCGCATGATCATGGATGGAGTCAAGGATCATGTGGTCCCACACATTGTTGAGAAGAACGCAACACATGAGATGTGGACTTCTTTTATCACATTGTATCAGGGGACTTTTGTTCAGAGGAGGATGCTTCTTGAGAATCAGCTTTGATTATTTCAGATGTTGAAAGTAGAAGAGATCGACCCCTTCCTCATTGGATTGAAGGTGATCCGTGATCAGCTGGTTTTCGTGGGGGCTACACCTGATGAAGGTCTTATGGCAAGGACTGCTCTGAATGCAGTTACCGATGAGTGGGAGAACTTTTTCCAAGGCATTTTGGGCAGAGCAACACTTCCGAGTTGGGAAAACATGTGGCCAGCTCTTCGATAAGAAGAGATCAGGAAGATGACCAAGGCGGGCATTAGCAGTGGAGGGATCAAGATCAAGGAGGAGGAGGAAGATGCGGCTCTCGCATCTAAGGGACAACATGGCCAACAACGGAAGAAGAAGAAAGACCTTTCGAAGGTCAAATGCTTCAAGTGTGGTGAATTAGGAAATTTTTCCACAACATGCCCTATGAAAAAGAAAGGCAAGGAAGAATCTAATTCGAAGGCTACTGTAGTGAAGGATGATGATGGGGTTGATGACGAAGTTGTCGTGAGTGCTCATGTGCCTCAAGAGAAGAGGTGGGGTGACATTAATCTGTAGTTCTTTCAAACTACAATGTAGGGCAGGATCCTTGAGCTGCCCAAACTCTTAGATCACATAGGAGCTACGAGAGCCCTTAATAACAGTAGCAGGATGATTGGAGTCAATTGGTGCGAGGGATGATGGAGCAACATTGGCGGAGCTAGAACGCTAAAGACTGGAGCAGCGCAGAGCAGAGGCAACACCAGCGCAGAGGTTGATGGACTATTGATTTTTCTTGAGTATTGGGGTAGCATCGGATGTGCTCTAACTCCCAAAATTTATGGAGGGACTAGAGTACATGAGATCTCCAAGACCCAAAAAGGGATTTGGGAAATTCCATCCAGTTTGGGAGATTTTTTTTTTTTTTTTTTTAATTAAGGACCATAAGTCTAACTTAGGAAAAATAAAATATTATAAATAATTGATTAAAACATGTGATGGAAATGACTCAAGTCACACGGATCAAGATTTCTTTTAATTTGAGCCATCAATGCAAGATTAGATCATGGTCGTTGGTTTCCCAACGAAAAAGTATAAAGGGAAGGCTTGGGTTCAGATGGAGAACACAAACATGGAGGCAAAGCACCGAGACTAAGCTGAAATTCTAGGGCGGGTATGCTAAGAATTTTCAGGAGTGTTTCAGCTACAGTGAGGGGTAGTATTGGCTAAGGGGATGCTCTGATCCAAGTGCCAAGAATCAGCAAGAGGCAGAGATGCAGCAACCAGGAGCAGCGCAGAGAAGCAGGGGCAGCAGTAGCTGCGCAACACAGAGGGCTTCAGCCGCTACACAGGCCCAGAAATGGCAATGTTGAGCCAACAGGAGGCCCCCAGGGTTACGCAGAGGCCATCCACGGTAGCGTAGGGACTGCGTCACCCAGTTTGGGGCTACGCAGCCCTCTCTAGGCCAGTGTAGAGGCTAGCAGGGTTGACTCAGGGAGCTTTAGGGGCAGCGCTGGGGTTCTAGAGGTAGAAAGTGGCTAAGTTCTATAAATCCCGTTTAAGAGTGTGGATCAGTCAAGTTTTCAATCTCTAGAACAGCAGGTATTGCTGCAAATCCATTTTTCTCTGTTGGGTTAACTAGTAAGGTGCCCAGATTTGTTGTATTCAAAAACTACTTAATAATATAAACCCTCCAGCAGCCAAAAGACCGGTTTTCCCGCATTGGGTTTTTCCGGAGATAGTTGTCCAGAAAATCTTATGTGTCACTTTGTCTGTGTGCATGTATTCTGTTTTAGATCTGAATCGGTGAAAGTCTGTTATGTGTTTACTTCGATGTTAATCTAAAATTTCAGCATTAATAACTTGTTTAAGTAGGAGAAATATAACCAGAATTAATAGTAGGGTTTCTGCATAAATTAATATAAAGAAATTTTCATATGGTATCAGAGAGATTGCAGATCTAGCAGGATCACCAGCAGAAGACTGAAGAATCCTTGTTGCAGAAAGCAACAATGAAAGCAGCAGCAGTCGCAGAAAGCTGGACCAAAAGGGATAGCGCAGCAGCAGAGGGAGAAGAGCCATGCAGAGGCCAGAGTGATGTAGTCCTACGCAGTCTCCATGCAGGCCCACATACTTACTGCACAGAGGCAGTGCAATGACAGCATTGGGACTGTCTGCTCACACAGAGGCCAGTTAGGGTGACGCAGTCCTAAAGCCGTTGTTGATCTAGAGTGCCGGAAGCAGCGCTGCAGAGCTTTAGAAGTTGTTGGTGGGGTTAAATTTATGAAGATTCAGAATTTAGCCTAAGCACTAGGTGACAAAGAGCAGGAGGAGAACAACTTCTCAGAGGGTTTCAAGCCAAAGAAATCTGCAGATCGATCAGAGGATTGAAGGGAGCTGATTCGTTTTGATTTGGCGGATTTCCAAGAGAGGAAGTCAGTTGTCAGAGGGAGAAGAGGGTGCTTGTTTCACCAAGGACCCTAGGTCCAAGTCTCTAGCATAGAGAGGAGGAGTTCCAACAAATTTGCTGAGCAGATGGCACCTCACGGACTACGTGATCAGGATAGGTTGGACGGTTTTTCCAACTTTACAGTCTGGAAGGCCAAAATCCTGGTAGTCATGGAGGCATACGGTCTGAGGGACCATGCAGAAAAAGTCCTGGCCACGCCAACCGATGTTGTTCTCCTAGTGAAGCATGAGGAAGTTGCGGCACATGCCAAAGGCTTCATAATGGATGGAGTTAAGGATCATATAGTTCCACACATAGCCGACAAGAAAACGGCTCATGAGATGTGGAAAGCCTTAACTACCCTATATGAGGGAAGATCCGTCCAAAGGAGAATGCTTCTAGAGAACCAGATGCGGTTATTCATGATGGCCAAGGGAGAAGAAAATGAGCCCTTCCTTTTCATATTACAGGCAATCAGAGATCAGTTGTCTGCCATGGGAGCAAAGGTGGAGGATGATGTGATGGTGAGGACTGCACTCAATGCAGTCACAGAGGATTGGGAAACTTTGTCCAAAGTATCTTGGGCAGAGCGGACCTTCCCAACTGGGACAGTATGTGGGCAATCCTTCATCAAGAAGAACTTTTTCGGTTCACCAAGAGACAGTACAACATGGGATCAAGTAAGGTGAAGAAGGAAGAGGAAGAAGATGCAGCCTTGGCATCAAAGAGGCAGCAAGGGAAGAAGAAGTGTGATCTATCCAAGATCAAGTGTTTCCAGTACGACAAACTAGGACATTTCGCCAACAATTGTCCTCAAAAGAAGAAGGATAAGGAAGCTTCTACTTCCAAGGTTGCTGTGGCGGACGATGGTTCTAAAGATGACGTAGCGAGCGCTCATGAACCACAAAAGTGGGGCAACATGGATCTGTAGAGAAGCTATAGAATGGTGGCAGGATCCTTGAATAGCTCAGCTCTTGGATTACATCCGAGCTACGGAAGCCTTAATATAGTAGCAGGACAAGTGGAGCAGTTGGTGCAGAGAATCACGGATGGAGCAGAGTTAGAGCTAGATGCTGAGAGGGAGCAGCGCAGTGCATATGCAACAACAACGTGGCAGCGTAGCGCAGAAGGGCTGATGCGACTTCAACAAGCGCAGTGCAGGCTGACTTACGCAGAGCAGAGTTTCTGTAGCGTAGAGCTTCAAGAGGACAGCGCAGCGGAGTAGCAGCGTCGGGGACTTCAGCGCAAAGAGGCTGATGTGACTTCAGCAGCGCGGAGGAGGTTTGCTTACGCAATGCAGAGTTGTAGTTGTGTAGCAACTTCCAGATGCAACATAGATCAACAGCCAATGGAGCTTCAGTGATGAGGATGCAGCCCAACTGACTTGTCTGTCAAAGATTAGGCAGGAGTTTCAATTGTTTCTCTCAACAACTGAAGTTGCAGTGCAGCACTTGGCAGCACGATGCAGCAGATTGAGAGGGAGTTGCAGTACAAATGTAGCAGTGGTGGTGGCAGCGTCATGGGTAGCAGTACAGATTAGCAACAGCAGCGCAGTGATGAAGGGCAACGTGCCCAACATCAATGCAGAAACCCACACCAGAGATCAGTGCAGAGCTTCGGGGTGAAGCAGTAGTGTACTAGAGCACATTCCTCGTTAAGAGGGAGTGTTGAGTTTTCTTGAGTGTTGGGGTAGCATCGGATGTGATCTAGCTCCCAAAATTTGTGGAGGGACTAGAGTACATGAGATCTCCAAGACCCAGAAAGGGATTTGGGAAATTCCATTCAGTTTGGGAGGTAATTAATTAATTAATATTTTTAATTTAGGATCATAAGTCTAACTTAGAAAAATTAAAATATTAAAGGTAATTAATTAAAACATGTGATGGAAATTACTCAAGTCACGTGGATCAAGATTTCTTTTAATCTGAGCCATCGATGCAAGATTAGATCATGGTCGTTGGTTTCCTAACTAGAAAGTATAAAGGAAAGGCTTGGGGTTAGTTGGAGAACACACACATGGAGGCAGAGCACTGAGACTAAGCTGAAATTCTAGGGCGGGTTTGCTAAGAATTTTCAAGAGTGTTTCAGTTGCAGTGAGGGATAGTATTGGCTAAGGGGATGATCTGATCCTAGTGCCAAGAATCAGGAAGAGGCAGAGAGGCAGCAACCAGGAGTAGCGCGGAGAAGCAGGGACAGCAGTAGCAGCTGCGCAGCGCAGAGGGCTTCAGCCGCTACGCAGGCCCAGAAAGGGCAACATTGAGCCAGCAGGAAGCCCCCAAGATTACAAAGAGGCCATCCAGGGCAGCGTAGGGACTACTTCACCCAGTCTGGGGTTACGCAGCCCTCTCCAGGCCAGTGCAGAGGCATGGGGAGGCTAACAGGGCTGACACAGGGAGCTTCAGGGGTAGCATTGGGGTTCTAGAGGCAAAAAGTGGCTGAGTTCTGTAAATCCCGTTGGAGGGTGTGGATCAGTCAAGTTTTCAGTCTCCAAAACAGCAGGTATTGTTGCAGATCTATTTTTCTCTGTCGGGTTAACCAGTAAGGTGCCCAGATTTGTTGTATTCAGAAACTACTTAATAATATAACCCCTTTAAATTCTAAATCTTCTGGGAAATCACATGAGAAATTTTGGAACCGACGCGTTTCGAATTACCAACTGTAGTTCATCATCAGGGTAATGAAGATTGGTTGATCAGACTATCCATTTATATACCAGGAAGAGAGAAGCAACGGTCAAAAACCCAAAGACAATTAAAAATGTAAAAAACGTTCAAAAATAAAATAAAAATAAATAAAAGTATAAAATAAATCAAAAAATACAAATCCCTCAACCTTAAAAGCTACGAATTAACCCAAAAAAATTATAAAAGGACCAAGTCAAAAAATAAAAATATAAAACCACAAATAAAAACTAAAAAGCAACTACCCCAAGAAATAAAAATGAAAATAAAACAAGAATTAAATCCAAAAAATCAAAAAGTCAAAAGTTAATAACAATAACAAAAATAAAATAAAATATATATAATATAAAATAAAATAAATAAATAAATAAAATATATGAAATAAAATAAAATAAATAACTAAATAAAATAGAATAAAATAAAATATACTAAAACTAAAATAAAATATAAATACAAAATAAAACTAAATAAAAATAACAATAATAGTAATAATAATAATAGAATATAAGGAAACATAATCATAAATATACAAAAAGATAAATTATATAAATAAATATATATATAAACAATAAACAAGAAGTGGAAACAGAGACTGAGGGGAGTCTTCCTTTCCTTGATGTTCTTATCTCTAGAAATAATAATGGCTCTTTCTCGCACTGTGTTTTTTTGGAAGAAGACGCACACAGAGCAGTATCTGCATTTTGGCTCTCATCATTTTCCTGCTCAGAAGCTTGGAGTTTTGAACACCTTAGCCACGAGAGCCCTTAGAATATCTGATAATGATCATTTGGATGAAGAAAAGGCCTATCTCCTTAAGGTCTTCAGAGAAAATAGTTATAACAAAAATCAGAGTTTGAGGGCTTTCATGAATGCTAGCAAAGGTCCTAATCAGAAAAAGTTAAAGGATGATGTTGTTGGTAGGCTTCATTTGCCTTTTATTCAAGGTACCACTGACAAGATCGCTCGGATTTTAAGAAAGCATAAGATCTCTTCCTCTTTTAAACCTTTAAACACCATTTAGAGTTCCCTTAAATTGGTAAAAGATCCTTTGGACCCAAAAAGCATGAAAGGGGTTTATTTGATCCCATGCTCTTGTGGGATTCCCTACATTGGTGAAACTGGTCGGTCGATTAATAAAAGGATCCAAGAGAATTCTGCGGATAGTAGGCATGGTAGAACTAAGTCCTCTACTCTCGCTGAGCATGCAGAGAAGACGAAGCATCACATCTGTATGGAAGATGCTAGAGTCCTTGCTAGGGTTGATCATTTCCATCATCGTAAATTTAGGGAGGCGATTGAGATTGAGAAGAGGTCCTGCACATTGAATAGGGATGACGGATGGAAGGTCACCAGTTGTTGGATCCCTTCTCTTCATGCCCTATAGTGGTTGTTTCTCTAATGTTTATTGTTTATATATATATATATATATATATATATATATATATATATATATAATTTATCTTTTTGTATATTTATGATTATGTTTCCTTATATTCTATTATTATTATTACTATTATTGTTATTTTTATTTAGTTTTATTTTGTATTTATATTTTATTTTAGTTTTAGTATATTTTATTCTATTTTATTTAGTTATTTATTTTATTTTATTTCATATATTTTATTTATTTTGACTTTTTTGGATTTAATTCTTGTTTTATTTTCATTTTTATTTCTTGGGGGTAGTTGCTTTTTAGTTTTTATTTGTGGTTTTATACTTTTATTTATTTTTATTTTATTTTTGAACGTTTTTAACATTTTTAATTGTCTTTGGGTTTTTGACCGTTGCTTCTCTCTTCTTGGTATATAAATGGATAGTCTGATCAACGAATCTTCATTATCCTGATGATGAACTACAGTTGGTAGTTCGAAATGCGTCGGTTCCAAAATTTCTCATGTGATTTCCCGGAAGATTTAGAATTTAAAATGTTATGAATCACAGAAGCTCGCACTCTCAAATATAAACCCTCCAGTAGCCAAAAGACCCATTTTCCTGAATTGGGTTTTTCTGGGGACAATTGTCCAGAAAATCTTGTATGTCATTTTGTCTGTGTGCATGTATTATTTTTTAGATCTGAATCGGTGAAAGTTTGTTATGTGTTTACTTCGATGTTAATCTGAAATTTCAGCATTAATAACTTGTTTAAGTAGGAGAAGTATAACCAGAATTAATAGTAGGGTTTCTGCATAAAGTAATATTCAGAAATTTTCACATTCAACAGCCTAGAGGCAGTGATTATGCAGTACAAAGCAGCAGCAGTGCAGAGGCACCAGAGGGTCAGCGCAAATTAGCAATAGAGGGTGCTTCAGTATTGAGGTGCACCCATACTAACTTGTATGTCAAGTTTTTGGGTGGATTTTTCAGTGGCTTATTTCTCAGCAACTGAGTCGCAGTGCAGCAGTGGCAATGCTATGGGCAGCAGGATGCATCATTTGAGAGGGAGTTGCAGTACAGATGAGGTAGTGTCAGTGGCAGTGACATGGGCAGCAGTACAGATAGCAGCAGTGAAGTGGCTAAAGGGCAACAGCCGAGCATCAGCAACGCAGAGGACCGATGTCGTGGATCGGGGTGATGCTTCAGGTTGAAGTGTTGCTAGAGCACATTCCTCGCTAAGAGGGAGTGTTGATTTTTGGGTAGCATCAGATGTGCTCTAGCTCTGAACTTTGTGGAGGGGCTAGAACACATGAGATCTCCAAGACCCAGAAATGGTTTGGAGAAATTCCACCCAGAGCTTAAGCTATTCAAATAATTAATTATTTTAATGTAGACCCTAAGTCTAACTTAGGGAAATTAAATAATTAAAGTGAATTAATTTTACATGTGGGTGAGAATGTTCTAAGTGACAAGGATTAAGTCTTTTCTAATCTTAACCGTCGATTAGAGATTATATCACGGTCGTTGATTCGTCAACTGGAAAAATATTAAAGGAAGGCTTGGGGTCAGTTGGAGAAGGTACACAGAGTGGCAACACTTGAGCTAAGTCGAAATTCTGAGGCGCAATTTGCTGAAAATTTCGGAGTGAGCTTGCAGTGCAATGAGGGGAAGTTCAGCAGCGGGATTTTGAATCTAAGGCCAAGAATACAGTTGCTGAGAGGTGGATCTACCCAAGAGAGATAGTGCAGCCCTTGAAAGGGTGACGCAGAGCCAGAGGCTGTAGCGCTGGGGTTTCTGTGGGGTAGATCAGGCTCAAATTCAGCAGATAGCAGAGGGTTGACACAGCCACTAGGAAGGGTGATGCAGTCTCAACGCAGAGCTTTCTAGGGAATACGTAGGCACCTGTGGAGTTCTTCATTTTGACGTTAGATCAGCCATAATATCTGTCTCCGGATAGAGGTACTTCTACCGAAGAAATTCTCTGTTGGGTGAGCCACATTGGCACCCTAGTTTGTATTCAGAAATCTGCATAATAATAAAAACCCTCAAGAGTTGTTGCACTGATTTTCCCGCATTGGGTTTTTCCTGGGACATTTGTCTGAAAAATTATGTGTTCTTTCTCTGCATGATTGCTTATTCTTCAGTACTTGATTTGTATAATTGTGTAGGTTGCAATGTATTTAATTTGATGTTTTCATGAATAATTCAGAAAATAACTTGTAAAGTTAAATAAACAAGTAGGAGAAGTAAATCAGATTTTCTGCAGTAGGATTTCTGTTTAGAAGATTCAGAAATTTTCACAGTACAAATAGCGGCATGATCAGCATCAGGTGCCACACAAGTTCCAGGTGGGTGACAAAGTTTGGCTACATTTGCAAAAGGAGTGCCTCGTTGGGCCCCACCGTAAGCTTCGCCCGCTCCGATATGGGCCATACACCATCACCAAGGAGGTAGGGGACAATGCCTTCGAGCTCAATATTCCACCATTCCTTGGTCTTCACCCAATGTCCAATGTGGACTGCCTCCGGCTCTACTTTCCACCATTGTTGGACACATCCGACTTTGCAGAACAACTCACACCAACAGAGTTAAACTCAGACTGCATGGAACAAGCCACAACTGATCGGATCATGGACACACAGATCAAGAACACCCGATAGCAAAAGATCCAGTTGTATCAGGTTGTCAAAGCTGGCCAACTCCTGCACCAAGGCAAGTGGCTCACTAGGGACCAAGTTCAGCAGAAGTTTCCTCATCTCATAGAGGAACTCAACACAATGGGGACCATTGCTTCCTAAGGGGGGAGGAATGATCCAGGTGGATATTGGTAGCCACCCGCCTATTCCACTTGGACCCCCACCATTGTTTCTTTCATCTTTTCAATTGTAGCACAATTTACTATTTTTTGCAGTTTTTCGAGTCCTGAACTTCCAGAGCCGTTTGAGGCCCTAAGCGCCGCTTTTTGGGAAAATCGGGACCAACATGGATCTTTGACGGATGTTGGTCACTCAAAAGTTGTGTTCCTCGGATAGATCTTTCTAACGAGGTATTGTGCGCGTCAAACAGAGATCGTATGCCAAAGTTACGTCCACAGGAAGTTGATGTACCAATTTACCCAAACGGGACCCATAGTTTTGGCGCTTCATCTCCTAGGGTTAGGTTGTTGGATGTTTGGGGTTTTCCATTGTTTCTCAATCATAAATAGATCTTCGAGCCCCATTATAACACAGTTTAGAGGCATGTAGCCGCCACATCTCTTCTCAGAGATAAGCTACCATCACCCGAGCTAGTTTATTTTTCATTCTATCTATAAGCATTTTTCAGTATTTGATATTAATGAAATGAAGTGTTACTCTTGTTGCACCTCTGCGTTCATGTTTATTTCTGTATTTTATTGCGTTCCTACATAAATCTAGATCATACAATCATTGAATTTATCTAGAAATTCCTTCGAAGGCTCTATTCCAGATTCACTTGGAAATTTACAAAGTCTCATAGACCGAGATCTCTCATCCAACTCCTTATCAGGTGCAATTCCAGTGACACTCCAAAAGTTGAAAATGCTTCAATATTTGAATGTGTCTTTTGACAATCTCACAGGGGAAATTCCAAAAAAAGGAATTTTGCAAATTGGACAATTTTCATGGCCTTCATGGGAAATCCTAGTCTTTGTGGACCACAAGCATTCAAATTACCTACATGTCCAACACCAAGATATTATTTTGCATATGTGAAAAAAAAAATTATTTCTAGTGGGTGGAGTTATTGTTTTTATACTATGTTGTCTACTTTTTGGATTCCTTTGGAGAAGAAATATGCATATGGAAACATTTGATTTCTCACAAACTATTTTCCAAAGGTTGGAGCACAAAGGAATCTCATATCAAGAGCTTCTCATAGCAACCAATGGATTTGTCAATACTAACTTGTTGGGAACAAGTAGTTTTGGCTCTGCTTACAAAGGAATATTGAGTGATGACACAATTGTTGCTGTGAAAGTTCTCCATATGCAAAATGACCAAGCTGAGAAGAGTTTTAAGGCAGAATGTAGTGTCTTGCAAAAGGTTTGACATCGAAATCTAGTGAGAATCATAACCTCATGTTCCAACCTCCATTTCAAAGGTCTATTGTTTCAATTTATGTCTAATGGAAGCCTAGAGAAGCATCTCTATCATGATAAGGATGAAGACAATGGTGAGGATGTGTGTGAATTGGGATTGAAGACAAGATTAGAAATTCTCATAAATGTGGCACATGCCATGGTATATCTTTGTCATTATTCTCATGTGCAAGTAGTGCATTGTGATATAAAACCTAGCAATGTACTTTTGGATGAAGACGTGACAGACCATGTAACAGATTTTGGCATTTCAAGATTAATTAGTGCAACATCTAGTGATTCAGTTACTTCAACACTTGCTTTGAAAGGATCCATGGGCTACATTGCTCCAGGTCCGGATTTTAAATAAATTCATTTTATTTGTATTTTCTCATTAAATAATTTATATGCACTAGTGGAGTAAAATATGATGAATGCTACATTTAATGCAAAGTATGGATTGGGGCAAATAGTGTCCACTAAAGGAGATGTTTACAGCTATGGCATTTTATTATTGGAAATGCTTACCAAGAAGCGACCACCTAGTGACGTGTTTGTTGGGGACCTAAACTTGGACAAGTGGGTGAGTTTGGCGTTTCCAAACACAGTGAATGAGGTAATTGACAACAATCTTCTTAGTGAGATGTGTAGAGATGATTTTGATGAAAATAATATGCAAAATTGCCTACATGCTTTGCTACGGCTTGGTTTGCTTTGTTCAAAAGGTTCACCTTCCAAATGACCAACTATGAGTGATGTGGTAATGGTGTTGGAGAATCTCAAAAAAGATTTGGTGGAAAATAAAGTTGGTTCTAGAATATTAAAACAAAGCATATCCAATTTACTTGCCAATGCAAATGCACCAAAGAATGATGCCTCTACATCAAATGATCAAATTTCATCTTCATTTTAATTTGTTAAAGTTGTAACAAGAAAATATTTCAATCTTTGCCATTATTCTTATAATGTGGACAAAAAAAAATATTGAAGCAAATAAATTTGTGTTAGCATTTATTATCTATATATGACTATTACCAACAAGAAAAATAGACACTTTTGAAGCACTATATTGAATGGATTTCTACTAGATATTTGGTTTCATTTATTCCATCTTTTATCTCAATATACATGTCCATGAGCAAATTGTGAAGAAATTGATTGTATTTTTTGGAAAACTGTAAATGAAAGGATTGCTATTAAAAATTCAGCAAGGACTTCAAAACATTGAATTTTCGCCTACCATGTTGGAGTCTAATAAGATTGTTGCGAAATATAATGTTGAAACATTTTATTTATTTTAATATGTAACTCTTTGAGTGAAGGATATGTTTAAAGTTGATGAATTAAAGTTACAGACGTTACAACCTGTAAGCCTTTAACCTGCAACCTCGCTTACGGGCCATTTAATATCATGCAGCAGAGTGTTTATTTGGCACGGTTCATTTAATATCCTGCAATCTAGCTGAGATGGCATTAAATATCCTCTGAGGATGGGAAAGTTTTCCTTCCTCAGTGGTCACACTGGTGACATGGTGGACTGTTCCCTGCTAATTCAGACGCAATGATTACTTTCTAATTTTAATTTAAAATGCATGAACGGTTTTACATAAAATCCATTTTTTAGTAATTTATAACACCACTGCAGTTATGCTCCCTGCTGCTCTCTGTTTCAGAGGGATTCTTAAACCATTCATCCATTCAATCATATGAGTTAAAAGGTCGATTAACGGTGGCCATGAGGATAGGCCTTCATAATTTCCCTGTGGGGAATGCACTGCAACAAGCTCGTATTTGAGAATTCTACCCAGAATTGACGATGCAGGTAACTTGTTTAAAGCTTTGTGGCGCAGAGAGTGTGCAGAGTGGTGTCCAATGTGAAATTTTTGACAAAAATTGCCCAAAAATTGTATTTTGCCTCGAAGAAAATGAAAATTCAAGAAAGATCACGTCAAATTAATATTTCTCATGCTGTGTTAGTGACCAAATGCATAGCTTCTTACATGATCAGTCTGGTATCATGTGAAAATTTTGACAAAAAATGCTGCAAATTTCTGTTTTGCGTGAAAGAATCTGAAAATTCAAGTAAGATTCAAATTAATAGTTCTTATGCTATGTCAGTGATCAAATGCATAGCTTCTTGCATGATCGGTTTGGTATCTTGCAAATTACAAGATTCTTTGAAGTCTGGAATAGGTGAACAGATATCTCGCGGATTGGCTTCCATGGCTCAGTAACTCGTCATAAATGCGAGCACAGGTACTCTGTAACTCGTTATCAAAGCGAGCACAGGTATTCGTTGCAGGACCAAAGTTAATTGTCAGATCTTATTTTCCAGAATAAAATTGCCATTTCTGACATCTTATTTTCAGGAATAAATGTTCATTATCATTGTCAGATCTTATTTTCAGAATAAAATGTTCATTATCATTGTCATATCTTATTTCGGAATAAAATGTTAATGACTAATTGAATTCTTTTATTGCCAATTTCTGCAAAGGAAACAGAGAAATCAATAGAAGCTAGGTTGAGATTTAAGATCTAATTAGGAATTCGTTAAGAAACGACCATACCTTTCTGCTATGCCATTGCAAGAAGTGGAGCTGGGACACAACTCTCTGAACTGTGCTGGTTGTCTACTTGGTTATCACGCACTGTAGTTGCTGATGTTTTTCTTGACTAAATCGGTTAAGCAATTGGAGGTGAATGGACAGACTTTTACATTCCCAGGGTATTTCTTGAAGCCTTGCTTCTGTGTTGCAGTGGTTTTGGCCAATTAAGCACCCCCTGTAGTAACATTATTGCCGTCCCATCATCTTTCTCCACCACCTTCCATGGAAAATCCTTTTGGTAGTTTTGATCCTTCGTCGAGATAAAGATCCTGCAATTCATCAAAGTATACACCAAGTTTTGTTATTCCATTCATAAATTTATAATTAATTTTTTTTGTTATTTCATTCATAATTTTACAATTCGATTTGCAAATGTCGTATAAATTTTATGAGTATAGATGCATAATAGACTTAACAGAAAAAGCTTTAGATATGATTGCTTATCTTTGGAGAAGTAGAATTTTCGTTTTTTATAAAGAAGCCTTTAATTGTCAAAAAGTTTTATAATTGTAGAGGTAGATTTAACCCCCCAAAAAGAGAAGAAAAGCCTTTGATTTTCAAATCTTTTTTATGCAACATGTAAAAGGCTCATAGACCAAGTTTTGTAAAAAAGGGGAGATAAATTTTACTTCATAGACCAAGTTTTGTTTAAAAAGGAGAGATAAAATTTACTCGATGACCATAGCTCTGGAGCGTGTTGAGCTTTGTTTTTTTTTTCAATTCGAAAAAAACCTGCCTTATATTATGTGCCAGTGCATATTTCTAAACATATCTTCATATCATGTCAATAACATTCATTCCAGTTACAGCATATCCAGCATTCCATAACATGTATCACCTCCCATATAGCAACCAGGTTCGATCCGAATTGCATGGTCTAAACAGACACTAGTCAGAGCAGTGCATGACGCCGAAAGCAGAGCAGCCAAAGAAACAACATAGTGGCTGCAAAACCGAATATAGGAAGTAAACAAAAGTAGTGTATTATGTACAGTAAAGGGCCTATATATGGCCAGCTGAGGGTCAAAACCATGATATTCAGTGTGAGTGCAAAACTACATCTAGTGCGTGTATAATATCAAAAACAAAGTGCCCGCAAAAGTAACAACAGTGAATAAAGATGTCAAGATAGTGAGATGGTTCCCTGTGCAGTGACATTATCTGCATCCATCAGAGTGTAGTGCATCTGTCCATCTACGCAGCCCAAGCCCTGTTTTGAGAGTCCGTCTACCATCTTGTTCTGCTCCCTACAGATGTGTGTGAAAATGATACTCTGAAAGGAGGCCCTGAGTATCTTGATATGATCCAGCCAATGTGCCAATTGGGGCGGGTTGAAACTATTCCGTTATTCATGTGGTCTATGATTACTTTAGAGTCCCCATAGATCGCAATATTGTCAATAGACAATTGCCCGGAGATCCACAGAAGTCCCCAAAGTGCCACCGTCTCCGCCTTGCTGTTTGTGCCACTACCATAGTTCCAAAATATTTTGTACTGTGTCCTATGATCCACCCGTAACCAGACCCCACAGCCACAAATTTGTTGTTGTGCGGCTCCATCAAAATATCCCGCAGGAAGTATAATCGTGTGTGGTCTGAGTATATGAGAAAAGTCCCGTGGGGGCTTTGTGGACACTTGTGTTCCCATCGATGACATGATGATGCATTGTGTAGCCAATAGAGGACATGTCCTTACCCCATCAAAGATACATCTGTTCCTAATTTTCCAAATGTGCCAAGGTAACCAAATGGGGATTAGAGATCCCGACTTATATTGTTTCCACCAACCCAAACACTCCTGTATGTTTTCCTTGGAGTGGTATATAACCTACAGGTGTGTACAGATCCGTTGCCAGACTCCCTTCGTGTATGCACATAGGAAGAATAGGTGTTGATTTGATTCCTCATCATTTAAGCACAACAGGCATACCCCGGTCCAATCCACCCGCGCCTTTTGAGATAATCCCATGTCAAGTTGCGATTTTTCCAGATCAGCCATGTATGAATGATAACCTTGTATGGGATGGCCGCCTTCCACATTGTCAGAAACCAGCAATTTTCATGTATGTTTCTGGTCTTCTTAATAATATATTTGTAGGTATCCCGCAGGTGTATCCCTTCCCGATGGTAGGACCCCACCCACATGAACTTGTCACCACCATTTTTGCAGCATAGTCCTGCGTTTTATAGCAGAGTCCTGAATGTTTCCCATGTCTCTGCCTCTTGTCCCGTTAAACCCAGTTCATATGCGTGCTTCCACTTCAATATTACATCCGTGCAAAATTTGATGACATGTGATAAAAAAAGGATGCCTTGAGCATGCAATTTCTGAAGGATCCCGTGAGTGAGGTGAGGACCCTCCGACAATCCTCCAATATTGTCAGTGCCCAAATGAATTTGACCCCCGTCACCAAAAAACCAGCGTAATCGATGACAGAATGAACTCCATAATTTCTGAATCCCAGCCAAATCCCTGATCCCGGTGCCCTTCCCAGTTGTGCCTCCATGTACCAGAAAGATATCTCCTTACCTCTAAGGTATTTCTCTTTGATGATAAGCTGCCAATCCCCAGGAATAAACAAACCCCGCCACATAGACTTAATTAATAAGGAAAAACCAAAGAGCTTGATGTCCAGTATGCCCCAGTACCCCATATCCTTTGGCATAGTAATGTTGTCCTAGCTCGCCAGGTGATATTTTTGGCCATCCCTACCCCCTGTCCAAATGTAATGTGCTTGTATGCCTTTATGCCCTGAATAATGGCCACCGGGAGTACAAATAAGTGCGCCCAATAGACTGCTAACTACTGTAGCACAACAGTCGCTAGTATATATCTGCCCCCAATGTATAGCCACCTATGTGACCAAAGCCCGATTTTCTTCGAAAATTTCTCCAACAGCCATGTCCAATCAGCCACCCAGTACCCCGCCAGTTTCAATCGAAAGCCAAGATAAGTGAATCCCTCTTTTAATGGTCTCATGTTAAATTGGAACAGCGTAGCAATTTGAGTGACAGTCTCCCCTGCATCCTCTGTGTGAAGTATTAGAGACTTCTGTTTATTTTCCATTAGCCCAGTTGCATTTCCAAAACGTAAAAATATATCCAGTGATCAGTAGTGATGCTCATTGTGCCAGTATCGCCTGCCCGAACACCAGAATGTCGTCAACGAACAGGTTGTGGGTTGTCGACACTGAACCACAGACCCGCACGCCTTCAAAAACACCCTCCCTTGCCACCTTACCAATCTTGAGACTAAGTCCATCCATGACCAGAATAAATAGGAGGGGAGGCAGAGAACAACCCTATCTGAGGCCTCGACCCGCCTTAAAAAACACAGATGGAAGACCATTTATAATGACAGCAAAAAAGGCAAAATTTACACAACACATGATCCAATCCGTGTTCTGAGTAGATGCTCCAATTTTAACCAGTATGACCCTAAGGTGCTCCCAGTCCACACAGTCATACGCCTTGCAAAGATCAATCTTCATAGCAATAGCCACCATGTTCCACGTGTGAATAGAATGGATAGTCTCTTGTGAGATGGAAACTGCATCATGTATTAATCTATTGTGCAGAAATCAAAATTGCTCCTTTGTGACAAAATTTGAGAGTCTTCTTAATCCTTTCAGCGATGACCTTAGAGATGAGTTTGTAAGTAATGTTGCATAATGAAATAGGTCGAAACATTGAAGTTCGACGGTGTTGGTCCCTTTGGAATTAATGCAACAAAGGTATAATTTATCGCTCCTGTTATGTGCCCATGTAGTCGAGACTCCTCCACCATCCGGGTAAGGTCTTCACCCAACAATGGAAAAAAAGCCAGATAGAATTCGACGGTCCATCTGTCCGGTCCGGGACTTTTTTCATGGGCAAATGTCTTAAGGACATGTAAGACCTCATCGGTTGTGACCTCTCGATACAATACCTCATTCTGGGCCTCATCAAACATAGTAGGGTACTCCCACGCCATCCATAATTCGTCATCCACATGGTCACCATCCCTTGCCCTAAAAAGATTTTGAAAATGTCGCATAGTCACAGTGTGACTATCCGTCATGGAATACACTTCCTCCCCCACCTCATTGGTGATCTTCCAGATGTTATTTCACGCCCTGCGCATATTAGCATAGTTATGGAAGTATTTGGTATTCTTATCCCCCGCTAGAAGCCACACTGCCCGACTTTTAAGTCACCATGTCTGATCCTAAATGGCCAGTATCTTCTGTTGGTGCCCCTCAAGTTACTTGATACGCCCCCGAAGTAGCGTATAATCACCCCGTGAATCCAAGCTCTAGATCATAACCCAAATCTCTGAATTGATGCCAGTGAGTTCAGATACAAGGCATTATTTCTTCACTCGCTCCCACTATTTGACCTTTAATTTCAGAGTTTTAAGAGTGTGTCCAATCTGAGCCATAGGGGAATTGTGTGCCCCATAGTTGATTGTATTCCAGTGTTCAGTAACTAACCGGTGGAAGTCCGGTTCCTCAAGCCATACTCGATTGAACTTGAAGGGAATCCCCCGTAATGTCCGCGTATCACACCAGCCAAGTATGATAGGTCTATGGTCCAATAAAAGAATATCTGCCACCCTCGATTGTACAGACCCCAGTCGTTCCAATAGATTCTCATGCGTAATGAATCTATCCATCCTCTTCCCAATAAATTCGTCACCAAACCTCCCATTATACCAGGTACGACATAGTTTGTGTGGAGGAATGCCCCACAGGTGGTTCTCCATAAATAGATTATTAAGAAAAGCAGATAGTGTATCCCTTCTACTCCGCTGGCCCTAGTGTTTCTGAGAAGATAGTGTAGCATTAAAATCCCCTGCAATAACAAGTGATCCAATTTTAAGTAAGTCACAATCATCCATCTGCCTCCAGAAGAAGCTCAGACGGTCATTGTAAGGAGCATATAGATTCAGAAAATGGATGCAGTCCCTGAACCTGCGAATATAACCCGTCAGGAGGATGCCACCAAAAAATCTAAAAGCGTGAAATTTTGACAGAAGAGGATTCCATAGTGCCACCAATCCACCCAATAAACCACATGAGTCCACTGCCACCATATCCCATTTAGGATACATATCACCAAAGAATGCATAAACCCTATCCGATGTAGTCATGGTCTCATAACACGTGATTAAGAAAGGACAGCAGGAATTCAAGAAGTTACGAATGGAGAGAAATTTATTGGGGTCTCCCAGGCCACAAATATTGAAAGAGATGCAATTCATCATGAGCCACCCTTCCCGGGTGATAATGCTCTAAGAACTCGATTGAAAACCGTGGAAATAGGAACCTCATGAAGACCAGAGTTGTCGGATAATGGTGTAGCCTGAGCAATTCCAACCCCCCCCCAACAACCACCTTTCCGGCACATCGTGACATTCTGCTTAGACCCTGGGCTGATATGAAGTGGAGGTGTGACAACATCACAGTGGTGGACAAGTATATCAGTCATCACAATACCCATTTGTGTTTAAACTAGGGAGGACATCAGTAGTGAGGGAGTCCGCCATTGTCGGTGACTCTCATCGTGTAAGAAGGGAGGGTAGTGACCCAAGTGACCGGTCATTCGACAGAGGGCCAGAGGACTGAGATCTCCGTAAGATGGGGGCATGCGAGGTATGATCCATCGAGTGAATGGGATCCAAAACAAGTGACGGAGGTGCAGAATCCGGGGGGTAACCATGATGAGCAGAAGGATAGGGGGAGAGTGTCGAATGATCCATACCTGAGATTTCGCCCATAAGAGGAGGGGACCCCGACTGATGTGAAGGCGACGTCGTTGAAGTATTTCGCACATGTACCCGATTTCCGCTGAGACGTCGTAGGTATTTCCTAAGAAGATGCCCAGTGTCGTGACACAATAAACACCTGAAAGGGATCCACTAGTAGTCCACCCGTTGATGATGAATTGCAAAGTCCCAAGCTAAGTCAATCTGCGCTTGTAATCCCCCAGCGAACCCCAACTCCACTAGGATCCATGCTACCCTTTTGTCAGGTTGTCCAAGGCTCTTAGGATCCGAGTAGATAAATCGTCCAATGGAGTTGCCAATTGCAATGAGGACGTGCTTAGTCCAGAATTCCAGAGGTAAATCGAGTAATTTGACCCACACCAAATAATTTCGTGGCACCTCCGATGTAGGATTGAATCCAATGTACCAAGCATGCAGCGAGAGGAAACAATGCCATCGTACCCACGACAGTGCCAAAATGCGGGCCACGTCCTCCATGGACATAAAATGGAAACTAAACCAACCATTCATCAACCTACATAACTTCGGTGGGTGTCCTGGGAGCCTGCACCACTGTGCATTAATCCACTGTTGCATGTCCCTATCCCTCTCCCGATCAAAATGCCAACGGCCGATCAGGGTCCTCTTCTGCAAGCTCACCACCCTATCCCACATAACGTCATAGCCAAAGCTAAGCAGCGTTGTTTCCGGGGACAACCGTTGAGGTCGTGAACATGTGCATTGTGTTTTTGTAGGAACATTCAGAATGTCACCACCATGATTTGTTGGGGAATGTATGTCCCGCATATGGAACCCGGTATTCTTGCCACCCTTCCTAACTGTATGCCCCTCAGGTGGCTTCGCATGTGATGCCCCCTCTGCCACCCGAATGGCCTCCAGCATGGCCTCTTGTCCCGAGATATCGACGTCCAATGTGGGCAGGTAATCCCGAAGGTGAGCCATAAAAGGCCGGTGGTCAAGCCGTATGATGTCAGGGAGCAATGAAGAAACAACGACAGCGACCAACAGATGAGAAGTAAAGAAAGTAATATACCCCCCTCCCAATGGTCACCACCGTAAATGTGCCCAGCAGATGTCAAATAACAAGGTACCTACACATCCAAGTATGATATAAAAAAGGAGTCAATTATGAATATTTACCATCCCTAAATAGACGCCAGATAATAAGCACCCACGGAGCAAAGACTGATAACGAATTAAAAAGGGAAAGATCTCCGCTCGTCAGTCACAAGATCCCAAAGTACATCGTGACCAAAAAGGGAAATAAAAAACATTAAATCGTCAGTAAATGATGGCAACACATATTTTCCAGTCTATACGCCATTAAATGCTGGTGGGCAGTATATGCCTACAGTTAGATTTAAATTTCTTTAAATCTAACGGTAGGCATATACTGCCCACCAGCATTTAATGGCGTATAGACTGTAAAATAATGTTCGCCCCCATAGCTAGATCTAATAGTACACTTCGAACATCAACCATACTAAGAGAAGTTGACTCGATTAAAGTGCCATATAAAATAATAGAGCCGTTGACTCTCTTATAATGGACAAATTCGATTAAAGTGCCATATAGAATAATAGAGCCGTTGCTCATCAAACTAAACTATTCGAATATTCAACGGTCAAATTTGACATTACACTTACTGCGAGGTACCGATCACTTCGAGACCCCTAACGTTCATTTTGATATATATACCTGCTCCCTTCATGTTCCTATTCCCTTTTCCAACCTGTTCATAATTTTAGTTACTCTGTTAGACTTCTTGTGAACATCAGTTCATTTTTTTCTTTGAAATATTGAAGCGCAGTGTGAAGCATTTGATCGCATTAATGGCTTCTAATGACCGCAGAAATTCATCTGGGCTTACATGGGCAGAGCAGTGGGATTATTCATTCAACGACCAGGAGAGAACAAAGCAGAACAAGTCCGTGGTCATGACCAGATTAGCAGATTATAACAAGAAGATGAAATACGCTGCGTCTGCTGGGGCCAAAAAGGTGAAGGAAGGGACTTCGGCTGGTATCCGTTGGGCCAAACATCAATACCACAAAAATGCCCAGAAGTGAAATGGTAGTCACTGTCCAAAATTAGCAGAAGAAATGAGTGTTGGAAGGGCTTATGTGTGAACTATTTTGCTTCTGCTGAATTCCAGAGTAAATTTATATTGTATTAATTTTTGGGTCAAAGGTTTGAGTATATTAAATGACTCAACCATGTAGAGCTATTGTTTGACTTTACATATATGGATGTAAGCCTGTATTTTATTATCCTTTTTTTCATCACTATAGAAGATGATTTTGAATTTGATAAATTTTAGGGCTTGATGTAATTCCATACTTGGTCCTTAAATGCAATTGCTTGGTGTATTCCATTAACAACATTTTAATGAAATTCAAACACCAGGGTATTGTTGTATCAGCCTTGGGTATATTTCTGTAGATCTGGGTTTGTTTCTCTTTGTAAACCTCCCAATTGATTGAACAATTCAGAATAGGGCCAACCTTCTAAAGCACCTAGTTATCTACAGCTGTTGTTTGTGCAATAGGAACCTGTTTTAGGCATGGGGAGTAAGGCTTCCTGCTTTTAGTCATCCATTAAAACAGGGGATATTTGTGCACTGAATGCGTTATCTTTCTGCTGATTAGGAACCCCTGCAATGATGTATGAATTTTCCGTGATTACAGCCAACTAATTGGTCAAATAAACTGAGATAAACACACACTATCTCACTTTACTGACCAGCAATGAATGTTTTGGAGCAGTGTTAATATGTGATGTTAAAAGAACAGAACTTTTTCAATTTCATGGTCGGTGACCTTAAATTTGGAGGATGGGTTGAGAGTGAAGAATTAAGTTGGTTGCATGTCATAAGAATTTTGGGAGTAAAATTCTTGCATGTTCAATTGAGAATTTATCAGATCATTTTTATACTCAAGGTTGCATATGTTCTTAAGACAGCTAAATATAGATTGCCAACTGGGGATGCAATCTGACTCCATTGCAATATTTTCGAGTGAGGGAAATAGATTACCAAATGGTGCACCTGATCTTCATATCAGAGCTGCACATTTTGAATATCTTATTAGAGTTACATCTCTGTCTATGATATGCTTTAAGTGTTTCTTTTGAAGCTAAAACAGAGTGCTTTGATATAACTGTAGTTAATTTTTACAGGAGAGACACTGCAAATCTAATAATCTACTTTATGGTGATAGTTCATCTTAATATTTGAAAAAAAAAATGTGTGTGAATTTGTTCATGTCGGGCTAAAAAATAGAATGTTTTCTGGAGTACATTTCACACAGAAGTGTGGAATGATTAAATACTTTCCCGCTGAGATAATATAAAATGTAGTCTTAAGTTGACTGGTATTACATTAACTGAGGTGGCAGAACAGCTCACTTGGAATGGCAATATGGTAAAAGGGCAGCTTATTGTCAAAGGAATTTACTCTTACTTAACACGGGCAGTCTTTGGATCCTGAGTTTGGTTGGTTTCAAGCAACGTGGAAGTCGGATATCCCACTGAAGTTGAAATGTTTTTGTTGTCCATGATAAAATCCTCACATGGAAAAATTGGATTAATAGAGGATTTCTGGGGCCTGGAAGATGCGCATTATGTATGGTTTCTTCGGAGGACACAAACCCCCTTTTTCTTCATTGTTCCTTTGCTGTCCGGGAAGGAATTCCTACATTTTCTCCAGATATATGCTATGTGGGATCAGTCCTCGGTGGGCTCCTGCCTGTCAAAGTGGTTCGTGGCAAGGAATATGGAACCCTCCCATTTTGCATATGATGGATGCCACCATTACTGGGCTCATGGTGCGCCCATATGGAAGAATGGAACACAACTCGGCCTACAGGGAACGGACGTTGTGGATTGGACCACATCTGTTTGTAAGATACAAGTATTGAGACCTTCTCCAGAAAGGAAATTAAAATTCTCAGTATATATTTAACTGTATTAACAAGATCGTAGCATACCGATCCATCCCTTCTTCTTGAATTTTTAATATATAATAGGATAATAGAGGTATATGACTATATAGATATATATATATCTATACCCTTTTGGTTTGGCAATTTTGTTCGCTCATGTAGTAGTACAGAGTTCATTTCATAGTATGATGTAGACTGGTGGGTTGTGTCTTAGGGAAGGTGGAGACCGGATCTCATGGGATGGGGTCATGGCAGGAGAATCTCTGATTATTAGAGACATTTATTCCAATATCTCTTTGCAGACTCTACAGGATAAAACTTAGGCATTTTTGGCACAGGCGTATCCCCACCAAAATTCTCCTCTTTGGCTGGTTAGTTTGGCGGCAGAAGATCTTAACTTGGGATGCGCTAAAAAAAAAGGGCTTTTTGGTCCATTCCGATGTCCTTTCTGCAAGAACCAAGACGAAACGGCTGCACACCTTTTCTTCTTTTGCCCTTTCGTTCTTCAAATCTGGTCGCTATTCATCAGATTCCTGATGTATCCCTCATGGAGGCTGGTTGATTATCTTGACACAATTCAAGTTTGGGACAAGCTCACAGGTAAATTCCAATCTGTGTCTTTTTTCCTTAAATGGGAGGTGTGGATAGCAAGGGTCGAAATGTTTTCGATGGAATGGAAGCCTCTATTCCTCACATATTTGCAGCTATTATGAATTGGGTTGATAGTAGAGTTCCTTCTCATTCCTTAATTCCGGATTTATTTCGCCGTATTCGGCCTCATCTTATATCTCTATCGGTGATTTTCTTTGATGGGGCTTGTCTTGATGGGATGATGGGCTGTAGGGTTTGGATTAAAATTTCACAAACGGAGAGATTTCACATTTGTTGGAACGGGGATAGGGTCCAACAACAACGCAGAATTGATGGCATTATGGAGTGGCCTTATGGCAGCCTTAACTTGAGATTGGATGCTCCCCATATCTATGGGGATTCTAAAATCATCATAAACGGCATATCTGGCCATCTCTTCATCTGGTTTTCAGGGGTGGTTTGAGAGAGCCCCAGATGCTTATGAATTAAAATGAAGGAACTCCCTATAACTCATATTTACAGAAAAAACAACACTAAAGCGGATTGGCTCTCTAAAAAGAGATTAAATCTAACATTTGGCAATCTGTAGGTATCACACTATAAAGAAGGGCATCCTACTAGATCCTTCACAAGCGGAGAGATTTCACATTTGTTGGAACAGGGGATAGGGTCCAACAACAATGCAGAATTGATGGCATTATGGAGTGGCCTTATGGCAGCCTTCAACTTGAGAGTGGATGCTGTCCATATCTATGGGGATTCTAAAATCATCATAGACGACATATCTGGGCCATCTCTTCATCTGGTTTTCAGGGGTGGTTTGATTTTCAGGGATGGTTTGAGAGAGCCAAATACTTATGGATTAAAATGAAGGAACCCCCTATGACTCATATTTACAGAAAAAACCACACTAGAGCAGATGAGCTCTCTAAAATGAGATTAAATCTAACATTTGGCAATCTGCAGGTATCACACTATAAAGAAGGGCATCCTACTAGATCCTTCGACATCCTCATTCCTTGAGAATTTTGCATAATAAACTTTTGCAACTTCAAGCGAGCCTGTTTCTCCAAATGTATATGATAGTTGCTACTTATATATATACAACGATCCTTTTCTAATATCTAATTTTTTGCAAACAAGCCTGAATCACAAATGGACCGGACTCTCAAGCGAGCCTGAAAACTATTTACTACATGATTTATGATTGTTCTTTTGGAGCTGTCAACTTTTCAAGCGAGCCTGAAAACTATATTGTGCATGTTCTGTGAACTGTTTCATTGGTGCTGGGTTCATTCTGGATCGTTCATCCTACGACACAGGCTCATCTCTTGTTTCTGTTTATGTAATGTCTTTATTGGTGCCAATATGGCTCTGGTTTTTCCCTGTTTTGGAACAGTATCGCTTCATCACTTAATGTTTGATTTTGGTTTGCGATGCAACATCGCTGGACTTTGTTTTATTGTTGATATTAATTGCTAATAGCTATATCTGGAGTAGTTTCTGTCTTTCTATTAGTCGAGAGGACGTAATTAGAATGTGGATCTATCCACTCTTCTTTCCTGAGTTGGATATAAGGTTTGTTTTTGTACTGTTTATATAAATTAACAGCGTTTTTTCCTTCTGAAAAAAAGTCCGTTTAAAGCCAATGCAAATATAAAATTTCCCTATTAATGAAAAATCCTTTTTTTTCTTAAAAAAAATTACAATGTGGGAAAAGCGACCCAGTTTCCATTAGAACTTGGAGCACAAATTCTGTGACCAGAAAGGGCATAGCCGTGAGTTCAAATTCATTAAATTCATAATTTTTGTCAACCTATCTTCACTTGGACCAATTTTCAGGGTAGCTGGATCCAAAAATCACTCTCAGATTTGCTGCCAAAGAGGCTCAGAATTAAACTTATATTTATTATTAGTGTATTTTTTTAGTAAACAGTGAATTATCTTTGAGTCTGATATACGAGTCAGCAATACCCAACTCACAAAGTCACCTGAAAACTACAAAAACGCACTGAGAAAATCTGAGTATGTCTTTCTGCTTAAAAAGCGCACTGAAAACATCTGAGTATGTCTTTCTGCTTTAATATCACCAATTTTGATTCACAGATTTTCTCCAAATGAAATTCATTTGCATGGATTCATCTCTTACATTACTCCATACAAATAAATACCTTGCTGGCTCTAAGTATTCAAAGATTCACCATCAACAACCTAAACAGGCTGTGTCCTAGCAGATATAAAACAGATATGGTCATTATCCCCTTGAGTTGTTCTAATTGAATTGATCAAATGTCAAAAGCCCGGTAACTCCAAAAGGGCGGTAACTCCAGGAAGCTGGCTATTTAAGGATTTGTAGGCATGACTTATGCAACTTACATAAACTAATCGCAACTTCCAAAAGCTAGGCTAAAGATTTATATGGCCGTGACTTCTCTATTGAATTTCTATCAAACAAACAAAATGATGGGAACAAATAAAATTATGTTTAATATTGAATATTGGATTAATTGCGTTGTGATTAAAACATATATTCATATATAATGACAATATAGGATTTATGTAGAAATTTGATAGAAATTGCAACTAGTCAATATTTCGAATTGAAAACTTGAGATACAAATTCTACTTTACTAATCTTTTGAATGGAAATCACAATTTAGAACAACATGCATAGACATGCAACAAGCAAAACCACAAGTACACATTGATTTCTAGGGGAACCCAAATGGGAAAAACCCCTCAAGCCTCTTTGCATTAATCAGTTGAATAAAGAAATTATTACAATTCTCTGTTTCATCTCTTAGCACAACTTGCAAAAGCAAAATTGTTCTCTCCACTGATTAAGGACCTCTCACCAACACTTAGCCACTTTATGCCTCCTTCAGCATCATATTTCCTTGCACAAATCTAAGCTAATTCGAGCTCCTAAACAATAACGAAGTCCCTATTTCCTTGCGCAAGTCCAAAGG
Organism: Pinus albicaulis; assembly: GCA_034641835.2. Classification (NCBI taxonomy): domain Eukaryota; kingdom Viridiplantae; phylum Streptophyta; class Pinopsida; order Pinales; family Pinaceae; genus Pinus; species Pinus albicaulis. The sequence continues at coordinate 372,019,702 of CM076580.1, forward strand.
AATTGATCTCCTAACTGCATGCAACAAATGTACACCCAACTAGTATACAACTCATGTTAAACTAGTCTTTGTCGCCTCCACTCCAGCAAAGCAATTCAAATTCCATGCATGCATGAGCTATTTTGGGTTGATTGATCAATTAAATGACAGATCTTTGAGTTAGACTGTTGTCCCACTGCACAATTGAGGAGTTGTCTACCCAGGCAACGGAATAGCCCGGGCGACAGTTTTTTGCCGGAATCCGGGCAACTAAAATTCAAGAAATCAAGTAGTTGGAGTGTTTGGAATCCATTTTTGATACTGGAAATGGATTCAGCACTATCAAAAACTCTTAGGGCACTCAAAATACTAAAGTTTAACAACTGTAAACATGATTCTGATAAAATCTTTGCCAGATTTTTAAAAAATATTTGCCGGATTTTGAGCCAAAACGTTGCCTGGGAAGACTACGGCCACAATTGACCTTCAACTGACTCTATTAATTGTTAGAGGTCAGTTAATTGAGTACAACAGAAAATAACTGAACTAGATTGCTAAAATTTAGCAATCAACACATGCATGATTGAATTTCAAGCCCACTAAATCGAATTTGTTGATCTAACTGAGTGACAAGAGCCATGCCACACTAGTTAACTACCTCCAAGTTGTCTTGTTGATGTGGAAATTTGATTTACTCAATTTGACTAAGGCGAAAGTCAAATTGAGCCTTTCTTGCTCCACTTTCTAACACTCCCTCTTAGCAAGAAAGGGAATTTGCACCACCCCTATTGGTCCCCTATGGAATGCATGGTAACACTACCTCATTGTTGTTGTTGCTACTGCAACAACTGCAACTGAGAAGTATACAAAAAAAAAAACTAAATCAACTGTCTCTACAACTGTCTACTCGGAAATTACACTGATGTTGATTCTGCATTGTGCCTCCTGCACTGTTATCAACATTGTTTTGTGCTCCTCAACATCTAACTGCACCAACTGACACTAATCTTTCTGCTACTAAATATTGTGTGCCCATGTAACAAGGTAATTATCGATGAGGAGGACACCTCAATGGACCCTGCTCAAATCTTTGCAACTCTGGGACTAAGGCTCTACATCGCCCACCTCGCTCTTGGAGGTATAGCTGCAATTGCTCCCTCTTCCCACTTAGCTTGAGCTCTCCTTCTACTGAAGGTCTCTGACTGGTCCTCATCATCATCATCCTGTTGGTCGGCTCAACTACCAACTAGTTGAGGCTCCATCTTGAGAGCTCTATCCAACTCCCTCTCAACCACCACATCTCTAATCTTTGCCTTGCTCCTCAAGGCTACAGATGCATATTCCTCTAATGTGTAGAGGCTCTTGAACCTGACACCAATCTTCCTAATCTGACCTGAAGCAAAGTACTTGAGGTAGGCCTTCCCATTGTTGAAGACTACCTCATACCCTTTGTCTTCAATCCTTAATTTGTTCATTAGACCACGTTTTCTAGCACCACTAATATTTTCGAATAGGGTCTTCCACATAGCAAATGGTGTTTCTTTTCCACAGAGATTTGAGACCACATGGTCTCTCACACCTTCCAAAATGATCCTCCTGCCTCTAGCAACATCCTTCTTCCACTGGGCTAATTGTTGTGCATCAGACTATTGGGCTTTCACAATGCCAATTTCAACATATTGTTGCGCACCATTATCATCAAGCATTGCTTCCATTCTTTCCTTCCAGGGTATGAAATTTGAGATACCCTCTAGGGCATACTCCAATCTTAGTCCGTTGAAAGACGTTATCTTGAATCTGAAGAAAAACTACTACATTAAAGCTGCAAATTTAAAATTCCCGAGGGACAAATTTGAAATATTGGTTCTAATGTGATTTCAGGGCTTTGATACGATTTAGAAATTTGATAAAAAATGCAACTACTCAAAATTTCGAACTGAAAACAAGAGATTAACTCTACTCTACTAATATGCGGAATGGAAATCACAATTTAGAATAACATGCATAGACATCCAACAAGCAAAACCACAAGTACACAATGATTTCTAGGGGAACCCAACTAGGAAAAATCCTTCAAGCCTCCTTGGATTAATCAGTTGAATGGAGAAACTATTGCAATTGCTTGCTTTAGCTCTGAGCACAACCTGCAAAAGCAAAATTGTTCTCTCTACTGATTGAGGGCCTCTCGCCAACACTTAGCACATCGTGCCTCCTTTAGCCTCCTATTTCCTTGCGCGAATCTAAGCTAATTCGAGCCCCTAAACAATAGGGAAGTCCCTATTTCTCTTGATTGCATACAACAATTGTACACTCAACTAGTATTCAACTCATGTTAAACTAACATTTGTCTCCTCCACTCCATCTGAGCAATTCGAATTACATGCATGCATGAGCTATTTTGAGCTAATTGATTAGTTAACTGGCAAATCTTTGAGTTATATTGTTGTCCCACTCCACAACTGACCTTCAACTGACTCTATTAATTGTTAGAGGTCAGATAACTGAGTACAACGGAAAATAATTGAACTATATTGCTAAATTTTAGCAATCAATACATGCATGACTAAACTCCAAGCCCACTAACTCGAATTTCTGTATCTAACAAAGTGACAAGAGTCATGTCACACTAGTTAACTGCCTCCAAGTTTTCATGTTGATGTGGAAATTCGATTTACTCAATTTGACTAATGCTAAAGTCAAATTGAGTCTTTCTTACTACACTTTCTAACAATTTATTGACAACTTTATCTGGATGGGAAATTAATGAGTACAGATAAAGTTAACTTCCCATCTAGATAAAGTAGTCGATAAATCCTATATTGTCATTATATATAAGTATATGTTTAAATCAAAGTGCACTTAATCAAGTATTCAATATTGAACATGATTTTGTTTGTTTGATGGAGCATGGAATTGGATCTTCACGAGGAAGAGTAAGCAAAGGCAAAGGCAATTGATTGACCAATTTGAAAACCATAACTAATTGATCCTTCTCCAGCACCCCTTTCGCATTCTGACCAATTCAATAGCTTGTTTTAGATCCTACCCCATCAGCTATTTATAATTCATTGATGGCCTGAACCAAAATCTCTTGGTCTTTCTTTCGAGATGATATTTTCCACTGGATTAATTGATATCATATGTTGGCTTAACGTCGCTACAAAGAAGACAAAAACCGAAAAGAAAAAGAAAAAGAAAAGAAAAGAAAAAAAGGTGTTTTTTATTGTTTCTCAATTTGAGGGCATGGAAAATATGCACAGAAGAATTCACACTTTTCCAATAAATTAAAATATAGGAATTTTTCCTGAATGGTTTAACCATGTACAACTTCACTTATACTAGTGACACAGGAGACAAAAACTCAACACCATGTTGTGCCCATGTAATTTGCTCCTACTCCCAATACTACCATAGATCCTACTTCGTTGACTTGATAAGGCAACTCCTAGGTAATGCCCGCCATCACCCGACAAGCTTCCTTGTAAAGTGTTTTCTTTTTATTTTAAATTATCAAGTTGTTGGTACAACGAGATGTTATCATTTTCACCTAGTTTCAAATCCCATTGTGATAAGACTCAAGGAGCAGGCTTCCCCACCCTCCTGGAGTTTAAGCTCATGTTAAGTCCTTAATTATCGGTATATCTAGCTTACTCATTGTTTTAGTTACCAATATATAAATGTATCTTAAAACTATTAGTAACTTTGCAAAAGTTTTGTTGCTTTATTCTCATGAAAATTGAGACAGAATTGCTTAGTATTTGTTGTTGTCAACATAATGTAAATCATTGACATTACAAGGAAAAATATGTGTCAAATTTAGAGCATTACTTAGTATTTGTTTTTTTTATCAATGTACATTTCATTCACATAACACCTCAAGTCAAACCTCACCTTTCATTCAGAGAGCACCTCAATTCAAACCCTCAGCATTTTCCATGATTAAAACAGTAACTGGTGGATCCATAATTTTTTAGAACCAATCTAAGTAAGACCCGGGATCAAATCACATTAGCGATCATTATTCACCTCAATTTCAAGATATTTAGAGATTCTTGAGGACTAATCTGGGCAAAACCCAATGTTAAATCACAATGACTGCCACTATTCACCTCAATTTCAATATATTCAAAGATTCCCACCCTTGACTTTTGGGATTTTGATGAGTCGTCAAACGCTTAAATATAAGTATGTTGCACTCTATTTTTTTTGTTTTGTTTGCTTTGACATTTTTACAATGCCTTTTACAATTAATCTTGTGTAACCTTGTGTAGTTGCACCCGAGCACTGAGATAACCAAAAGAAAAGTAGTTACACACGAGCTATTGAGTCAAAGAGATTTACTTGAGTAGAAGTAAGACTAAGCTGACCATAAACCCGGTTGTGATTCAACGCCCATATAGATGATAAATGTAAAGTTCATTAATATTCATCTTGTGTGGAAAACATACATTGTGATAGAAAAAGAATACCATAGAACAAGATAATTACCTATTGAAATTTTAGCATAATATCTTTTTTGTTTTAATTTCACAAAAACTTTGTCTCTCATATACATTAAAAAAAATATTTGTCATACTAGCGTGCATTTCCTTTACCTCCGACCCCAATGTACCAAAATACACGTAGCATTGTAATTTGTAATTCAATAAACCCATGTCTGACACATATTATCAATAAGTGTAGCACAATATCTTCATTACAAGTAAATGTAAACAATAGGTAAATTCCATGATATATTGTAAAATTCCCTTTTTTCGTACTCTAAACAAAATACAGCAGCAAATAAATTCAAATTTTAAAATAAATATGTTTATTAATATTAATAAAAAATCTATTCTCGCTAAACAAATAATTCAACCATCATACAATAAAGCAAAAATACCATATTAAACCAACTCAGTCAATATATTCTAATTTGTTTTATTAGTTTGACCTGGAATTACATGTTGGAGCAGCGTTTTGAGTTATATAAATAGATTTTTGGAAGCCCATAAAAAATCATCTCTAATGGCATGATTTACTAAGAAAATAGGAGATTATGAGAACATTGAAATTCTTACCTACATTGATCTAAATTATTATAATAGAGTAGATTTGATGGTTGGTTTGACCTTTTATTTTGAAATTCTTTCTTACATTGATCTAAATTATTATAATAGAGTAGATTTGATGGTTGGTTTGACCCTCCCTTTTGATGTTGTGCCTTGGTAAATGATGGCTTGAACTACTGCGAAAAATTGGCACTGGATAGGGCATCAAAAATATGGGCTAAAACTACCCACAAAAATACCCTCAACTTGTTGATAATAACCAATAAGGCCTCCTCAAGTGATCCCATGGTTGGGCAATTAGTGAATTGGTCCCCTTTCCCTCCACGAACTGCAGATGGAAAATATGCCCTCCAAAAATCCAATGATCTCTGGTTGTACCTATGACTTGAAAATGAGATGAATCTTCAACAACAAACACTAGTGAAATACCTGAGTCATCTTTTCCTCTGACCGAATAGGGTGGATTTGTTTCACCACTAAAACCAATTGGCTCAAGGGTTTTAGTCTTAGCACTCCAAAGCCATAAGAAATCTCCAAATCGATATGAGAAAATGATTTTATTATCAGAATACTATGGGTCATTGTTTTCTTGCACTAAGAGGCCTCTAAGCTTAGTATAGGGGAGATGTGTAGGTCATGTAAGTTTGTTCTCAACATTTTTAAATGTGGGGAATATATATATATATATATATATATATATATATATATATAGAAGGAAAAAAACATATGCTTTAATTAATATATCTTGATCATCGTCAGTTGAGGGTAGCTCTGGAAATGATCGTCAAAACAAAGTCTTACCAAATTGGAAGTCTTTGGTTCAAATATTGTGCAATCCCCTAGGAAACAGCCTGGGCATACGGGGAGTTGCACAGATTGTTGACCCTCTAAAGGTTTACTAGTAGTTACATGTTAGGTGGGTTGCTAGCTCAAACAAAACCATGAGTAAAAATTATTAGATCAAATAAATATAAAATACAAAACCGTCGGCTATAACCAAACCATGGGGGATAACACTTTTTTCAAAAGAGACTTTAACATCAAATCCAATAACTAACAATGAATGGTTTACTAAGTTATAGACTCAAGTGATATTTATATATAATATTTAATTTAATAGAAATTGAAAAAAAAAACATAATTTAATAATATTTTTAAAATGAATTAAGATTAATAAAAATAACTAATATTAATATACCATCAAAATTTAACATAGTAATAAATTTATTATACAAATTAAGTGCATGATCCATTAAAATAATAATATAAAATATAACTATATATCTTAGCTTGGAAGTTCACATTAACCACAGTTGCTTTGTAGGAATGTCTATGTTTTGGTTCCAGAAGTGAATCCATCATGAGGACATAAAGGCTTGAAGGAAATAATGTAGAGAGAACAATGATAAATATAAAAAACAAAAGGAAGGAGAAATATAAAAATGACGGCTATGAAGTCCTAAAGAAATAAGTGGATCCATCATGACGGCATAAAGGCTTGAGGGAAACAATGTAGAGAGAAAAATATAAATATAAATATAAAAGAAAAAAATAAAGAGAAATAGAAAAATGTGGGCTATGAAGTCCTAAAGAAATAATACTCAGCTCCCGAAATTTCTTTAAAAATTGTAAATTTGTAGCTTTCTTTTGGATTTTTATTATGTTCTTCTCTAATAGATAGATTTTCTTCAATATATCCCCTCCGTACAAGGAAAAAATAATGGTTTTCAGATTCATGTGGTAAGAATTCTTAGCTTGGATGTTCAGATTAACCACTGTTGCTTTGTAGGAATGTCTATTTTTTGGGTCCATAAGTGGATCCATCATCGGGACATAAAGGCTCGATGATCCAGGTGGAATAATCAGGTACATGTACAAATGGCTTGAGTACAAGGCTAAAAAATCAAAGTGTTCAAAAATCTCTTGAACCAAGTTTAAGTTGTAAATCTCGTAATTCTGAATCCAACGGCGCAGACGACACTCAATTCCGAGTCCGTATGAAGAAGTTATAAGCGGTCAAAGTTCCAGGTTGACTTGGTGACTAGACAGCCTTAAGGAAGGCACGAATTTGACCTTTTCTGGCCACCGGATTCCGGCAAGCTCAGGCCAGATTCCGAGCAAATTTGTGGCCTAGTTAATTTGCCTCCTTCGGTCCAAAACCGAATTTTTCAAAAAGGCATCATTTGTTTATGTAACAAAAAAAACATATTAAATTGGGTCGGCGGGCCATGACCCCCGCCGGACCCCACGCACTCAATATATATGTTATATATATATCGGAGCCGGTGGGAGTCGAACCCACCACCGGCGGGTCTGCCGGTCCACCCACGCGGCGGCTCCACATCCCGGTCAACACAAACAACGGCCCAACCAACATATCAATACAAACCATCAAATCGACCACCCGTTTAAAATGGTGCTAGCGGGAGTTTAGGGGGCGGGCCGCCCAATGCGGACCCGACCCCTCCTCATATTTGGTATTTAAAAACGGACGTGTCTACCGAGCCCGCGTTTTGGCCCGGACGGCAGAAATCCGCCGGAATCCGGGGAACTAAATTTGCAAAAATCAGGTAGTTGCAGTGCTTGGAATCCATTTTTGACAGTGGAAATGGATTCAGCACTATCAAAAACCCCTGGGGCACTCAAAATACTAATGTTTAACAACTATAAACAAGTTTCTGGGCAAATCTTTGCCGGATTTTCTGAAAATCGTTCCCGGATTTTGGGTCAAAACGCGGGCTCTTTAGACTACGGTTTTAAAAACCAATGTGAATTGACATGGAGCGTGGTTGGGGGCGGGCCGCCCAATGCGGGTCCAGCCCCCCAAAAAAATATATTATATTGTTTATTAAAAATACGCCTGCACATTTTTGGAGAGGCGAGATTTGATCCCCCGACCTCTTCTTAACAAACCGCCTATTTTACCATTAGGCCAACAAATTTGCTTTGTGAAGTACGCCATGAAGTTTTATATAAACTCAGATTTTTACAGTGCGCCCAGGCCATGGTGGAGCGGAGCACGCATGGAATTCGAGTTTAATATTTTTTTAATTGCAGACCAGTGCGCCGGAGCAATGGAGAAGGCGGCGCACAGTCAGGAGATGCACGGTTCAGTTTTATTTTTTTAATTGCAGGTGCAGTGGAACCATGAGCCAGAAAAGAGGCAGGCGGAACCTTGATTGAGCTCAACTTTCAGGAGGGCGAAATTTTGACTTTGTCCAAATGGGACAAATTTTATGTCATTTCAGCACTACTCGACACCAAGAGTCTGATGGCGTGCTTAGTTTCTGCATCTGAGTTTTCAAATTTTCAGCCACTTTTGGAAGTGGGTTATGGAGGTGTCAGATTTCCACGTGTGAGTAGTCGTTTTCACCTTTCTCGACGCTACAAGATTGATGGTGTTTTCAGATTCAGCCGCAAAGTAGCTCAGCCTTCAGCAAATGGCAGCATGAGGTATATGATGTGGATTCCATGTACTTCTTCATTTATTTCTCTTTGAGATGCATTATGTCTTGTAGATCCCAGTTGATACATGAGTCGTGGGATCTTGCTTTGTGTTGTTTTTGATGTACTTTCAGCTATGGATTTGTGTCATGTATGAGTCCCTTTTATGCCAGATTGGTGGGATGCTCAATTTCATATGTGTATTGTTGAGATCCCTTGTTTGCTACATGGCAGGATACTCTTATTTGCTACATGTCAGCTATGGTCATACTGATAGGAGTTTTTCTTTATGTATGAGAGTTCTGCAGTGGAACATCTTTTAAAGAAGTCAAGCCACTCCTACGTGAGGGCAATTTTTCCTTGTATGTCATAGGGAAACACATCCATGTACATCTTCTTCATACAACACATAATGCAGCGGCCTACACCATCTTGACACTAAGGCTCAGAGATTTAGTCCCTCCTGGATGAACTCCATCATCAAACAACGTGTTCTTATGATTTCTGATCTTGTTCATTTACGTTCCTCTTGTTTACAACTACAATTTTTCATTTCAGTTCTTTAACGTCTTAATTAAATGCAATTCTATTTATCAGCCGAAGTAAAAGGTCTTGGCAAAGGGTATCAAGATTTTACCCTGGATCACCCGAGGGAAATAATGTTGAGATAACAATATAAATAGAAAAAACAAAAAGAAGAAGAAATAGAAAAATGTTGGCTATGAAGTCCTAAAGAAATAATACTCACGTCTTGGCATTTCTGTAAAAATTGTAAATTTGCAGCTTCCTTTTGTATTTTGATTATGGTATTTTCTAATAGACAGATTTCCTTCCATATGTCCCCTCTGCACAGGGAAAAAATAATGTTTTTCATATTTTTGTCATAGGAATTCTTAGCTTGGAAGTTTGGATTGACTACAGTTGCTTTATAGGAATGTCTACATTTCGGGTCCATAAGTGGATCCATCATCACAACAGACATGCCTGAAGGAAATAATGTCGAGAGAACAATATAAATATAAAAATCAAAATGACGAAAAAATAGAAAAATGTCGGCTATGATGTCCTAATGATTTAATAAATGCAAATATTTGTATATGAGAGACCCATTAGACACTTTAACAATAATTATAGTGAATAATATATATGAAAATGTTCATCTCAATTTATAAGTGAAATTCAAAAATTATAAATAAATAAATCAAGAATCAAACACTATAATTTATAAATGGATTAATAATTAAAGGTTATGACTTTTTTATCAAGATTAATAAATGAAATGGTTCTATTCAAAGCATTTTTTGGGTCAATTTTATTCAAAATTCAATAAATTTTTTAAAATCATATTTTTAAGTTCTTTAATTTGCAAATATCAAATGCTTCAGTGGTTTTTTAGGGTGTAGAATTTATTCATGCATTCAAATGTGTAGTTTAAATAACAAGAAATCACAAAATTGCTAGAAATTGTATTGCGAGATTCCTGCTAAAAAGTCATTTTGTCTATTAGTTAGACTACGCCAAATTAAGTTTAAGATAAAAATTAATATTTATTAATTTACAAGATTAAATTTCAACAATTAAAAATTAATAATTTAAAAAAAATAATAAATAAATATTTATTATATTTTTTTCAAAATTTTCAACATATATTACTATTAATATATTATAATTTAAATTAGTTTATAAAAATAATATTTTAATAAACAAAACACTAATACTTAATATTGGATATTTGAGACATGAAATAAAAACCATAAATTATATTATTTTTAAAATCAACCTAGATCCATCTTAACTCCAAATCTACCAAGCACCAAGAGGGATCAAATCTCTTGAGATACAAACTTCTTTTAAATTAAAAAGAGATTTGATCCCTCTTGGCGCTTGGTAGATCCACAATTAAGATGGATCTAGTATAACTTTCACCCAAATGTCATTTAAATAATTAAATTAATTAATCCCCTTTTTGACCGACTATATCCTATGAGAATTAAATAGGCTATTGAGTCATTTTCTTGGAGTGATCATTTAGAGAGGGACATTATCGTCCTCCTTTCTTGAGTTTGCTTGCCCTCACAACTACAAAGTAGGATGCTACAAAATATGCTCTCCTTTCCACGTAGTGGATCCTATTGGCAAGTATCTCCACCTAATAAGATACTCTTTGATCACTTTTCTCCTAAATTTCCTTTCCTTGATTTCTGAAATCTTCTCAGGGATCAATACCAATTTCCCTCCTCCTTTAGTAGGTGTGACACCTAGTTGCAAAGATACCCCTCAACCCATTTGTTCACAATCTCCATCTCGCCATTCCTCTAAGAGTGATAAATGGTACTAGGAGTTAACTCGGTGCTAATTAATCTAAACAACTCTTGCCAAAATGCATTGAGAAAATTGTTGTCCTAATTACTAAAAATGTACTTAGGTATCCCATGGAGCCTAAACACCTCCCTATAAAAAAACTCTACCATTTTTTTTGCCTTATACTCTGATTAAATCCCAAAGAAATGTGTGAATTTGGTCAATTGAACAACAACTACATAAATGCAATCTCATCCCTTACCTTTGGTAGATCAGATGCTTCTTATCTTTCGCAAAGGCACTTCTAGATCATTCATATTGCTTTCTTTAGCCATATTTTCTTCAATATTAATCTCCATCTTCTGGTTTGGAGTTAGTTGAGTCGTTTGGTCCATATTTTATGCCTTATCATGCATGAAACCTTGAGTACCAACAAGACTTGCAATCAAATATTTCACATATGCTAGAATGTCAATTTCCTTTCTCTCCTAAAGTGGTTTGTATAGAACATTTGGAAGTGAGATAGGCATACTATAGTATAAAGGGGGAACCAAATCCTAAACTAACTCATGTGTGATTGATGGACCAAGATCACACAATTTGGACTTCTCAATTGTCTTCCACATGCTTGATGTTGTGAAATATTGCCTTAATTAAGGCAAATATTTCATGTTCTCTTTTTGTCCTAGGGTCATGATGCACAACTTCATCTCGATGAACCAACAATGAAAGGAAGAAGTGCAATTTCCAATATAATGATCCAATAGATTTTGGACATAAATATCTAGTAAGTTAAGGGAATTCAAGATGGTATGCAAGAGCATGGACCAAATAAGCCAGAACATATTCTAAAAAGAATATGATGGAATTCCCACTTGATTGGGCATAAGGTTGTTGTAATAATGCCTCTCAACAACAGGTCTCTACAAAATCAATTAGGTATTTCCTAATCTCTACAACTTCATCTTTTATTTCCCCTGATACACTAAGGAAAAAGGCACAAGCATATCTCTGATATATTGATGGACTTTACCAATAAACTCTTTCCTAACTTCAAGATATGTATCATGTGATGTTTTTAATGCCAAGTGAAAAAATCAGGAGTTATTTGAGCATCCCACTTCTTTGACAACCTTAACAATCCTTTTGCAACAACAATCCTGATATGAGCTTTATCAAATTCACTTGAATTCATATCCTTGGATATTTATACACAAGCAAGAAGCTTTGAAAGTACCCCAAATATAGTTTTTATCATTTTTTGCAAATGGGCATCCTTTTTAGGAAAGTATCTTTTCACAAGAGTTTTAGTACCATAGATTTTCAATAAACATTCTTTACTTTGTTCTTCCCATTTTGTCTTTAAAAGATCAACAATGATATTATTCTATTGAAAAATCTTATCATGGATAAATTGAATCACATCATCCTCACGTGTTTCAAAAACTAGCATTGCATTTTGGGCAATACAACCTAAGGATTGCAATATTGTTGGAAGATGTGTGCTACTTTTCAACATATATCCACAAGTTGTTTGTATAATACAGAAAGTGCCTTCAACCCAACATCCGTTGTTACTACTGCAAGTTCTTGTACAACATATTTGAATTTATTTTGATTACCCTCTAGGCATAGTGTTTCAAGCAAAATATCTAGTAAGTTGGTTGTATCAGCCACTTTCTCACATATACACCCACCCACTTTTGCAAGAATATGCACAACACCTTCTTTGATGCATTCATTATCTTATTTAATTTGTCCGAGCAAGTTTCCTTCTGACCCCTCAACAAGGGAAGGAAAACGCCCTGCAAAAATCAAAAGTAGATTCATTCCAGACTGAATCAATTCATTCTCCCTAGCTAACTAATTTACTACATTCTCTTTAAGAGTTTCTTACACATGCTCTTTTCCCAAAAGTCAATAAGAACATTTATTGGCAAAAAAATGTATAAACTCGTATTGTGAATGTTTATCACCGAGTCTTTCAAGCATGTCAATTAAGTAGCTTGAACCTTAATAAAAGTATTTTTGTGGTCAGCATGTTAAAGCCTTCCAAACAATGGTATCCCTCAATTGATGCAACTTTTGAAAAATTTCCTCTACTTTCACCGGATCCTTCAATTTTTTCTGTAATTATAAATACCTCTTCATTTCTTGTTATAACCTTTGCTTTTGTGCCTGAACTACTTCAAAATCCTTGATTTCAATTTATTTTCAAGTTTATAATACATCAAAATCCAATGCTTCACTCTTTCCACAGCTAAAATATCTAATGCGAAGAGTGATTTAGAGAATTTCAATTTCTTGGGGTTTGAAATATTTGGCATAAAACACATTATGATTTTTCATTGTATACATTCAAACTCATATTCTATAGAAGAACCATATAAATACTTCAATAAATAAACTTTTTATATATATGCCAACCTTTCCTGAGTATACATATGAACATAAACCATGTTATCAACAAGGTGATCATTTACACACTTAATTGTCTACATAAATATAGATTCCATGCATAATTGGAAACATCACAAATTTTTGCTACCACTTGCACATTTTCATCGTAGTACAATAATTGATCAGTAAGTATAGAAATGATGTTAGTTGCCTCATGCCTAAATGTATTTGATAAAATACACTCATTTGCATGTTCATTGTCGAACTTGAACATCCTTATCTATGAGTCTCTTTAGAAATTCTAAGAAAAGTAGCCAAAAATCTTCTGATAGAGGGTGCCCAAGTATCGCAAAAATGTGACTAAGTAGCTTCATTGACTTCAAGCTCACATCTAATTGATTTTTCAGGAGCTCATGTGTCAGATCTAGAATAACACTCTACAACATATATGCCATTACATATTCATTAGTATCATTCAAAGGTTGAGCCAAAGCTACCTTAATAGTTATATCCTCCCCAAATTCTTTATTCTTTTGCAATGTTATAAATGCAATTAAATCATATTTATAAATATCTAGTTCTATAAATGAAAAACCACGATTAACTCCTGCATTATTGGGGTCTTCAATCAAACTTACATCATCAATATTTTTTCTCGATTCCTACCTCTTTCAACTAGTTCAAACATCATCTTTGATATATTTCTTTTTGATGTTTCCATGGAAGATAGTGTCCTTTCCTCGAGGGGAACTACTCCACACTCCTCCACTCAAATCTCTACTTTAGTGAGTTCCTTCACAACACACTTCACTTCATCCAAAGTGGCACAACACATAAAAGCATAGCCTTCATTATTTCAAGTTCAATGATAGTTCATTAGTCACCAACAAATACCTAAGATCATCCTTTGTTGCTTCCTTGTCAAGCCCTCCAACAAATACCTCTAGTTTCTTGCTCTTTCTCCTCTCCGATCAACGTTGAATTATGAAATTCAGAATACTCATGCACTGCATTAGCATCAAAAACCTCTGCTTCATTCCCATTATCATCTGTATTTTTCTCCTCAACAATATTTTCATTAGCATTGTGATCAACGTTTTTTCCTAAATTTTCAACACCTCTCCTTAAATATTCTTAATACTTTTCCATTGTTTTTCTACTAAATCTCCAAATATGTATTCTTCAACCTTGAACTCTATCATAGCTACATCATATTCAACCTTACCTCCCAAGATTTTGGTTGAAGAATCTTTTGGAAAATTCTTATCTTCCAAGCCCTCACCAACCGAAATTGAGGGTTTTGTATCCTCGTCTTTCAAATCTTCCTTATTTTCCTCTTCACTGGCATTGTTCTTGTATATAATGTTGCAAAAGTATTGTAAGGACATGGATGCATGAAATTATTCACCAAGTTCTTGATACTCTAAATAATCAAAGGACCCTTCACCTTGTCCTTGTTGTTCATGATTTCCCACAAGTTATTCTTCCATGAATTGAGGTAAGAGAGGTCTACAAGTTTCTCTACTCATTGTTTGATGGTTATTTTGAACTAGGATATGGGTGTTTATCCCTTAAACATAGTTCCCATTATTACCATTTTACCTTCTTGAACCTTGTTTTCGACATTGTTTTGATTCCCTTAACTATTTTCTATAAGTTGGTTGATAATTAGAACCAACTATTGATGTCCCCTTGCAAGGTAATTTAGAATATTCATAGTGGTTACCCCAGTTTGTTCATTCTTATGCCTCGTGTCTTATATTCTTCTGATTATGAGTGAATATTGTTATCACCCTCTCTCGGTATCATGTAGGTGATGTATTCCATGTCCTCTTGGAACATCAAAATAGCATTTACTCACCTGCTAGCAGGAAAACCATCGCTCTGATACCACTATAAAATTCTCTCTTTATAGACAAGAAACTCAACTAATATACCCAAAACAAAATATCAAAACAGATAAACTCAACCAATATGAAATATATTGTTATTAATATCACTATAAAATACCTTTTTGTTAAACATGTAACTCAACTATCATACCACAAGCAAAAATATCACAACAAACAAACTCAGTTGATACATTCGAATCTAATTTATTAATTTTACCTGTAAATACATGTTGGAGTAGCCTTTTAATTTACAAAATAGATTTATGGAAACCCATAAACAACCATAGCTAATAGCACAATTTTCTAGGAAAATAGGAGATGATGGTAGTGCTAAAATGTCCCCTTACACTATTATAAATTACAATATTGTAGAAAGTTTGTTGGTTGGTTTGACCCTCCCATTTGATTTTAAATCCCAAAAAATGATGGCTCAAACTACTAAGAAAAAATGGCGTTGGATAGGGCAGTAAAATTATGGTTTGAAACTATACACAAAAATACCCTCAACTTGCTCAAGTGTGTTGAGAAATATAGGGCAACCATATTAGGTGATTTCTCTTACTTTGATAATTGCTTGTGATGTATTTTTACTTAACTTAATTATTTTATTCGTTCTCTTGATTATATTTAGTGTTCTTATCATGAAACATATAACAAATCATAAAGAACAATGAGACAAGAGGACACAAGGTTTAGGTGATTAGTCAAGGCCAACACCTCTCCTCTTAAGAGGAAAACCAAAAAGAATTCATCTCTTCTTATAGAATCTTCAAATGATGAATTCCAAGACCTAAGACCCTTGAAAAATACCAAGTCAACCTTTCTCCTTGATGAGATTTATTTCCAACAATTTCGACTTCAACAAATTCTTCAGCAACTTTGACCCCAACAATTTCTTCTGCAACTTCAACTCCAAATGTCATTTCTACAACCCCACCATGCCAATATCTTCTGCAACTTCAACCCAAAAGTTTCTTCAGCAACTTTGACCTTAGCACTCCTTTTTCAACTTTGACCTGGCCGCAACTTTGACCCATCGCTTTCAAACTTCTACCCAACATTTTCTTCTGCAACTTTGACCCAACAGTTTCTTTTGCAAATTTATAGCTCTTCGACTTACCCATCAACTTTCCAACACTCTAGAAACCCTAGCACAAGAGAGTGAGAGAGAGAGAGAGAGAAATCCAAAAACATAAATCTTTCTTTTATTATTATTGTCCTTGATTTTCATCATTTTCCAGCTTCTTTCTTCAGGATATCGAACTTGCTTGTTGTGTGTCCAAATGAGGCCGATTTCGTTATTATTTATAGGATTTTTAGGGGTTAAAATTTCTTCCTTGAGGCCGACTTGATCTTTCATGTAGACTGAATTTCTAGAGGCACCATGACAAGTTCATCGAAGGTCTTTGACTCTAATTTGACTCAGATAATTTTTTATTTACAATATGTAACATGCCTGAAAGGGGCTTTCATACATGAAAATGAATCTTATGAATTGTTGACTCAAAGACAATCCCTAGAAGCACTCAATAGGTGCTTGACCTAAAAATAAAATTCCCTTGAGAATGAAACCCATGCTTGAAGAAAGATAATAATAAATTTATTTTCTCTTTACATTAAATACATAAAATCATGATTACTTATGTCATTATGAGATCGAACCTAGTTACATATTTCAACGCTCCCTCTTAACTAGGGAGGTATTCATAATCTATAAAAGGTACTTGGAAATTCTCAAACTGAATAATTCTCATTAGAAGATTTGGATTGGTAAGCCATCTCATAAGCTACTTCCTTAGCTTATGTCAAAGCATCTCATCATATCAACTAGCGTTGCCACATAGAAAGGCCTTGACTAACAACTCTATCTCTCCACAAGGTTAGAGCACAATGCTGTCGACACCAATGACTGGTAGACATCATCATCATTGTCTCTTAATGCACATACCCCACTCGGTTGTTCACAGAGTATGTCCTTTTAGGACAATTCCTATCTTGGAATAACACATCCTCAAGGAATTCCCTCTTCGACTACTCTTATCTTGGATGTCCTACCTCATCCTCAAAGAGTTTTAGAATTGATCTCAGATGCTTACCCAATCCTCCATTCTTTCTTCACAATATGAAGACAAGAGCGATGTGTATATCTCTCCTCATGGCCTTCACTAAGATGTACGACTATTAGCCCTGGTCTAGTGCATGACACATGAAGTAGAGAACCATATTCGTCACTTCCTCTTAACCAGGGAGGACCAACTCATTCCTTTAAAAGGAATATACCCAAGCTCCCTCTTATCTAGGGACTTGTCCAAGCTCCCTCTCAACTAGGGACTTGTTTCCAACAACAACTCTTTGGTGTATATCATGATACTGTTGAATGCTTGTAGGGCTCCTCCTTTCGATGTGATGAATTTCATCTTCATCATTATGCAACCTTCATCTTGTAGGGCATTGACCATCCATCACTTTCATTCATGATCCATTCTAGTCATGTCATCCTTCTCTCCATCGGAATGTGATCTTCTAGTCTAAATCTGGCTTTTATTCATACAACTACCTCTTCCAAGTCATGTTTCCTTCAAGATCTTCCATCCAACCACATGAGTGCTAGTTGTAGGTGATATCTACAACTTTTTTTTCGGTAGCCCTGTATCAACCCATTCAGATGTTGTTCAAAAAATAAAAAATGAACATCAAATCAAAGTTACCTTTTGTGATGGCCTATCATCATGCCATTTGCTTCTAGCAGCATCAACATCCTTCATGAACACATCTCCAAGGCTTTCAATGTCAATGGTCTCCTTCTTTTACAATCCTTATCAGGGTCTTCATACCCTCTCTATGGAGATGTCACATCCAATTCTTCTAGTCATCGGATGTTGATTTCTTATATTTTCTTACGTGACTATAGTTGCATCTTTCACGATCTCTTTTTTCACATATTTCTCCCTAAGAACTTCCATCCATATTTCCTTCATATTTTTCAACGACCTTATATTCCATATGAGGACATACTATATTGAATTAATATTGTCAATATGTGAACCATGCCTTCATGCATATTTCCAAAGGAAGAGACCCCTTTTCTTTGATCATGCTCATGAGGTAGAGAATTCACCCATGTTATCTAAAACTATATGATGACATGACTTAATCTATTAAACATATACATACCCCTTTTCTTTTTTTGATCATATAGACTTCCTTCGACAGTTTCCTTTCTTTGAAATTTCTTCAACCATTTTGACATGTTGCATTCCTTTGTCACCATACCATCATCCTTATAAACAAGGCGAATTCTGAACGAGACACTTGATTATTCCAAGAGATACAAGGTGGAATTCTCAGTGAGACACTTGCTTCTTCCAAGAGAGCTGAACCTTCTAATGAAGATTCCAATGGAGGATCTTAATTATTTTTATTCTACAAATGCTCCTTCTTAATGATGATGTATGATGGTTTATTTTTACCATGCTATATGAATTTCTTCCAACCATATAGACTATTTATGTTTTCAATGAGGTTACCAAGAGCTTCTTCCTTTTTATGATGACTAGTACATCCATTTATAATTCTACTTCAACTATATTTCAAGCTTCTATAAATATTTCACGAGCTCTTGCTTCAATCATATGCTTCTAATATGATGCAATCTCCTAATCCGATGCATCCTATCATACTTATAGTGATTTCTACCATGATAGCTATCTTTCACAAAAACTAAGAAGAACAAAGTGAAGGATATTATCTTAGTCATAGTAGATATATTTCACTTCCTTCTTCTTTGATTTGTTCTTTTATGGTTCTTCCACTTCTTCGATGACATGTGATTCATTCCTTTATTTTCTTTTCTTGGTGTCCTTCTTGAGTTTTGGACAATCTCTCTTGAAATTCCCATATTCTTGACATCCATAACATTGGATTTTTTACATGTCGATCTTCTTATTTTTTGCCGGACCAAACTTCCCAAACTTTCCTTTTATATTAGCCATGGAAGCAAATGCTTGAACTTGTTCGCTTGGCCCCACATCATTCTTTGCTTTTCACCTAGTTCCTTCAATCTTACACAATGACCAAAGTTCATTTAATGGGGTGGCTTCCTTATTTCCATATATACTTGATACAAAGTTACCCCATTCATAAGGTAGTGCATTGAGCACCACAATGGTCATTTCTTTATCGGACATTATTTCCCCCAACTCTTGCAGTTAGTACCTTATTTATGACTGTATTATTCCTAAATTTTCACATGATATTTGGAATATTAGAGTTCTTAATTTCCATAAATAATTAAGTAAATAAGAGGGTGGAGGGACCCAAAAACCCCAAATATAAATAAAATCCACTTTTGATGTGTGTATGTGGATATTTAAGATCTAGATCTACATAATGGAGTAGTGGAGCAACTACTTAATGTGAAAGGAGTGGAGATCATGTCTCATTAATGAGAAAGATAATGGAGGTTGAAGCAATCAACTAAGATCTTGGAAGGAATCAAATGTAAGATCATAGAGCATTTATGATGAGATGATGGAGGAAGTGGTGCATTAATGCACACATGATGGAGAGGGTGATAATTACATTCACACATGATGGAGATCATGGAGAGACAACGTAGTCAACATGGAGACCTATGTCCACATGTACAACGCAGTTATGAGGTGGGCCAAGGCATGAGAAGGTTCACAAACTATATAATGAAGATGAAGGCAAAATAGAAGGCATGTTTGAGATTATTATTGATGTATGATATGTTTAGATTTGGAATTGTCCTTTGACATTCCATGCTTTCTTTGGCTTTTTAGCTAAGATTGCAAGTGTTGTTTAGCATTGGGTGTTCCTGATCAGGAATCCCACCTCTTTCATTGAGTAGCTCTTGAAAGAGTATTGTACTTCATTCATCATCAGGCATTGGTGCCATATTGTTACTACTTTCTGCAGAACATCCATATTTAGAAATTGTACATTTCTGAAGATCAGTTTGAGAGGAGGAGGTTGTCCTTCAATATTTCAGTTGAGGAACCGATGAAGGATTCATCCTATCACCTTGAGCTTCAAGGTCAACCTTCCAGTGCTTCATATCTATATCAGGCATCAGGCCATCTATTATTCATCTCCCTGCAGCAACATTTTCATCAGGAATTGCGCAGTCCATTATTGTAGATCCAAGGGAGAAGGGAAGTTTCTAGAATTTCAGCTAGTAATCCAGTGGAGGACCATTCCTTCACATTGTATACATTATTTCCATCATTTCTGAGCTACATTTCACATCTTAGCAGCAGGCTAGAGAGCCTCCTTCCTTTACAGTGCAGTTTTTATGAGCAGTTGTGTAGCAGCAGCTGCAATCTTCTTTGGAGGATTGAGGAGCTAGATCTTGAACTTATAGCTTGAGGATCTAGTGAAGGGATCAACCCTTCAAGCTTAGATCTGATCTTGTGACATATTTCAGCCATCTATTTGTCAGATCTGGCTTCAGATCTGCATAACCCAGTAGTCAAAGGATCAAACTCTAGGAGGGTGATTTTCCAAAGTTGTAGATCTGGAAAATCCTTTCTGGGTTATCTTGGGTTGCCATCATAGAGCCCAACTCTAGAATATTGGAATCATCAGAGCTCCAGATTTCTATAGATCTGCATTTCCCTTTTCAGCCTACAATCATATATTCATTATTTTCTGAAGGGACATCATAGTATTTGCTTCCAACAACTATCCAGTTACACAGTGCCTACTTTGGCATGTTTTGAGGGTCATTCTAGGCCATATCTTTGGCTAGATTACCTCATATTTTGTACACTGTTGTAATTGAATCTTCTCCACATAATGAAATGGCTCAACTATTCTATCTATATCTGCGTTGATCATAAAATTACATGTACATTTTATTTTAGAACTTTATTAATGCTGATAGTATTATCGGATTCTCCTAATCTAAAAAATTAATCTTATGTTAAATACAGAATCCTTCCACTTAATTCTCTGTAGAAATTAAATCGCCAATTGCAAACACATGAAGAAAATCAATCGCACATAAACACATTTGTTTAACGGGAAAGCTTAAACCTAAAAACCCCAACTATCATATATTATGTATACCAATGGAATCATGTAACAATCTCATACAAAGCTTAGTACATCAAGATCTCAGTAGAATATAGAATCATCACACACTGTCATGCAGAAATTTGCATATCTATGCACCAATTTCTTGCCTCCTGACAGCCTACCTCCACTGCGCAATCCTTGCCGAAGAATACACCTGAATGAATTCGAATTGGCCTTGCCTTGACTGCGCAATCCTCATTGACATATCCAATGTGTGTCAGATGCATTGAATGCATCACTATAGTCACAATAGATAGTCCATCTCACCCTTTCACCTATCTCTCCACTGGGTCTCCACTGGAACTGACAGGCAAGTAGTTAACTATTGTATTTGTTCAATTTCAAGTGAGTTATTAGTTGTGAATTAATTAAATAATTAATTCACTAAACTCTCATTAGTGTATCTTCAGTTAGAACTAGATACAACTAGCACAACTGATTTTAAATCACTTAACTGAGTTAAAATAAATAACAACTCCCATAACTACTCTTCCAACTCTGTCACAACTTTTCCACTTTAGTTCTAACTGAGTCCTCCATGCATGAGTCACCAACCACCCTAGGAATTGCATAATTTCTTCAGCCCACTGATTTTCCAAATCTGTTCACTAAAATAAAGTGCTCCAAGAGAATAAGTTGATATTTATTGTCAGATTATTATTAAGGACTAATAATAATCGACATGCATCTATTTTTAGATTGGTGATCTATAAATAGACTTCACCCAATATTCTAAAAATAGAATCTCATCTATTTTTCCAACTTGATCAACCATCTACAAATAACATCCTGGAACTTATAGAATATTCTCACCATGTCTAAAAATAGACATACACCTAAAAATAGCCTGCGGGCCCCACTTAGTGAAGGTGCTTAATTTTCACTAAGCTCATCATCTTGTTGAATCTCAACACTCTCTCTCAACAAGATAGGGATTATCCTTCACCCTGATACTGCCTCTATGGTATTCGAATTTTCTCCTACTGAGCGCCTTCGTCAGAATATCTGCATCTTGATCTTCCGTAGGAATGTACTGAAGCAACATGATCTTCCACTGCACACAATCCCTGATATGATGATACCGTATATCTATATGCTTAGATCTATCATGAAAAACAAGATTAATTGAGATTTAATGCAACTTTGATTATCACAATGTATCATTGTAGGATCTAAACGAGAACCGAACAAACCGACTAGGATCTTCCTCATCCAGATAGCCTCACATGCATCTTGACTTGCTACCATGTATTCTGCTTCCACTGAACTGAGTGCCACAGATCTTTTCTTCCTATTGTACCAAGAAACTGTTGTAGATCCAATACTGAAAACCCCTCTCGATGTGCTCTTTCTGTCCATTGGGCTACTTGCCCAATCTACATCCGTGAAGCCATGATACTTCACCTCATCCGTCTGTCTCTACCATAAGCCATACTCAGATGTGCCCCCGAGATACCTCAGGACATGCTTTCCTGCCTTCAAAAAGAGCTTGGTAGGCTTAATCATCGCTTGACTAAGTTGGTTCACCGCATAGCATATTTCTGGTCTTGTATTAACTAAATACATGAGCGAACCCACCAAATGTCCATAAACGGTGGCATCCACTACCTCTGCCGATGTAGAATCATCTTTCCTCCAATTTCCTGGAAGAGGAGTATCCATGGGCTTGCAGTCCTCCATGTGAAACTTACCAAGTACTCTCTCGAGCATGCTTTCCTTGAGATACAAACAGTTCACCTTCCTGCTACCATATTTCCAATCCAAGGAAATAATGAAGGAGGCCCAAATCCTTCATCTCAAACTCCTTTGCAAGATCTGCCTTGCATGAGTGTATCAACTTCTCATCACCCGTTAGTATTAAATCATCAACATAAAGAGAAATGATTAAAAGCTTACCCTCCACCACAATTTGGTACAGGTTTGCATTTGCCTCACTCTTGGTGAAGCCAAGTCCGGTGAAATAATTGTCGATCTGAGTGTACCAAGCACGTGGTGCTTGTGTCAACCCATACATCGCTCTTTTGAGTCTGCACACATGTGACTTGCTGCTGAAGATCTCAAATCCTTCAGGCTGCTCAATGTACACTTCTTCCTCAATGGTCCCATTAAGGAATGCAGTCTTCACATCCATCTGATGAATGTGCCAACCCATCTGCATTGAGAGAGCAAGGACGGTCCTTATGGAAGAATACCGTGCGACAAGTGAAAAGTTTTCTTCATAATCAATCCCCTAGATCTGTGAGAAGCCTCAGGAAATAAATCTTGCCTTATACTTCTCAACGCTCCCATCAGCAACTTTCTTTACCTTGTAGATCCATCTTGAACCTACCACTGATTTACCCACCGGCCGTGGAAAAATCTCCCAAGCACTGTTTTTGACAGTGGATTCATACTCCTCCACCATGGCATCTACCCATGTGGGCTCCTGCGTTGCTTCTTCAAAAGAATATGGCTCTGTCACGATACACTTGCTCATAAGAGCCATGTATCCAGTAAATCGATCAAGTGACTGTCTCTGTCTACGCTATGATGTAGGAGTTTGTGCCACATCAAGCTTCAGTCTCTCAACTTCTGTGGTACGCTTTCTGCCTGTTTTGATGTTTGGTTCTGTGTGAGTGGACTCCTCCACTCCATGAATCTCCTCCTGTGGCTGATCCACATCTAGAGGCTCATCTTTGGGAGCAAGAAGCTCCTCCTATGCATGCAAGTGTAGCTCCCTCTCAAGTGACAACTTCATGGCCTTAACCTCATTGAATTTTATATCCCGTCGCACCACAGTCATCTAACTATTTGGAAAATACACACGATAATTATGGGGTGTTTCTATGTACCCCAACTTCTGTAGTAGACTCCAGCTTCTTCCTGGCATCCATTGTCACATGAATGTAAACAGATGAGCCAAAAATACTCAAATGATAAATATCAAGCTTATTACCAGTAAAAGCTTCTTCAAGTGTACTCATGCCGAGTACTCTATGAGGACAACAATTCTGCACATAAACCCTAGTGTTTCATTCTTCCGCCCACAAGTGCATCAGTAGGCCATGATCATGCAACATAGCTCGTGCAGCACCCAATCATTCTGTTATTACTCTCCACGACCCCATTTTGCTGTGTGTTATGAGGTGCTATGAGTTATCTTCACATTCCTTCTTCGCTACAAAATTATTTGAATTCGTTCAAGATATATTCACCACCATTATCGCTCCGCGGAGCCTTCACTTGCTTCCCCAACTCCTTCTCCACCAATGCTTTAAACTCACAGAACTTTGAGAATGTTTCACTCTTCTTTTGCATGAAGAAGATCCAGCATATACGAGAATATTCATCAACAAAAATAACATAATACCTGTGTTTTGTTGTTGAAGCAATCGAGAAAGGTCCACACACGTCTGTGTGAATTCTCTCCAGGATCACTGAAGCATGGTTCTCCTTCTCATGAAAGGTGGTCTTCACAAACTTACCCATAGTACATCCCTTGCACTGATCAGACTGCACAAGAGTACCCTTGGGAAGTCCAGTAGAAATCTGTTGCAAAATATTCAAGGCGCCATGGTGAAGATAGCCCAATCTCCTGTGCCATAATTCGCCCTCATCCTGGCTCACCACTTCTTCTGCTTTGCCCATCATTGCAGCACAGCAATCTACCTCCAGCTTGTAGAGATTCTTAACTCAAATCCCTATCCTCTTGGTTTGACCCGTTGTTTTATGTCACAAGAAATATTTTCCCTCACTGAAAACAACATCATAACCTTTGTCCTTCAACATAGCGACCAAGACCAAGTTCTTCTTCAGGCCCGGAACATGCATAACATATTTCAACAGAAATGGTTTACTTGACTCCTCTCAAAGGTAATGGTTCCAATGCAGGTCACACTGTATCTACCATCGTCGCCCATCTCTATATGCATTTGGAGATCCTTCTCCTCCAAGTCACTAAACAACTCCTTGTCTCCCGTCATATGGAAGGAAGCACCACTATCAAGATACGAAACTGATCCCATAGCGCTTAAAACCAAGCATGCGATCAAAGAGAAATCAAGTTCAAATTGCGAGGCTAAGGCCTCCCCAGTTGCAGCTCCAACAACCTTCTTGTTCTTCTTTTTCTGTGGGCAGTTAGTGGCGAGATGCCCATGTTCGTGACAGTGAAAACACTTCACTTTGGAAAAATCCAGCTTCTTGCCTTTAGCCTTGGATTTTGGATGGGATTTATTCCCCTTCCCTTTCCTTGATTTGGCAGCCAAAGCACAATTATCTTCATCATCATTCTTTGATGAAGAGCCATCCCTAGTATTTCACCTTATCTCCTCCTGCACAAGATCCGACGAAAGTCGCTCCCAATCTGGCAGTTTCTCCCGTCCATTGACAGAGTCTTCGTAGCTGTGACAAATCTTTGGAAGTCTAAGGAGAGCCAAGCTCACCAAGTCATCATCCGCAACTGTGATTCCCAAACTCCCCAACGCATCCCTACATTGGAAAAACTTCGTGAGATATTTTGGAATACTGTCGCCCTTCTCCATTTTGATTTTTCTGAGCTTATCTTTCAGTGCCAACTTCCTATGGTTGCTGCTGCTTTGGAAAATATCTGTCAAAGCCTTCCACATTGAAAATGGAGTGGATTTCCCGTGAAGTCTTTACACAATATGGTCTTTCAAACCTTCCAACAAAATTCTTCTTGTCTTCGCTACCTTCTTTTGCGATGCATCAAGTAATGCATCATCGCTAGAAGTAGGCTTAGGAACATCGATATTGATGAACTCCTTCAGTCCATTATCTTCAAGCACCACCTCCATCCTGTCCTTCCAGGCTATGTAGTTAGAGCTACCCTCAAGAGAATACTCCAAATGCAACCCATTTAAAGCCATTTCAATGAATACTCAATTTTCGCACGAAGAAATTTCTGCAGCAAATTTGAATTGTCCACTAGCACAAAACTTAGCACCCCTTCAATATTGCAATCTCCAGTGATTAACTTGCTCCAATACCATGTAGAAATTTATTAATACTGATAGTATTACCAGATTCTCTTGATCTAAAAAATTAATATTATGTTAAATACATAATCCTTCCACTTATTTCTTTGCGGAAATTAAATTGCCAATTGCAAACACATGAATAAAATCAATCGCACATAAACATAGTTGTTTAACGGGAAAGCTTAAAGCTAAATACCCCAACTATCATATATTATGTATATCAATGGAATCATGTAACAATCTCATACAAAGCTTAGTACATCAAGCTCTTAGTACAATATAGAATCGTCACACACTGTCATGCAGAAATTTGCATATCTATGCACCAATTTATTGCCTCCTGATAGCCTACCTCCACTGCGCAATCCCTGCTGAAGAAGATCCCTGAATGAATTTGAATTGGCCTTGCCTTGAATGTGCAATCCTCGTTGGCATATCCAATGTGTGTTAGATGCATTGAATGCATCACTATAGTCACAACAAATAGTCCATCTCACCCTTTCACCTATCTCTCCACTAGGTCTCCACTGGAATTGACATGCAAGTAGTTAATTGTTGTATTTGTTTAGTTGCAAGTGAATTATTAGTTGTGAATTAATTAACTAATTAATTCACTAAACTCTCACTAGTGTATCTTTAGTTAGAACTAGATACAAATAGCATAACTGATTTTAACTCACTTAACTGAGTTAAACTAAATAACAACTCCCATAACTACTCTTCCAACTCTGTCACAACTTTGCCACTTCAGTTCTAACTGAGTCCTCCATGCATGAGTCACCAACCACCCCAGGAATTGCGTAATTCCTTCAACCCACTGATTTACCAAATCTGTTCACTGAAATAAAGTGCTCCAAGAGAATAAGTTGATATTTATTGTCGGATTATTATTAAGGGCTAATAATAATCGACATGCATCTATTTTTATATTAGCGATCTATAAATAGACTTTTCCCAATCTTCTAAAAATATAATCTCATCTATTTTTCCAACTTGATCAACCATCTACAAATAGCATCCTGCAACTTATAGAATATGCTCACCATGTATTAAAATAGACATACACCTAGAAATAGCCTGCGGGCCCCACTTAGTGAAGGTGCTTAATTTTCACTAAGCTCATTATCTTGTTGAATCTCAACATTTCTGTGTTACAAATATTATGTTTGTGTATCAATGCATTATTCCATTTTGGGATATTACAATGACACCCTTATAAGATATGAGGCTACTCCTTCTTCCTTTGGAGGCTTAATGATTAAACGCTTCACATGTCCAATGACTTCATTTTCTATGAGGATCAAATTTTTCCTCTTCTTCCATGCAAGATAGTTTAATGACCCGACCAATTTTTTTCTCTCCTTACAAAATTAAGTCATTTTAATAGATTCAGACATATATATAAATATACTTACTTTTCATGTGAAGATACTCCTATATGATGAAATATTCAACTTGATTCCTTTCTTGATGATGTTTATAGTAGAATATGTTTTCCTTCAAGTATGATTTGATAGTTATCCTTTACTCAAGAAGAGGGATATCACCTTGATTCCTTAATGATGATGGTAGAGCTTCTTCCTTCTTCCCTGGATGTAGAGACTTCAAGATGCTTCAATGTGAGGAACCCTTATTTGCATGAGCTAGGGTTTTGAGGTATTCTTTGGTTCCTTACTTGATAGTGCTCGGTCCTTGTGTATCCCTTCTTGATGTCTTCTTTGATGCCTTTACCTTTCTAGGTATTCCTTTTGATGGTCCTGCTACAAGTTTCCTTTTCTTTTCTTTTCACCTTAGCTTTGGTACCATGTTAAGAAATCAAGGGCAACTAGATTAGGTGATTTATCTTACTTTGATAACTGCTTCTGATGCATTTTTACCTAACTGAATCAGATTTTTCTTTCTCTTGATCATATTTAGTATTCTGATCATCAAACATATACCAAATAATAAATAAAAATGATACAAGAGGAAACGAGATGTAGGTGATCATCCAGGGCCAAAACCTCTCCTCTTGAGAGGAAAACCCATAAGAATTATTCTCTTCTTATAGAATATTCAAATGAAAAATTCCAAGGCCTAGAAAACTTAACAAAGACCCCTCTAAGACCAAGTCAACCTTTCTCCTTGATGAGCTTTATTTCTAGAAATTTCAACTCGAGCAAATTCTTCAGAAAATTTGACCCCAACAATTTATTTTGCGGGTCAACCCAGGAGTTTCTTTTATAACTTCAACCTAGCAGTTTCTTATACAAATTCAACCCAACAATTTCTTCTGCAACTTCGACCTAGTAGTTTCTTCTACAAATTTCCAGTGCTTTGACTTGCCCAGGAACTTTCCAACAATCTTGAAACCCTAGCACAAGAGAGAGAGAGAGAGAGAGAGAGAGAGAGAGAGAGAGAGAGAGAGAGAGAGAGAGAGAGAGAAACCTAAGAACTTCAGTATTTCTTTCCTTTTTCTTATCCTTTATTTTTGTCATTTTCCAGCTTCTTTCTTGTGTATATCGAACTTGCTTGTTGTGTTTCCAAATGAGGTCAAGTTCTTCTTATTTATAGGCTTTCTAGGGGTACAAATTACTTCCTTGAGGCTGACTTGATATTTCATGTAGACTAACTTGCTTGAGGCACCATGACAAAGTCTTGGAGGGTCTTTGACTCAAATAATTGTTTCTTTACAATATGTAGCATGCCCGAAAGGGTATTTCATACATGAAAATGAATCTTATGACTTATTTACTCAAGGAAAAACCCTATAAGCACTCAATGGGTGCTTGAATTAAAAATAAATTTCCCTTGAGCATGAATCCCATGCCTCAAGAAATACAATAATAATTTTTTTTCTCTTTACAATAAATACATAAAATCATGATTAAATATGTCATTATGAAGACCGAACCTAGTTTCATATTTCAACAAAGTGATCCCATTGTATGGAAATGAGTAAATCAAACCTATTTTCCTCCCATGAATTTCAAATTGAAAATAGAACCTCCAAAAATCCCACGATATCTAGCTATACCCATGACCTGGAAATGAGATGAATTTTCAACAATAAATACTAGTGGAATATGTAAGCGATCTTTCCTTTTGATTGACTAGGGAGGATTTTTTTCACCACTGAAACCAATTGGCTCAAGGGTTTTACCCTTAGCACCCCAAAGCCACAATAGATCTTCAAATCGATATGAGAAAAATGAATATGCATGCCCAAAGAGTGAGCTTTAATCTCTCTTTTATCATCAAAATACCATGGGTCATATTTTTTATAATTTTCACCCAAATGACATTAAAATAATATATTTTATATCATTTTTTGGGATTTAAATCCCAAAAAATGATATATAATATAATGCACTAGGGAAACCCCTCAATACTTAATGACACTTAAATAGTTACATTAATTGATCCCCTTTATTATTGACTAAAGCCTACGAGAATCAAATAAGCTACTAAATCATATTATTGGAGTGATTATTTCAAGAAACACATTACATATATAAATTAGGATATATATTATCAAGATATAATTATTTAAATCCAATAGTATTTATCCAAACTTATACAACATTTAATGCATTATGATAAGATACCTATTACTTGTCCACAACATACTAGCATTCTCATTAAAATTGTTATTTCCGTTACAATAAAAAAAAATCACAACCAATATAACATCTTTTAGTATGTAAAAATAAAGGCATATGTCCATGAAGCAAGTGTTTAGATATTTTAGTTGGTTCAAACAAACAAAAATACATATTACTTTTTCTCACCCATCAGTTCGAGGACACAAATTAGAATTCAATGGATGGATTTGATCTTTGAATAAGTTGGTTTAAGGAAGACCACAAACTAAATGGGTAGCAGAAGCCAAAGTATTCTACTAGTGAGGCTTTAAGGCTGGCCACCAACTCTTGAACTTGGCTCAAAACAATTCCAAAAACAATTTCAAACCTAGATATAAATTAATGTCTTCTGCGAAATGGAAGTGCTCCTTGATGATGGTTTAAATTTGTGGCTCATGAATAATCAATTTGAATTTGAAACTAATAGTTGACTGTCAATTCCCACTCTATCAGACACAATTTGAGAAGATGAAAATCTCTCCATTGCAATATGTGTCAATACACAATAATGAATTCTACAATATGATTGATATATCTTCTTTACTATTGAAAATCGTTTCCAAGCAACGATCCGCACAAGGTGCATCTTTGATCTTACAGGGTTCTTATAATTGTAACATCTATTTAAATCATGTTTATGTTTACCACAATGATCACAAGGATGAATATCAAAGCGTTGATCTTTCAAATGGTCAACTCGATGACAATGTTGGCATTTGAGAATCTGATGTAAAAGTGGAGCAAGTGAATATGATATTTCCTAAAGAAATATGTTACTCTAAAACTGGATTGGTTTGAAGTAGTTTGGAATGTCAAAGGTCACTTCATTTTCATATCCAATATTGGTTATGTATTTTTTGTTGATGACTTCTTCCCATGTTATGATGATGGGCTTGGAAAGTGCAAGCTGAATGTCTACATATTTATTTGAATATGATCCTGAAGTGACATCACTAATGTGATCATGTGTTGAATGTTGGTGGGAATATTTCTTAAACTCAAAATGAGAGTTATTATGAAGAAGAACTACTTTAGAATTTTGAATATTTTGTTTTAATTCATTCCATTGGAGTTGTGACTCAAGTTGAAGAAATTTAGTTTTGCGATGTGAACATTGTAAACAATTTTAAACATATGTGAGAATGGTTTTGTCAATTGTGACTGTATTTTCGACAAGAGAGTGTATTAGAGTATTCAAAAATTCTAATAACCCATCAATTTTGGCTATTTTATCAACAATACTATAACGTCCCCAGCCACCCTTAGGCGATGCCACCCACACCAATCCTAGGAATTTTACCATTTCACTCAATACCTTAGTAAAAGTTAAAACAAAAATACATATACATAGTGACCAAATACATTGAATAGATCTAAGCATAACCTAAAATATATGCACAACTTAACCATAATACAAAATTTAAGCACATTTAACCGCAAGATTATAGAACCATATGTAAATTCATCGAAATAAACATAAATCCAGTTCTCAAATACTTATATGTGAATTCTGTCATCTCATTGCGGACCTATGATGTTCCACACAACCATAGACTACATTTTTCATTATATTTCAACAATTGGTCACCCTCAAGCCAAGGCCTCAACTCCATGGATACATGAGCCATAAACCAGAGCCAGTAGGGATCCCATATCATTATGTGTCCTCTACAATAGTTAACTAAATAATCATGCCTCAATCGGTTACAGAGTCTAAGAACAATACTCATCGACTGGTCAGCGAGTTACAAAGTCTAAGCCTAGGACTCGTTGACTAAGACATAAACCAGAGCCACCAAGGTTCCCACATCAATATACATCCTCTACAACATGGTTAACTAAATACCAATACCTTAATCAATTGCAGAGTCCAAGCACAAGGCTCACCGATTGGCTAGTCAGTTACAAATTCCAAAACAAAGACTCACTCATTAGTCAACCACTAAATTTTTCACTGAATAATTATCAAGTAACAAACTCCCCCTTTTATAAATATCTTTATCCTTTATTTAATATTATAATATTATATTATAATATCATAATTCAAGTCATGGAGTCATGGGGCCCTCCTACTTTTTCTGTCTCGGTCTGCCAAAAACCATTATGTTATTATTAATATACATGGATTAAACATATTTAGCACACCAGGCTTCTCGACGGCATAGCACATAAGATCATAACCACATGAGCATATCGGCTTCAACAAAAATACATGCATACACATAGGTGTTCTGCCCCATAAGCAACTCTCTGCTCACCAAGGCTAATTATGTCCTGACTCACCAACCTAAAATCACGATCCTAAAACCCATTATATAGGCACACTTTCCTTAACCATATTCATAACTTGGCCCAACTTTTTGAAAATGAAAAAATTAAGTCTCAATTTTGATTTTTATTTAATCAAATTAAGGAAATTCAAAATTGCACATCAACAGACAACTTAGAGGAGTTAACTGAGGTGACATGGCTCTTGTCACTTAGATAAGAACACTCAATTCGAGTTAATGAGTTGAAGTTCGGTGTTCTTGTGTTTATTAATAAAAACTAGGATTGTAGCTCGGTCAATTCGATTTAAGGGCATTAATTTTAGTTGTATGTAGTGATTCCTAAATTTTAGGAGCCTAGGTTGATTTAATTTTAGTTGTAATTAGCTAAAATAGTTCTAATTGTTAATAGAACTAGTTGGTAGTTAGTTAAGTAGTGGGGCATCGTTCTAACTCAGAGATATTCTAGTTAATTCATCAATCAACTAATAATTAGCTCATGCATGAAAATAATTTGAGTTTCCCAGTTGTGGTGGAGTTTCCAAGGAAGATAACCAACAGTTTTAAACTAGATGAGTGTACAAGTGTTGCATGAGGTTAGGTGGACCATCATTTGGAATTATTCAATGAATTAGAGGGATTTAATATTTAATAGGGGCTCAATACTCAGGAATTTCACAAGAAAATGGGGTCTCAATTAGAGGCAAAAATTGACTAAGTCTGGGTTAGAGGCCTTCAGTGAGAAGAGAGATAGGTTATGCACTTGCAGGTAGTGCTCAGTTGATCAAAATAATTGTAATACATCTCTATTCATCAAATTAATGCAAGCAGGTAGGGTTTTTAGTAGTTTTCTTTCCCCCAGAAAAAATATTATTTTCATGTGTGTTATTTCTTATTGCATGTCTGAGATTTTTGTTCTAAATTGTGAATTAATGTCCGCAGAGCAGTAGAGTAGGTTTGTGTCTTATGATTTTTATTAAAAATTCATGAGAAGTTAGAAATCGACACCCTAATTTCTACATGGTATCAGAGTTGGATTCACATTAGATCAGGAAATACGAAGTTGATTCTCAGAGGTTCGAATTTGAAGATAAGTGTAGCGGGATTTCTTCAAAGCTGAAAAGATGGCCTTCAATGGGCTAAGGCTATAGTATGCCTTGTGTTGGGGCCTTTGTTTTGAAAAGGAAACAATTTTGAGTTGCGGAGAACAAGTGGCAGAGCACAATCATGGTAGACATGGAGTTTTCACGGTTGTGGATATATGGAAGATAGGTGGTGCGGAATTTGCGGAAAACAAAACAGATGGTAGGAATGGGAGACAAAGACAATCAGTGGAACTCCCAGTGATCAGGAAGAAACGGAAAAAAATGAAGCAGGAAAATAGGAAATACTGACAATCACGTTGGTGGAAGAACAAATAGGCAATTAGCCTATGTAGACGAGAGTTAGTCCAGCAAAGGGCTGAGGAAGAGAGCCATAGGAGAGCTCTGTTAGATCTTTGTTGTACTGAACCACCCTGTAATAGACTCTACGGAGTAATGTAGCTGTTTGATACTGATAATGAAATATAGTTCATGCTGTGTTTTGATTTTCTAAGTTACGTGTTAATTAGTTGATTATTGTGAATGTATGGCTTGTTTTAAATTTTATTTATGCATCTTGAATATGCTTAATGAGTGATATCTTATGCAAAGTAGCAAGATCTGTTTTTTGTTTCAATTTCCTTAACTTGCACTTCATGGTTGTAATCAGTTGATACTTGATATGCTTCCTAACCTTACTAAGGTCATGACACACCTTGGGTGAGACCATTCGCTCCTTGGAGTAGGGTGAAAATGTTGGCGTTGTGCTAGACTACCGTGGAAACCTTGTTGGCCTCTCTTCTGAACCTGGGTCTTGCTCAGAGACCTCCTTTTTCGCCAACAAATGGTTTTGTTGTTGGGACCCGAAGATTCATTTAGGAGCTAGATCATGGTATCGTGGATCTACGAGAGAGAACTACAAAGCTAGTAGGATAACCACCTAGATCAGTTCATATCACAGCAAGCGGATTTGCGACAGCAGAGGGAGAAAATTGTCAAGGATCAGGTTCTAATTTATGAATCTGCAAGTGACCTATACGAAATTTTCTGGGGAAAGTTTATGGAAGAACATTATAATTGGTTGTGGAGACTACAAGTCAAGACACTCCAAGGAGGGTCGCGTAGGGTTTGTCGCAAGTGGACGCACGTGAACCTAGTAGCACTCCATCGGGTAGATACCGATTTGACCCGAGCTGTAGATTTCTGGGTACAATCTACCTTGGAAGGATCATTTTGGAATTTACTGCTAAGTGTTACCTATCCTTTTCAAAAGCAGAAGACGTATTCATATCTGGATTGCGGGGAGAGCTGTTGAAGGAAATTTCGTTGTGTATCAAAGCTTTAATGGTGGATGAGGGTTTGATAGAATTTCAAAAGTCTGAGATGGAGACTTAAACCTCCAGTACTGGGGGAATGAGCCAAGGGATATATGCTACAAGTAAGTTGGAAGGGGTGATATAGATATGGATGCCGAAATCTCCAGTAGGTTGAGAGAGTGACGAGCACATGGAAGGGCGTAGATTGCTGAGAAGAGGCGGAAAAGGGTGATGAAGGAATTAGGGAAGCAAGAAAGTAGTCGATAGGACAAGGAGAAGGCATTGCAGATGACAAAGGAAATGGAAGGTCAGACAGGATCCCAAGGATTAGGAGGGGCCATCAAGGAAGTTAGGTAAGTGCATAGGAGCCCATCCCAAAGAGAAAAGGGACAAAAGTCCAACGTGGAGGACGCGTGCCCAAAGGAGATATCCAATGTGGAGTTGCATGTTGCGATGGAGCAACTATTTCGAGAGAGGTCGACACCCATATCTCAAGGTAACTCTATTCCCCAAAGTTCAAGTAGCTCTAGTCCCAACCTTCCCCTGGTACTCTATCATCCACCGGGTAAATTTTTTGTTAAGTTACGATAGTTTAGCAAGTTGAATAACGTTCAGTCTATAGTACAAATATCTACTAGCAATAATGCTAGTAATACAATTTCGCAGCCAAGAAATAGAGCTTTTATTCTAGTATCACCCATACAAAGAAGTATGGAAAGATTGTTTACCCGATACTCAGAATTCTCTGGGATGGGAAATTACGATGTGGAGCAGCACTGGTATCTCTACGAAGCCATATGGAGGGCTCAACAGGCACCAGAAGCGGTTAATTTGATCGAGTTCCAAACTACTCTAAGAGAGAGAGCTCTTCGCTGGTTCATTAAATGGTCTGAAGCTCATCCAAACCCAAGGATAGATGATGTAAAGAGATAATTTGTCAAAGAATTTAAGTTACCTCAAATAGATCAGCAAGGGTTATCTGAGATGTGGGAGATTAAACAAAAAGAAGGTGAAATGGCGTGGGACCTGATGAAAAGGTTCAAGGATGCGATTGGGAAACTGAGTTACCCAATCAATTTGAATCACCAGTGAGATTGGTTTATTAAAGCACTTCTTCCGTTGACGAGAACTCCACTAACAAAACAAAAGATTGATACTTTACAAGATGCATTGGAGCAAGCTATGAAGATAGAGGCTATGGCAGGGTGTCCACAAGAATTAAGAGGAGGAGAAGCAGCTCAAGACCCTTCCATATTGGGGCTACAACATCAAATAGCCAGTCTAACGGAGAATTTGAAAGAAATTCAGCTGATATGACCTGCGAGGCCCAATGTGTGGTGTACCCATTGTCTGATGGAGGGACACGTGGTCATCGAATGCCCAAGATTGCGGGGACAGAATACGGGAGCTTCAAAAGCAGGAACACAAGGGAATCCACCAGCAGGGGGAGTTGCGCAGATACACTCAAGGATTATACCAGTCACAACCCCACTTTCCAGGGTTCCCTGCTCAATAGAATGATACCACAACTGAATACTGCGAAGTATGTAAAGGCATTGGTCATCGACCACGATTATGCCCAATTTTGCAAAAGTAATCCAATGTTCCAAACAATACATATTGTGAGTTCCGCGCTTCCACAACATAAAATACAGAGTAGTGTCAAGCCTTGGATGCACTGGAAGAATGATTGGACAGACCATCTTATAGAGTGAATGAGACTCCAGGAGGACGAGGAGGAGGAATGAGAGGAGGCAGAGCTAGAGGAAGAGGACCTGTAAGGTGTTACAATTGTGATCAAGAAGGACACGTAGAAAGAGAATGTCCACTACCCAGAAGACCATGGTGTTCTTAGTGCAGAGTCAATACACACGCAACTGAAGACTGTCTACAATTAATTAAGATATGGGAGGAAAGAGCCAGGCAGAGAGGAGAAAATCTGGTGAATGCAGAACCAAGAATAGTAGAGGCTCAGACTATGCAAAAGTTAGCCATAGTAACCCGGGGAGGAAAGAGAACAGGGGAGGATGCACAGAATATAGACCCGATAAATTTGATCAAGCCAGCATCTCCAAAACCCATTTTCAGACCAGATAGATAGAGGAAATATTTTAAAGAGTCAGTGGAAACATTTTTCCAAATCGGGGGAGAAAAGGCATTGAGCTTCCACAGCCGATCGTAGAAAAAGAGAAGCAGACCCATACAAGTACAATTATCGAAGAATGGTTCCAACTATTTTTGAAAATTGTAACCAATGCACCAATGCTGGAAAAACTGAGGCAAAATCTAGAGATGATGGTGTAGGAAAATGCAGAACTGGAAGAGTTAAGAGATTCAACCCAGAAATACATATGGAGAATCAAAATAAATATGAGAAGAACAGGAAAGGAATTTCGCATGAATACTCAAGTTGTGGGATTCCAAATCAAAGACACCTTGCTCGACCTAGGATAAGATGTCAACATTCTACCAAGAAAGACGTGGGAAGCACTAGGCATGCCAAAGTTGACATACTCACCAATACAGCTCCGCATGGAAAATCAGTACTGCATTGTGCCCATAGGAAGGCTGGAAGAGGTCAAAGGTTATGTTGCAGGAGTAAAAACATACACATATTTTGAAGTGATAGATATCATGGGGGATAAGGATCCATATCCGGCATTATTGGGGATAGATTAGGCTTTAACACATATTTCATTAAATTTGGAATTAAACAGTGAATCTAGAATTTCAAAATAACCAAAAAGCACAATTCTAGTGATGCCTTTGTAATAAAAAATTCCCAATTTTAATGAAATATGTGTTCTTTTGAGAACTATGCAGTTATCGAATTGAAAATGGAACTGATGATATTTGAAGACAGGGAAGTCAAGGTCACTCAGCCAATTGACCCATATCAAGGACCCCAATATACATAATTTGTTGACAACAGAGAGGACGCTCAACTTCTCGGTTATCTTTATCAGATGACAGTAGGGAAGAGAGAATATTACATCAACGCAACAGCGAGAGGGACCGTAAGCTGTAGAAGTGTTCAGAGTTCAGACTTGGGCTCAGAAATAGCCTGGGATGATTGGCAGCAGGGAGGATACGAGAAAAATAAAAGAAGATGTTCTAACATACGAGGAGTCAATTGGATTGGAACTGAGGTAAGAGGATATCTAACTTTATCAGAAATGAATGTTGTAAATACATTTATTTCAAAATAGAAGATAAAGTACCAATGGAACATAGAGTCCCTCTCATGGATGTAGCTCTACAATCTACGTCGGCAAGATGGTGGAGTAACCATCGCAACTCACTTCCGGGACGGGAAGATGTTCCAATAGCACTAAGAGCCAGATTCAAAGAAGATGAAGGACCACAATTCAACGAAAAGTACCAGGGGGGTTCTGATCCCACGAAACATTTGTAGGTTTTAACCCTGAACAGAAATATCTACACATGATTCTTATAACAGAAAATAAACAATAGCAAGAGCATAAAACATAAAACAGATAAACACAGAGATTTTCCCCTGGATCCCAAATCGGGACGACCAGCTTGATTTTTCATTATATTCCTTTTAGTGTTACAACACATATATATACATGCCGAAGCACACATAAACCCCAATCCATTAACCCTGGATTAGAACATAACCGTAGTTCCCTTGACCGGATCTACAAAATACCAGGGGCCGAAAACCATCGAACCCCAAAACCATGTCCAAAACCATGCACAAAACCATGGGCGGATCCGCCTATGAGTGGGTCCGCACAAAAACCAATTTTGGCCGGGGCGCTGCCCCGGACCCCAACGGTGGGGACTGCTTCGCCCCTCGTGACCCCCCAGCTACGCACGTCGCAACATACAGCGTGTGGGGCTAATCGTGGAAAGAATATAACACATACCCAACAACATTTACAAAATTGTGAGTACCACTGGAAGAAAGAAGGATATCCAAAATATCTGTGGATGCACAATTTTATACATTCACTAGATACAATTCCACAGGCCTGGTACTTAACCGAATAAAATAAAAGAGGAACTGGCACCTGGCAAGTAGTTGCGGATAATTTTACGTAATGTTTTTCTTTTGAAGGAGAAACAAAACCAGTTACATAGGCACTACAAGCCATCAAAAGAGTATTATTTTTCTAGAAATTCAAGAAGACGAAGAACAACCGCTCTCGGAGCAGATTATCAAACAATCAGTAGTATGCAAAAGAATAGACAGTGAAATGGATGACGATGATCTAGAAAATCTCAGATGCTTATATTTTGAAGAAAAAGAAGGGGAGCGGGATATACAAGAAGAACCCACAAGAGAGGGACTACATCTACTACCCTTGAAGACCAAGAAGATGAACATTGGAACCCTAGAGAAACCCAAAATCACATCCATTGGTGACTACTGGGATACAGAAACGACTAAGGAGATCTTTGACCTTTTACAGGAATATGAAGACTTATTACCATCCTTAGTAGCGGAGCTAAAGGGGATAAAATGGGACATGGGGGAAATGCACATAATCTTGAAGCTCGACGCAAGAATAGTGAAGCATAGACCTTACCATCTAAATCCAAGGGTAAAAGAGAAAGTCATGGTAGAGATAGATAAAATGTTGAAAGCAGGACTGATTTTTCCAGTGGAAGAAGCAGAATGGGTCATTCCCATAGTCATACAAAGCAAAAATGAAAAGTTTGAGATTAGAGTATGTGTTGATTACAGAAGCCTCAACCACACATGCATACATGATCCATTTCCCACTCCGTTCAGTGATGAGGTGCTTGAAAATATGGTAGGAAATGAAGCCTACTCATTCACAGATGGATTCTCCGGATATCATCAAGTGATAATAGCCGAAGAAGACAAGAAGAAGACCACTTTTACAACTGAATAGGGCTCGTTCGCATACCATGTCATGCCCTTTGGTTTGAAAAATGCACCAACGGTGTTTTTACGAATCATGATAGCAACATTTTGGGAATATATCCACAAGTTCCTTGAGTTTTATATGGATGATTGGACAATTTACAACTTACTGAAAAATCATGCAACTTTACTGAGGATAATGTTAGACAGATGCAGACACTCCAAATTTCCCTCAATCTCAAGAAATGCATCTTTGTAGTATCGTTTGGGATGCTACTAGGAGATGTTGTTTGTAAACAGGGTGTCTGTAGGGATCCAACAAAAGTAGCAGTCATTATTAACATAGAAGTGCCAGAAACTGTGAAACAATTAAGATCACTACTCGGGCATACCGGTTATTACAGAATATTCATCCGCAACTATTCAAAGATAACAACACTATTGGAAAATTTGTTGCGAAAAGCAGAGCAATTCATTTGGACTGACGAATGCACTACTACCCTCGATACATTGAAAGACAAGCTAGAAAGTGCACCCATCTTAATTCATCCTGATTGGGACAAGCAGTTTCACGTCCATATTGATGCCTCCAACATTGCATTAGGAGCAGTGTTAGCTCAGCCTGGAGAAACTTCAGTCGATCACCCAGTCCATTTTGTAAGCAAGAAGTTGTCGACGGCTGAAAAGAACTACACAACAACAGAATGAGAAGCTCTTGCGATGGTGTATTTTCTTAAGAAGTTTCGCCATTACCTATTAGGAGGTACATTCAAATTCTTCATGGACCATTTAGCATTGAAGTACCTAGTCAACAAGCCTGTACTTGAAGGAAGCATATGCAGATGGCTCCTACTAGTCCAGGAGTTCACCTTTAAAGTGAAAGTGAAACCAGGAAGGTTAAATGTGGGTCCTGACCATTTATCAAGGCTGGAAAATGGAGAGCATGGAGGATACCTGGATGATCAGCTGTCGGATGTTGATCTCTTCAAAGTAGAATCCATCCCAGAATATTTGGAACAGATAACAGTTTATCTGGCAACATGACAGTGCCCGATGGAATATACAGGGACTCAAAGAAGACATTTGGTAGTAAAAGCAGCTGAGTATTAATTGATAGCAGGATAACTATATAAGATTGGATTAGAGCAAGTCTTGCGGAGATGTGTTATGGACCATGAAAGAGAGGATATATTGTGGGAGTGTCATTGCGGAATTGCGGGGGTGTCACGTCGATGCAAAACCCACCGCAAGAAAGATATTACAAGTAGGGTTGTGGTGGCCCATAGTACACAAGGATAGTAAAGAATTTGTGAAGAAATGTGACGTCTGCCAAAGAATAGGACATCCATCACACCGGGACGAGCTGCCACTTCTACCTGTAAGAGCACTGCAGACATTTGAAAAATGGGCCGCTGATTTTATAGTACCATTCGCACCTGTCGCAAGACATTCACATGAAAGGTACATAATTACCGCAACAGATTATCTTACCACATGGGCAGAAGCGGCACCAGTGAAGGATTACATGGCAAATACAGCTACCAGGCTCATTTTAGAAAATATCATTAGTAGATTTGGTTGCCCCAGAAGCCTAACTAGTGATCAAGGTACATGCTTCATCAATACAACAATAAAATCTCTGTTAGATAATTTTATGGTGAAACATCATAAAAGAAGTCTGTACCATCCCTAGGCAAATGGAACAGTTGAAGCATTTAATAAGATCCTAGAAAAAGGACTCACAAATATTTGCAATTCCAATCGAAATTACTAGGATGAGCGCATAACAACAACATTATGGGCATACAGGACAACCATAAAAATATTGCACAACCAGACTCCTTTCCAACTAGTGTACGGAAGAGAAGTGGTGGTACCTATTGAATTTATCATACCGAGTCTATTAATCGCTTCAATAATACACCTGATAGAGGAAGACTCAACCAAGGAACACCTCCATGAGCTACAATAACTTGAAGAAGATAGATTTCTAGTGGAATTCCATGGGACGGTCCAAAAAGACAGACAAAAAGCTTTGCATCACTGTCATATCAAACATAAAACGTTCATAGTCAGAGGGAAAGTTTTATTATATGACAGAAAATTTCAAAAATTCCCAGGCAAGATCAGAATGCACTGGATGGGACCATACCATGTCATTGAAATTCAAGATTCAGGAACAATTCGGTTGGCATAGCTAGACGACCACATATTACAAGGATGGGTGAACGGAGCACGCCTGAAGCCTTATCACGAGTAAGTTTCATCATTTACTTTTCAAATAACTCTTGCAACCGAGAGGATTTAGTAGGGTGGAATAGAGATAGGTTGAGTCAATAACTCTCTCGCACTCGAGAAGAGGATAGAATAGGAATCACAATAAAGAACAAAGTTATAGAGGCACGAAGAAAAATCAACTTTTTGTGATGCGGAGACTGCATCACAACTAATTGTGGTCGAGGGGAGGGTAGTGTATGTCTAGCATGTCATCCATGTCAGAAAGCCAAGCGTGTCAAACATCATTCCGTCATAATAACCCATCACACCGATGTCAGTCCGTAGGATCACCCAAATTTGAGAATTAACTGCCATAATTAGTAACAACCATACCGTAATAAATTTTCCATATTAAGCCATAATCATTACCCATCACGTCTACCCAAATCCCAAAGATACAGTTAGCAATGTCAGAATACACCTCATCGCAGTAGCTAATCACATGATTATAACCATGGGGGAGGCAGAAAAATTAATTAGTTATGGGGTCTTATCAAACTCATTCGTGCCGGTTACATTAATTAACTCGCATGAAAGAAGAAAGCACGAGAATTCCGGAAAATTCCAAGTTAGAACAAGAAACATCCGCAACAGTAAGTGAAATTTCATCAGAGGAAGTTCAAAGAGACAATCTAGTAGCAGGAATTCATAGAGAGAAAGAAGGTATAGCACTTCAAGTATACAAAAGAAGGAGAAATATGAAAAAGGTAGAAACAGCAGTTGTCGAGCCTGAGCTCGATGAAAGAATTCAAAATATGGAACCATTAATGGTCAATTACGACAATGCATCATTGATCGACACACATTTCACAAATTCATACCAATTTCCGGCTATGAAAAGGCAGGTCTACATAGAGAATTATGCTACGGAAGGAGGAGGGGAAGCAGAAAGAATGAATCTGGAGTTTAAATGTATCTAAAGGTTGACAATACTGAACCCTAGGAACCTCCCAGTGTTTGGAATGATAGGAGCAGCAAAGCAGTGTATGAAATTCCTGCTGAGCAGACTCTAGAATGGATCACTGTGGCTAGGGAAGAAGATACCGATACATGCAGAAGACATCAACAGACTCATGGGGTTTTCAACAGAAGGAAGGGATGTCTCTGCAACATTCCAGAATGTGTCTAAGAGAGCCAAGAAGGCGGGAGATTGTGACTACTATAAGAAATATGATACTAAAAGAGGTGGGAAGGGAGCGAAGATAGACCTCATCAACAGTCCAATAGTTAAATTTTCCTGTTACTTAATAGCAGGTAAGACAATTGTTGGGTGCAGGAATTACACTTAAGAAAACTCCTCAACACTTAATTTTTCAACCCGGGGGATCTGTAAACTTAGAGATGAAGCACAAGAAATTCCAGAGATGGTATGAATCTTCCTAATATAAATCCCTACTTTATTTAAAGGAAAGATTGCAGAATCAAATTAAAAAGATAAAAATGCAACTTGAACCATCAAAATAATCTAAGACTGGAACAAGGAAGAATGCATTTGCAAGAGGGAATTAAAGATAAAAGACAATCACTCCAGATAATTATTGTTTAACTACTGAGTGTGTGTTTTTCTTTAGCAGAGACACTTAGCAGTCTCATCATATGGGCCCTTAAATTTTCTCCTTTAGAGATTTCCTTCTTGCGCTAATTTTTCTTGCACTTTCGCAGTCTTCTTGCACTAATGCAGGAATAGAGATTTATGCAGAAGCTCTAAATGGTGTCTTTACTAAAGCCTTTTTACTTCATGCAAGGGCTTGAACTTTTCCAGGTTCAAAGCACTCAGATCCCGTGGAAAGAAACTAGTTCTTGCACCGGATCAGAGCTTCCTGCACTTAGCATTTAATTCTTAAAATGAGTGCTTAATTATTGCAAGTGATATTATACTGTTAAACAAAATTGCACACATAAAAAGTGAATGTTTTTGATCTTAATAGAGTGTAGGAATAAAGAAACAATCAATATACATTTATCCTGTCATAAGCATTTAATAAAAGAAAGATGATTGCGGGAAGTAGACTAAGAAGGTTTGCTGCATCACACCAACGTGCACTGGTGCAGGTTCATCTCTCCTGCTTGGACCAGGCGGGGAAAAACCAATCAAACAGAATTGCAGAAAAGAAGATATCACACCAATGTGCACTGGTGTAGGGTTATTTATCTTTCTTGGACTAGGCAGAGGAAAACCAATCTGAAATCAAGTGCAGGAATGGAAATTACAGGAAAAGGAAATTTATCTACTTCACACAATGGATTCGCATTCACTCAAACAGGAATGCATGTGCTTAAAATTAAATCACACTTGACAATGTAAACACAAATTACAGGAAAACAGGAAATGGGTTAAACGTGCTGGGTTGGATGGGCCCTAGCCAACCAACACGTTTCCCTTTTAAATAAAAAGGTTGCTTAGTACCTTAATCAATTCATCAACTCAAATAAAAAAACGCAATTTATGAAACATGAGGCAGAGCTCCCTTTTATTAATCCACTGAGGCAGGTACATACATTAATACATTGTCCAACCCAGATTCAAGCGATAACAAAATACAACAACTTGTTACCGCCTCTCTGGCTATGTCTCTGTTCTCTTCTTCTATCAAAACTCTTAGCCTCCTAGCCATATTTACATTCTACATTATATAGATCTTTGGCCAAAGGAAAAAGTAGATCATTCAACTGATTACATAACCAAACGCAGAATTTAGCTTTTCAGCCTTCAAAATTAGATAATTTAGCAAAAATAGGCGTAGCCAATCTCCAAATTTCGTCCTTCACAGATTCGGTCTCAGCTGCCTTTGGATCGATCTTGCTATCGTGGCTGAAGCTGCTTAGAATGAGGCAGTGATCAAGGAGGTTCAGATCTGCTGCAAGGATTTTTTGTGCTGGCAACGGTGCAAGATCTGTTCCTGCACTAAGATCAACGGTCACGGTAAGTACTCTAACTACCAAATAAACATTGGAGATATCGATAAGTTACAAA
This sequence comes from Pinus albicaulis, assembly GCA_034641835.2. Lineage (NCBI taxonomy): Eukaryota > Viridiplantae > Streptophyta > Pinopsida > Pinales > Pinaceae > Pinus > Pinus albicaulis. Next base: position 372,064,244 of record CM076580.1, read on the forward strand.
GAGTGATTAAAAGTAAGAAATCATGTAATGAATAATTAATTAATGCTAATTTGAATTAAAAATATTAAAAATAAAGTTTATACGAAATATGTCACCGTGCTTGGACTAGTGCAAGATGAGGGTGCATAAAAGAGGTAAAACAGAGGTAAATGGTTATGATTTAGGAAGGGGAAAATGGAAAAAAGAGAGAAAATTAGGGGGCTAGCATCCTCCCATCCCTAAGTTGTTGTGTGTCCTCACACAAATCTTTACCTTTGCAAAAAACCTTCAAAACTTTGAGCATTCCAGCTCAATCCTACTTTGACATACTGACATCAGCCTGCAATGTTTCAAAATTCTTCTTTCTGATGTTCTTTAGTTTCTTTGTCACCTTTTTAAGTCGCTTAAACATTGCGCAGCTCGGTACTTCCAAAATCTAACTTCTCCTTTCTTTTTCTGGATCTCCGCAGTTAATTCTTCTTTACTCTATTCTTTATCCTCCTGTGCTTTAGATATGAGCTGTTCTAAGTTCTGCACTTGAAGCTCTAGTTCAACTATCCGAGCAACAGAAGTTACCAAATCTCCTTATTTTTCTGTCTCGATAGGGGCCGTGCCTTCCTTAAGGACCTCAGTATTCCTCATGGTTTCAGCAAACACTTCTTCCTCCTTTTCTTCTTCTTCTTCCGAGTCTTCTTCTTCTTGTTCTGGTTCTTCTTCTTCTTGCACTGGTGCAGAAGGAGATTCAACGTCCTATGGGGACTGTGGTTCTTTTCCTGCACTATATTATTCATTCTTTTTCCGGGCCTTTTTAATGAAATTAGACAACAGAGTGTCATATTTGACCTTTACAAAATTTGTTGCATCCGCAAGGATTGACAGGCTATCTTCTTCAGGGGTCTGTGCTTGTACTGGTGCCATAGAAGGAGTCTCTTCAACAGGTGCACTAGCTGTCTTCTTATTTGGAGATGGGGCCCTTTCTTCTGTTGATTTTTCAGGTTGTTTCCTTTTTTCACTAGTACAAGAAGGACTCCCTGTTACATTCTTACTCGGACCCTTGCTTGTGCTGGCGGGGTCCTCTGTCTCCTTTCCAGCAGCTGTCTTTTTATTTAGCTGTTTTAACAGCACCTCCCAGGTCATGCCTTTAACTTATAATTGTTTTTGGACCAAAATATTTACTAGGCCGTGGTGATATAACTTCTTGTTGGCCTGGTCTTCTTGTCCATCCCGCACACCCTTGGCCATTCTTTCCAAGCTCTTAAGCAAAAAATGGGGGAAATTAATCCTCCATCGGGCGTGTCGTTCGGCTTCGAAATGCTGCAACATCCTAAAATGGTACACAAAAGTGAGGGAGTACCTTCCCTCACAGGTTACAAATTTTTGTAGGATGAAAAGGAGGTCTCGCCACTGTCCCAGCAGGGCACTGCGTAGAATTTCCTTCCAATCTACCTTCATCTTCTTGTCGATGACGAAACATTGCCATCGCTTCCTTTCTAATTTCTGATTTTTAAACCACAGCTCACCAGTATTTTCCAAGCCTGTCGCTACTGCTATAAACTCTTCCGTAACCTCAAATTTTAGAGGCACAATTTTTACTCGGCCATTTTTGAAACTTCTGGCAAACTGTAGGGCCACTTCACTGTTGCAATAAAAATTTTGCAAGAATTGAAGAAAGCCTGAGTCTCGCAATAGTGCAAGACTATTGAGATACTTAGCAGTCTGTTCTACCTTAATAAGAAACAAAGGTTCACTTTGAACAGACGACATCACTGCTTAATGGTTATGAACAGTCAAGAATTTACATTCAACACCGGGAAAATTGGTTCTTATAGATAGGGATCCAAGCATCCACCATCCCTTCCATCTTATCACCCATTCATTCCACTGAAATAGCTATGGATGTGCGACATCTTTGAGATCGTGCCGGATTGGTGCTTGTGATGGAATTTTAATGGCTAGGTGAAGTAATCAATACGAGTGAAGGACATCTAGGATTTTGGCGGAAAGGGGCAATTATATCCGCACTCCTTCATAATTCAAAAAAAGAACTTTATCATTCATTAAAAAATGATCATGATTCTTAACTTAAAAACACCTTGTACTTTAAATAATTTTCTCCTAGTTAATATGATAGCACAATTACTCATCGACTAAGCGAAAGGAATTCTTATAAACTTTCATTATGACCACTTTCCTATGATGTATGCTATGAAAAGAAAAAATTGTACTATGTTTCTACCAGGGTGCATGCTTGCACTGGTCTGCTTGCACCGCTTAAACTATGTTATTCTACTGGTAACATTCTGTTTCAACTTATTATATAGGACGACATGCTTGCACTAGTGCAAGCATAATATCTGAAAAAAGAACAGGGAATTTAAGTAAAATATAGGTTGGACTTCCAACATGGCTTCCTTAACTTATATTGGAAATTTGCTTTGCCCTTTCTTGATGCTTCAGAGCATATCCTTTTGCTCTTTGTGTGCGAGATCTTGCAATGAGTTCATGAGGGAACAAAGAAGTGGGAAAAGGGAAATTTCATAATGGGAAGGAATTTTGTTACAGGGATTCCAGGAATAGTACCACAAGAGGGGATAAACAGAAGTGGGATAGGGAAAAAATTCAAGGGTAAAATGGGGTTTTTACGAAACAGACAGGGTAAATTCAGAAGAATATGGGAAGGTTAATCATTCTAGGATTGAAGAAGAAAACTGAGGGAATATTATGAAAGTGGAATATGAAGAAAGTCAGAAGATTTTCTGGAAGGCCTGCCTGCACTGGTGCAAGAAAAATAACTACAGCGAGAATTAAGCATTACTTGAATAAAAATATCCATGCTAATTACCCCAATTGTATAAAGTTTGGTTCTGCTGAACCTGATTTTACTTGGTGGTCGCTAGCATATATAAAGATCAAGCAACATTCTCTTTTTATTACAAATTTTTGATCTTCCTGCCAGCAAACTGGTTTTCAGGTTGATCCTTCTTCAATCATGTCAACGAACTAATTTTCATAATTACGGGAAAATAATTTTTCTTTACTTTTATTTATTTATTTATTTTTTTTAGAAGAAGGAGAATTCATGTTTTCAAAAGGTTGGTATTACCATTCACCACTACCGTCCTGAATTTCTGTTGGACTTGCTATGCAAAATCTTTCCTGGCAAGTGGCTGAAAATACTTCTTTAATCTGTGTCCATTTACCAAGAATACTAAATTTTGTCCATCAATAGTCTTAACTTCTACTGCTCCATTATCAAATACTCGAAACACTTCATAAGGTCCCATCCAACGTGTATGGAATTTCCCTTTAAAAATTTTAAATCTAGAATCATAAAGGAGCACCCAATCACCTGGTTGGAATTGTTTTATCTGAAAAGACTTGTCATGCCACCTTTTGCGCCACTGCTGAATTAGTATGTTTTGCTGAACAACATCCCTATGAAATTCATCTAAATCATTTAATTGGAGAAGACGTTGTTGTTGTGACTCAGAGAGATCTAGTCCTAACTGAACTGCAGTTCTAAAAGTTTTGATATCGAATTCAATTGGTAACAGAACCCGTTTGCCATATACCAGCTCATATGTTGTATGTCCCGTGCTATTTCTCCAAGTGGTTCTGTATTCCCACAAAGCTTCTGGTAATATGTCAGCCCAGTCTTTCCGATGCATATTTACTATCTTTGTAAGAATGGACTCGATCACTTTGTTTGTGGATTCCACTTGGCCATTTTCTTGCGGGTGATACAGTGTGGATTTCCTATGTCAAATCTTGTATTGCTCCATCACACCCTGTACCAGATTAGAAATAAACTGTGGACCATTCTTAGAAACCATTTCTCTAGGCACACCAAATCTAGTAAAGATTTCAGTAATAAGAAGATCAACAACAAATTTTTCTGTAGCAAAGGAAACAGCTTTAGCTTCTACCCATTTTGTAACAAAATATGTACAAACTAAAATATGCTTTTTACTTAATGACGTTGGATTTATTGGCCCTATAAAATCAATAGCCCATTTTTCAAACGGCTCAATCATAACTTGGGGGCATAAAGGCATTTCATTTGTTTGATTAGGCTGGCCCATTCGTTGACAACTATCACATCGCTTGACATACTGTTTGGCATCCTTAAACAAGGAAGGCCAAAAGTAACCAACATGCAATACTTTATATGCAGTCCACTTATCAGCGAAGTGGCCTCCACAAGGTTCATCATGAGCATATTTAAATATGTCAAACACTTCCTCCTCTCTTACACATCTACGGATAATCAGATCTGGACCAGTGTAAAAGGGATCTCCTTGAATCCAGGAGTATGCAGCACTTTTCTGAATAATATTCCGCTTTTCATGAGTGGACAAGTGGGGTGGTGTTTTCCCAGTAACCAAGTAATTATAAATGTCAGCAAACCACAGAGAATTTGTTGACATAGCAAAAATATGTTCATCCGGAAAATCATCATTAACACGAGTTGCTTCACCAGGATTATCTAATATAGAAAGAAAATCTACTACAACATTATATTTTCCTGGTCTATCAACAATAGTAACATTAAATTCCTACAACAATAGCAACCACCTAGTCACTCTACCGCTAGTCAATGGTTTTTTCATCAAATATTTAATCGTAGAATGATCAGTATGTGTTAGGTCTCTGTAATTTATTAGCAAGATTGGGAGAGTCCAATCACAGAGTTAACATCATTTCAACCAACTTTGGGATTCTAGGATCTAGCCCTCCTGAATCCGGAGAGGGATCTCTCCAATATGTACAAATATGGATATTGTCTTTGAAGTTTAGGGTAATGATATTAGGCTAGTTATGAAGGCCACGGGTTTTGTTTTGTTTTGGATGGTTGAGCATGAAATGTTACTTGAGGAGAAAGTCCTAAGTGCAAAGTTTCAAAAGTGAGAAGTTGCAAGCAAATAAAACAGATTTGGCAGACAGATAGATATAACGCTGGTTTTTAATCCATTGGGCTATGGAGTCATATCTGGGCTTTAATTGAACAACAACATCAAGTGTGATCCAAAGGGAAAGTCATCTATGTCTAAGGATTTATTTAAATTTTTATTTATGGAATGGAGTGATACACTAAGAAGGGGAATTAAACAGATGCAGAACGAAGAGCAGCCTAGGATCTGATAAGTACTTTTAAACCAGTCAGCCTTTGGCAAACACTTAAGGAGGACACGGAAGCAGACTAGGATCTGGTAAGTGCTTTTAAACCAACCAGCCTTTGACACACTTCCAATAGAAAACATACAAAACAAGGGGAAACACAAAGATAACACAGAATGGTCTAAGATCTAGCAAGTGCTTCTAAACTAGCCAGCTTTTAACACATTCCAAGGGAAACAATCTATTAGTTATGCAGACAAGTCTGGGACCAGGGCTAACCATATCTTCCTTCAGTTCATCATCACATAACACATACTGAAAGTAACATTCAGGAATAATATTCAGCTAGGACGATAAAATGAGGGAACACCAGCATTCTCATGCCTAAAGCTGAATTAAGTCATTCCTAAATAACACAGATTGGAAGAAAACATTCAAATAAAGATTTCTCAGCCAGAGAAGGTTACTGATATACAGCAGGTCCTAACCCTGTTTAAACTGTTCTTTACAGTGGAAAATGAAACGACATGAAAACAAAAATAAAACAACAAGTTACAAATGAGAATAACATCACCGTCAATATAGATCAGGATCCCATGAAACAGCTTTATATTGATGTCAAACCAGCTACAAACTTCAAGTCCAATGTTTCAGTTCAGCAATCATCTTCACTATTCAACCTAACTACTCTAGCACAAATAGAGCTTCAAGGGCCTATGAATACTATGTACAAATAGAAGTCTCAAGCTCAAGTGTATTTCAAAGTTCTGCAACCAACAGTTTCTCCTCTTTTGTAGAAGTACTTATAGGAAGATGAGGAGGTGAGATTTTAACAAAATATCTCAAGGACAGTTAATGCAGAGTGAAGACTTCTCGGCCCTTTGAGAGGCATCGATTGGAGAAATTACAGGTGGAAGTGCTGCATTAACTTTTACATTTATGAAAAACTCGAAGTGAGTTTTATTTGACTTTGAGGCTCATATGCTGTGTGAAATAACTCCGCAGATAGTTGTTGCATCAGTTTCCTGTGGCGGAATTAACTCCCTGGCTGCGCTGAAGGTAGATATTTCTTTAAGCAATAACTTCGGCCTCTGTTTGAAAGGTTTGAGGCGACAGGTGGCTCTTTGTAGTAGCTGAGGAATCAATTTGCCTCAGTTGAAGCGGTGGAAACCTTTCTGTCATCAAAACATTTATGATTTTCTTTTTAAACCGTGTTTTAGATTGGGGATTAGGCTTTTGATAACGGTCTTTAGCCGTAATCCACATAAAAACTGTCTTCAATCTTCATCTGCTGTGCTTTATTCTCAAAACTGATACTCTTTAACTATGTTTGATTTAAAACAGTGTCTTGTCGATGTGCAGACCCGCACTGGGCTTTACGGCATCAATACTCATAGAGTACTGACGAGACATGTAATAGAACTCCGCGAATGGCCTCCTTAAGATAGCCCGAAGGCACAGGAAACTTCTTTCCCATCCCTCGGTTTTCCTTCATTCTATAATGGAAAACCATTAAAACGCCTGCAAAACACAACAACAGTTAAGAAATCATGCGGAAATAGGTTTAAAATGCTTCGGATGGCGGGGGAGGAGCGTAGCCGTCGGATGAGGGCAACCAACGGTGGAGATCTGCATAGAAAGGCAAAAAGGATAGCGGGAGAAGAATAAGGAGGAGAAGTTTTGGACCGTCCGATTCTGGACACGTGGACGGTCCAGATCTAATCGGAGGGATCGCAATCGGAGGTCGCAGAGATGGGCATGCGATTGCGCAACAGGGAAAAGTCGCGATGCGATTGTGTGCGGACTGTTGGATCGAAGGACTAGATCAACGGTCAGGATTGCTTCGACCTATGCACCGGCGGAAAAACCTTTAAACATATGAAAACCAAAGTTTTGCAATAAAAACAAGTTATAATGGCTCGGGCAGAAAATGTATAAGTTAAAGGGAAAAAGGTGCCCGATTGCGGGGCCAGTGGTTTTCACGGAATGTAATATGCCCGGGAGTATAGAGACAAGGGCCAATCGCAATCGGGCCATTGAGCCTGGTCTTTCCGATCAACCCATTTGTGTTGTTTCCGATTGCGATTAGCGCCGAAAAGCTTTGGCGTTTGGTTTTAACGTATGGGCATGTGGGGGGAAGTGTTTTTAGGACTTTAGCCCAAAGGGGCTTAGGTCCATAGCAATAAAACTTGTTTTCCATGAAAAGTTTCAAAGTTTTAAATGAATTTGGGGGTTTCGGAATAGTTAAAAAGTGAGTTTTCAACTATGAAAGGGGAATTTTTCATAAATGGAAAGAAGAGGAGTTATGAAAAGTAAAGGAATAATATGGAGAAAAAAGGGAAGAAAATGATGGTTTCTTCAGCAGTTTGTTATACGAAATCAACAGATTTTTCTGAGTATAAAAAGGGGACAGCAGATGAGGATTTGGGACAGAGGCATGAAGCCTTAAAGAGACTTCAAGAGCCAACAATTTTTAGTGATGAAATTTGTTCCTTGGAGGCTCAAAAAAGATCTTAGCCACCTTTTGGTATAACAAAATATTATAGGTGGCTAACAGTATGTACAAATACTTCATATCCTGTAATATAGTGCATGAACTTATAAATTGCAAAAATTACAGCTAAAAAATCTTTCTCTGTAACTGTATAATTTAATTCAGTGGAAGACAAATTCTTGCTAATATAATAAAGAGCATAGGATTTCTTATTTTCCTCTTGTCCTAAAGCTGTGCCAATATCCAAATCTAAAGCATCAGAGGATATGGGAAAAGGCAGGGACCATTTCAGACCTCTCAAAATTGGTGCATGTACCAACTTTTCCTTCAATGTTTCAAAAGACTGTTGGCAAGTTGTGGACCAAGAAAATTCACATCCTTACCTAGAAGTAGGAAAAGAGGGGTAGCTATATTAGAAAAATTTTCAATGAATCTTCTATAGTAACCATCATGTCTTAAAAAACCTCTTACTTCCCTTTGAGTTTTGGGTGCAGGAAGATGTAGAATGATTTCAATCTTTGCTAGATCAACCTGGATACCTTTACCAGAAATCAAATGGCCAAGTACCACTCCCGCTTTGCACATTACTCTACATTTCTTGTCACTCAAGGCGAGATGGGCTTCTTGACAGCGAAGAAGTACTTTCTCCAAATTTTTGAGAGCTTCCTTAAAAAGAATCACCAAACATAGAAAATTCATCCATATAAATTTCTACAAATTCTAGATCATCAAAAATGGCTAGGACTGTCCTTTGAAAGGTAGTTGGGGCATTACATAAACCAAAGGGAAGAAATTTATAAGAAAATGTACCCCATGGACATGTAAAAGTGGTTTTTATCCTGATCTTCAGGTGTAATTTGTATCTGGTTATAGCCACTGAAGCCATCCAAAAAGGAAAAATATTTCTTTCCTACAAGGGTATCAAGCACTTGGTAAATGAAAGGGAGAGGGAAGTAATATTTGAGAGTGGCTTTGTTTAATTCTCGATAATCAATACAAATACACCATCTTCCATCTTTCTTAGGTATTAGCACTAATGGAGAGACCCACTGACTGTCGGAAATAAGATAGATAAAACTGGCATCCAAGAGTTTCTGTACTTCTTCCTTCACAATATCTCTTAGAGCTGGATTCATTCGCCTTTGGGGTTGTCGGATAGGTCGGGTTCCTTCCTGAAAATAGATATGATGTGTACAAGTTTTAGGAGGAATACCCTTCATATCTTCATAGCCCCAAGCAAAGGCACTAAGATGGTTTTGCAACAAATTCACAAGCTGCTCCTGCCGAGATGAGTCCAAATATGAACTAATATGTAAGGATTTACCAAGGCTAATCTCAACAAGAGTAGTGTCAGGCTCAGGAGTACTCAAGGGAGTGGTCAAAAGCAGCGGTACAGAAGAATGAGAATCATGATTATCTTGAAAATATAGGCTGAAAATCTGGCTCAATGGCTCAAAATTAGGCATAGTGTCTAGATTATTCAGGAAATCTTGAATCTCATCTTCTTGTGAGGACCCAGTATAATGATGGATAAGGGAAATAGGCTGAGTCTCCTCATCACTACTTTTATTCAACCATAAATTATCATGAAGGTCCTGAATGGATCTGGCAGGGGGGTATAAGGTAACTTTCTTCCTAGAATATCCATGCGAAATATACATATCACCGGAACGACATCCAATGTATGCATTGGCTGTAGCAAGCCATGGTCGACCCAAGATCAAGGGATGTCCTCATATTGGGTTCTTTGGCTGAAGCATAATGAAATCAACATGATATTCCCAAGAATCTAATGAAATTATCACATCATCCAATACTCCTTCTGGCTTAATTTTGTAACTATCTGCTAATTCAAGCACAGTGGGAGTAGGGCGAAGATGAGATAACAAAAGTTGATCCATGGTTTGCTTAGTCATAACATTAATGGCTACCCCCAAGTCTATAAGAACATTAGAGACAAGGAAATTACCAATATGAACTGAGACAACAGGGTTTCCAGGATCAATATATTTTTCCATAGACACACATCTCCTCATCAACTCCGCTACCCTACCAACAAATTGAATGGTTTGGGGTTCCAATCTCTTCCTCCTGGGTTTCTTGAGACAGAGTTCCTTAATAATCTTGGTATAAATGGGGAACTCTTTAATGGCTTGAAGCAAAGGTATCTTAATGAAAATATTCCTAATCTCAGATGTCAAACTAGTCTCAGAAATAGGCTCACTTCTTTCCATTACTAGCCTCTCTGGAAGGGAGGCTGGTTGGAAGAAGATGGCAAGGATTCAGAGGGTAAGGGCTGCTTAGTGACAACTTTCGGAGAATGGTTAAGAGTTTCCTCTTCTCCTTTATCTTCAACAATCACTATATGTTTCTTCTATTTTTCTGATGTTACAGTCCTTCTCGATCTTAATTGAATATCATGAACCCCAACTGGAATAGACTGATACTCGAATGGTAAAGGTGGGTTTGTTACATAGATCATTTGCACTGCTTTATTATTGTTAGGATTGGGCATAGGTTGAGCAAGAACTGAGGAGGTCGAAAGGGTGGAGGTAAAGGCAACGGTGGAGTAGACTGACTCGGAAGTTGAGGCATTGAATAAGGTGTATGCGTAGATGGATATGATTGCATAGGTGGCTGGTGGGAGTATGAAGAATGAGTTGGCCCTCTCCAACCTTGTTGCCATGGTTGAGAATGTTTCCCATGCTAATATTTATTCCCATACTGCCACTGTTGATTAGTGTTAGGATAAGAATATGCATGTGAATTATAACCAAAATAGTGTGGAGAAAATTCAGGAGCCATACCTGCAACTACCTGAGGCCAATTCCTTCTTGCTCCCATAGCATACAAGTATTCAGCTTTAGGTTGTCCCCTTGTAAATACAACTTTAAGTCCTGGTATAGAGGGACATTTTTCTGTGACATGGTCTTCTGCACAAATAGCACACTTATTAGTTTCTTTCAAATTAAGAGGACACTCTTTAGGAGGATGCTTGTCTCTACATTTAGGACAGAAAATACATAATGACTGTTGTTCCTTCATGAGTTTTTGCTGAAATTTTAAAGAGTCTAACTATTTGGTAACAGTATTCATTATATCAATTTTCATGTTTTCCATTTTATTTTCTAATCCAATAATAATAGCATCAATATATTCAGTTTTTCTATTTCTATTTCGAGTTCCTCTACCAGATATATACTGATTTCTTGAAAATTTCCTGCATAATTCAAAAATTTGTTCAAAATTTTGCTGAGAAATATCACCTTGTCCTAACAGATTTAAATTATTTCTAGCATTATCAGTAAGCCCTCTTAAGAACAAGGTTCTAATAGCACTGGGATCAAACTTAAGTTTCAACCTTTGTAAAATATACATAAATCTTTCTAGGTAATCTTCAAGAGTTTCATCATCATCCTGTATGATTGTAAAAATCTCATCATGCATGTCCCGAGTTTTGCAATATTCTTGATATTTAGACAAAAACACTCTCTTCATCTGATCCCAAGAGTCTATAGTGTTTCCTCCTAACCCCATAAACCAGCGTAGAGCTGAGTCCTTGAGAGTAACAGGAAATAATCTTAACTTTTGAGCATCAGTTGAATAATCATAACTTCTACACAGAATATCAAGCTCGAATAGAAAAGAGTTGGGATCTTCATGAACTTTACCATGGAAATGAGGGAGAGCTAATGGTGGAATATTATTCATTTGCGCCACAGTATTAGGATCCACAATTGGAAACACAAAGTGGATTGTTCTTTACTTACCTGGTTTTCACCAGTCCCTTCCAAATGATCTTCATGGTCCACCATTGTTTCCCTTTTACTTGTACCGCTCTCAACAGGCTGATCCACACCTGAGCTGTTGTCATCAGAATCCAGGTGGATTGTTCCTGCGTGATGGGTTTTAATTGGATTGGGCTTCCTGCTTATAGAAGGATACCCAATATGAGAATTGTTTTCAAAATTATTTTGGCCCTTAGTGGGCTTCGAACCCTTACCTTTTCTAGGCATTCATTTCAAGAAAATAAAAATAACAAAAAAATTCTAGTAAAAATGATGTCAGAAATCAATTAACACCAGTAAAATTCCTTCAAAAAATATTTTCCAAAAAATACTACAAAAATAAAGGAAAACATACCTCTATTGTATAATCAGAAAATTCTTACCAAATCAAATCGCCTCCCCGGCAACGACGCTAAAATGTTGGGTGTAGGAATTACACTTAGGAAAACTCCTCAACACTTAATTTGTCAACCCGGGGGATTCGTAAACTTAGAGACGAAGCATAGGCAATGCCAGAGATGGTATGAATCTTCCTAATATAAATCCCTACTTTATTTAAAGGAAGTATTGCAGAATCAAATTAAAAAGAGAAAAAGGCAACTTGAACCATCAAAATAATCTAAGACTGGAACAAGGAAGAATGCATTTGAAAGAGGGAATTAAAGATAAAAGGCAATCACTCCAGCTAATTATTGTTTAACTACTGAGTGTGTGTTTTTCTTTAGTAGAGATACTTAGCAGTCTCATTAGATGGGCCCTTAAATCTGCTCCTTTAGAGATTTCCTTCTTGCACTAATCTGTCCTGCACTTTCGCAGTCTGCTTTCACTAGTGTAGGAACAAAGATTTATGCAGAAGGTATAAATGGTGTCTTTACGAAAGGATTTTTACTTCATGCAAGGGCTTGAAATTTTCCAGGTTCAAAGCGCTCAGATCCCGTGGCAAGAAAATAGTTCTTGCACTGGATCAGAGCTTCCTGCACTTAGCATTTAATACTTAAAATGAGTTCTTAATTATTGCAAGTGCTATTATACTGTTAAACCAAATTGCACACATAAAAAGTGAATGTTTTTTATCTTAACAAAGTGTAGGAATAAAGAAACAATCAATATACACTTATCCTGCCATAAGCATTTAATAAAAGAAAGACGATTGCGGGAAGTAGACTAAGAAGGTTTGTTGCATCACACCAACGTGCATTGGTGCAGGTTCATCTCTCCGGCTTGGACCAGGCGGGGAAAAACCAATCAAATAGAATTGCAGAAAAGAAGATATCACACCAACGTGCACTAGTGCAGAGTTATTTCTCCTGTTTGGACCAGGCGGAGGAAAACCAATCTGAAATCAAGTGCAGGAAAGGAAATTGCAGGAAAAGAAAATTTATCTACTTCACACAACGGATCCGCTTTCACTCAGACAGGAATGCATATGCTTAAAATTAAATCACACTTGAAAACGTAAACAAAAATTACAGGAAAACAAGAAATGGGGTAAACGTGCTGGGTTGGCTGGGCCCTAGCCAACCAGCACATTTCCCTTTTAAATAAAAATGCTGCTCAGTACCTTAATCAATTCATCAGCTCAAATACAGAAACGTAATTTATGAAACATGAGGCGAAGCTCCCTTTTATTAATTGAATGAGGCAAGTACATACATTAATACATCGTCCAACCTAGATTCAGGTGATAAAAAAATACAACAACCTATTACCGCCTCTCTGGCTGTGTCTCTGTTCTCTTCTGCTATCAAAACTCTTAGCCTCCTAGTCCTATTTACATTCTACATTATATAGATCTTTGTCCAAAGGCCAAAATATATCATTCAACCGATTACATAACAAAATGAAAAATTTAGCTTTTCAGCCTTCAAAACTAGATAGTTTAGCAAAAATGGCCGTAGCCAATCTCCGGCTTTCGTCTGTAATATCCCAAAATAGGGATTTTCTACAACAATAAGAATAACTTAAGGTATTCTAAAGTTGGAGATGCAGCCATATAGCTCATAACAGGTATTAAATCAGATTTTCTTCAAGAATATGTACAACAACAAGCATTATGATTCATTTATTCAACCCAAAGTGGGGAAAAACAACTATTTCAGCCCTAAAAACGTCATTTTCTGATATTTGTTTAAAAATAAGGGGAAATGACGGTGGGATCCTTTAGCTTAGGTCATGTGAGACTCAAATACCAAATTTCAGCAAAAACAAATGACTCTATCTATGTTAAACAGATCTCCCACTCCCGATATGGCTTAAAAATGCCCAAACCCCATGACTTGACTCAACAGAAATTTAGAAATTTACTGAAGCACATTATGCATGATTTTCTAAAGGGTTTGAATGTAAAATAGTTTTAATATCAGATCTGGAGTTCATTACATGAAAGTATGAAGAAAAATGGATATTAAGCTCCTTTATACATCACAGAGAATAACCCAGAAAGGGTTTCTTGAGATCCACTGCATAAAAGTGCAGATCTGCAGATCTAGATCTGAAAAATGCAGTATACTGTAGTAGTAGCTTACAACTTAGATCTAGAGAAAGATATTACATAAAAAATTAGATCTACAATAGATCCATATGTAGAAATGTCTTTATTATACATCCCCCTTGGGGTTTTCAGCATTACATGAAAGAACACCAGTAGATCTGAGTTTTACTGCAGCAGATCTGCAGAATGATTCAGAAAATATGAAGTGAACATAACAGTAAATATATCAGATATGAAATATACATGGATTAGATGGCTAATCCATGGATCACCACGGTGAAGTAAATATCCATCCACTAGAGATCATTTCTCCAAATGAATGTCGGAATATCCTGCAACTCTGCAACTGGAAATAACGCAGTCCAAGGAGATAAAATATGCTGTAATATTGAAGCACAGTTTGGCCTGATGCCAAGATCAAGATCTGAAGCTCAACAACTAATACACTCTTCCAGGAGGTTAAAAGACACACTCACTGAGAAGAGGCACTAGTATAATCTAGATCTGAGCAGATCTAGTCTCCACTTGCTACAACTCACTGAAACAAGTAAAACCCAATAGGATTTACGTTGTCTAAGGGAGATGGAGCTTAGCCAAATTCTTGATAGTGGAAGAGTAGTACAATGTCCTCCAAGAGCTACTCAATGGAAGGAGAGAGAATCCCTAAATAGGAAATCCTCACAATTCTCTGCTAAATAGCCAAGAGAATGAGATATGTCTAAGCAGACAATATACTCTGAAAATATAATATCATGACCAACCTTCTCTTGAGCCTTCCCGTTCCTTTTATAAGATGAGAGCTTGAGAAACCCTAAACCACCTTCAAAACCCTGGCTCCTTTCACATGAGATCCTCCATCTAAAACTGCGCTGATCAACCAAGAGGTTCAATGTATCTGGACAGTATTGTGATTTGGTCCTATTGGCCCAGTCAATCTCTACAATCCTTATTCACATACAAGTTTATTTTATTGAGACAACCCTGATTTGCTTCTGTTCACATTGGGCATTGATTTATTTTGATGTTTTTAGGAGTTTACATGTCCTCCTTTACATTTTATTCATCAATTAAGAAAATCAACACAAAATGAAATATTCCTATTAAATTAGGAATATTATAGTCCCCCCCTCCAAAAATGTTGCTTGTCCTCAAGAAACTGCAAGGTTGGAACTGAAATGGATGGGAAAAGCATCTTCTCCCAAGCAATCATCCATACAAAATGAGTCACCTCCCAACATGGTAACTCCAGAAAATTTTCCTCCACCTTAGGTTCCTGCAAAGAAGGTGGGCTGAAAATTGAACATAGTAGACAAAATTGCTTACCCCAAGCTGTCCTCCTCTCCACTTAAGATAAGTGTAGAGTTCTTGCTGATCTTGGGCTGCAATGATACTGCCCTCAAGTGGAAACATGAAGATTAGATCTGTAAAGATGCTTCCTCCAACGCTGTAAAACCATTTGGCCCAAAAAATTCCATGTGTGATGGATGGGAAAGCATCATCATATGGCATCCCATCACACATTTGGCCCACCCCCAAGAGAAACAAATATTTGTCTATGGTGGCCATAACTCCTCTCATGTTCCCATTAGAACATGTACTACATAAAATGTGGGAATATCCTTCCCAAAAGGACACATTCAAACCATGTGCCTCACTCAACATCATGTCTCCCATCAAGATAAAAACAACACCAGCAAGTGGGATCATGATTGGCATCAAAACAGGGAATTACTGATGGTTTCATAAGGTGCTGGAAGGTACCAACAATTTCCCAAGTGGTGACAACACAGTTTTTCAAACTGTTGCTTTAGAGAAATACATGCCAAATTGTTTCTTGATACATGGTTAATCATATGGATCAACTGAACATACATGTAATCACAAAACATCTACCCAAGGCCACATAAGATATGGTTGTCTCCATCATATGGTTTGGGCCAACATTGGTCGTGGAGCAAAATCAAGACCTTGCTTACTTTTTGATTAATGCATTGCCAAGAGATGGTAAGAGCATGAAAATATTGTGTTGCACAAACAAAGCTCTCACCATATGTTTGAAGTAAGAAGAAACATGGATCCATGAATGGATCCTCCATAGTAGTTTGGCACACTTCCCTGAAGAGAAATGAACCAAGTGCTACCTGCAAATCCTCTCCCTCATGCTTGGAAACCCAAGACAAGAAGAGTACACCATAGTAATAGATGTCCTCATCTACTACCTCATCTTCCTTACCTCCTCTTTTCCCATCAAGTGCATCAAGTGTGAAATTATCCTGGGGATACTCCATCAATAAACCCCAGCTCCAAAGTGGCAATGTTGTTGGCCTATGCAAATAGGCTCCCTCCAACTCATGGCTCCAATCTTTGACATGTATAAAGTCAAAGGCATCTCCCATAATGCTGCTACACATGAGAAGTCTCTCCCATGGGAAAAGTACCTCTTGAACATCTAAGGCCAAGGAGTAGCCCCTCTGCACTGTGATAGTGCCATCTTCTACTCCTGCAACATCATGAAAATTGTGAGAGCAAATATGCCCTTGCTCTCCCAAGAACATCCAAAGCAACAAAATCTTTTGCTGCCTCCTCATATTTCCATCATCCAAATCATGTAGTGAAAACATGGTGATTGACATGAAGAATGTTATGTCAAAAAATGTGTCCATACTCCTTGCTGCCCCATGATGCAAGTCTCCTGCCACACACCCTTGGAAAGAGGATAATGACCAAACTCTTTCAAGAGTAACCAATGCAACCAACCCTCCTGCTGCCCGATATCATAGATTTGCAAGTAGCTTTCCAGCTTCTTGCTCATCATCCACACCCATCCATCCACATGTGGGTGACTTCCATCTTGTCCTTCCTTAGCACTCTCCCAAGGAACACTATCATTCTCCCAAATCAGATTTCTGCTCTTGCATTTCATGGGATGTTGAAATGTAATCTTCTCAAGGATCAATTTGACCCCATAAGGATCCAAATAGGTGGTAGGAAAAAACCTCTGATCATGATGTGTATGGCTCAAGAAGTGTCCAACACACACATGAGAGATGTTATCGATCCGAAGATTTCCTCCATCATCTATCTGTTCCTCCTTGAATCCATGAAGATCCAAGGGTGAGAAGGAAAGAGCCTCCTCAGACTGCTGAAAAACTTGGCACTCCACGAAATTTTGAAGTGCACCTTTCATGGGATCTCTTGATGAGACGTCCTCCTCATGCATGGTATTCCAAAACTAGTGGGGTCTTGGGATCTGCTGCAGGTATAAGTTTCTCTTTGAGTTGGGGAGTGCTCATTGAGAAAGTGTCATCTATAAAGGAGAAAGGGTTTCTCACTTCAAGATGTCTACTATATACCATTACTTCCTCCTCTGCTTCATGAATGAAGCTGTCATGTGAATGATCCCATAAGGCACAGGTCCTGTTTTCTTCATCACTACCTTTGCACAGCGCAGTGCAACTCTATTGCTCTAGATCAGCAGCATGCAAAGATGTAGATCCCTTCATATGGTTTGCTGAAATGACAAGAGATGCAAATTCAAGCATACCTTGGTGAGATGTAGAAGCAAGAGCTCCTTTCTCAACTATGTTGTCTTCCTTCACTGTTGAACATGAAAGCTGCTCCTCCAAGGTTGTGACAGCGTTGGTACATGCTTCCTCAAGAGGTGGTGAGGATCTCTCTTCCTCTAGCTGAAAAAACTGAGGTAAAGCTAGAGTCTCCTTAGAGGCTCTAGATTTAGCTTTGTATTTGTAGTAGATCTGAAAAGAAAATATATAGAAATAGAAAATATGCCCAATAAATAACACCATAGAAGACAAAACTTCAGATCTTCATTAATATCAAAACCCTTAAGGTAGGGAAACACCATACATTCACTCCTTAAGGAAGGAGATCACTCCACAAGCCATATGCTTGCCCATACAATAATCCTTGACATCTCTCAATGGAGAGACTCTAGCCTCTATATAGGTTTCATACATGCAATACCATGGGTATCTCAATAGCATACATTCAATACAATGGGCTTATCACTTTATTCCCTAGCTACATGTGGTTCCTTACATAATGTGGGTTAACCACTTTATTTATTAACTATGGCCCAATTATTTATCATTCTTATATTATTACATCATATTATTCCCTTGGGTACCTCCCTCTGTACCCTATATTATCCCCCCTAGGTATACTACAGTATTCACTTAGAATCTCAGATTCCAAGTTTCCTCTATGTATTTTGTCTTCTCCTCTTTGAGAATAAGAAGTGCATGGCTCTTCCTCTTCTTGAAACCCTCTAGGAGTTTCACTGCAATTCTTCATCTGCTTAACCTCCGGGGGGAGGTCATTTCTGGATCTGAAAACTGATGAGAGTAATCTCATCTACTTCATCATTCTGGTATTCTTCTATCTTCTTGGACTGAGACTCACAGGTTGAGCCAAGAAAGGTGCTTTGATACCACTGTAATATCCCAAAATAGGGATTTTCTACAACAATAAGAATACCTTAAGGTATTATAAAGTTGGAGATGCAGCCATATAGCTCATAACATGTATTAAATCATATTTTCTTCAAGAATAAGTACAGTAGCAAGGATTATGATTCATTTCTTCAACCCTGCAAAGTGGGGAAAAACAATTATTTCAGCCCTAAAAACGTCATTTTCTGATATTTGCGCAAAAATAAGGGGAAATGATGGTGGGATACTTTAGCTTAGGTCATGTGAGACTTACATACCAAATTTCAGCAAAAAAAATGACTATAGCTATGTTAAACAAATCTCCCACTCCCGATATGGCTTAAAAATGCTCAAACACCATGACTTGACTCAACAAATTTTTTTTGAAGCACAGACTACATGATTTTCTGAAGGGTTTGAATGCAGAATAGTTTTGAATATCATATCTGGAGTTCATTACATGAAAGTATGAAGAAAAATGGATATTAAGCTCCTTTATACATCACAAAGAATAACTCGACAAGGGTTTCATGAGATCCACTGCATAAAAGTGCAGATCTGCAAATATAGATCTGAAAAACGAGGTATACTATAGCAGTAGCTTAAAAATTAGATCTAGAGAAATATATTACATAAAAAATTAGATCTACAACAGATCCATATGTAGAAATGTCTTTATTATACATCCCCCTTGGGGTTTTCAGCATTACATGAAAGAACAGGAGTAGATCTGAGTTTTACTGCAGCAGATCTGCAGAATGATACAGAAAATATGAAGTGAACATAACAGTAAATAGATCAGATTTGAAATAGACATGGATTATATGGCTAATCCATGGATCACCACGGTGAAGGAAAGATCCATCCACCAGAGATCATTTCTCCAAATGAATGCGGGAATACCCTACAACTCTGCAACTGGAAATAATGCAGTCGAAGAAGATAAAATGCACTGTAAGCTTGAAGCACAGGTTGGCCTGATTCCAAGATCAAGATCTGAAGCTCAACAACTAATACACTCTTCCAAGAGGTTAAAATACACACTCACTGAGAAGAGGCACTAGTATAATCTAGATCTGAGCAGATCTAGTCTCCACTTGCTGCAGCTCATTGAAACAAGTAAACCCCAACAGGATTTATGTTGTCTAAGGGAGATGGAGTTTGGCCAAATGCTTGATAGTGGAAGAGTAGTACAATTCCCTCCAAGAGCTACTCAATGGAAGGAGAGAGAATCCCTAAATAGGAAATCCTCACAATTCTTTGCTAAACAGCCAAGAGAATGAGATATGTCTAAGCAGACAATATACTATGAAAATATAATATCATGAAAAACCTTCTCTTGAGCCTTCCCCTTCCTTTTATAAGATGAGAGCTTGAGAAACCCTAAACCACCTTCAAAACCCCTAGCTCCTTTCACATGAGATCCTCCATCTAAATCTACACTGATCAACCAGGAGGTTCAATGTATCTGAACAGTGTTGTGATTTGGTCTTGTTGACCCAGTCAATCTCCACAATCCTTGTTCACATACAAGTGTATTTTATTGAGATAGCCCTGATTTTCCTCTGTTCACATTGGGCATTGATTTATTTTGATGTTTTTAGGAGTTTACATGTTCTCCTTTACATTTTATTCATCAATTAAGAAAATCAACACAAAATGAAATATTCCTATTAAATTAGGAATATTACATTGTCCTTCATAGATTTGGTCTCGGCTACCTTTGGATCGATCTTGCTGTCGTGGCTGAAGCTTCTCAGAATGAGGTGGTGATCAAGGAGGTTCGGATCTGCTGCAAGGATTTGTTGTGTGGCAACGGTGCAAGATCCGATCCTACACTAGGATCAGCGGTCACGGTAAGTACTCTAACTACCAAATAAAAATTGGAGATATCAATAAGTTAAAAAGAGTGATTAAAAGTAAGAAATCATGTAATAAATAATTAATTAATACTAAGTTGAATTAAAAATATGAAAAATAAAGTTTATACGAAATATGTTACTGTGCTTGGACTAGTGCAAGATGAGGGTGCATAAAAGAGGTAAAACAGAGGTAAATGGTTATGATTTAGGAAGGGGAAAATGGAAAAAAGAGAGAAAATTAGGGGGCTAACAACGATGAGGCATTACACGGAGGGTGAATGCACCCTCGTCACCATTTCAGTTGCGAAACACTACCTCCTGGGAACCCAACTGAACTGGTGTACATTTCTATTGAACGAACTGTTCGAAGCCTGCGAAGATAACTACAGAAGGGTCATTGGGTTCATTTATGACTACCTCATAATGGAATTTGTGATGTGGAAATGGACTCACATGGGGGTGAGACAACTTGTAGAAATCACAAATGACCAGCCAATGGCGATGAAGTTTACACCCTGGAAAATCTCGGGAGATACCAGCACAAAGGAGGTAAATGAAGAGGCTTTCTCATTCTGGTACAGGTAGATGGTGGATGTAGTGGTGAGGCAGCAAAGGGTTCCGAGGAATCTGTTGGATAGATATTCCTCTCAGATATGGTTTGGGGTCACTCACAAGCAGACATATATCAGACCCACTTGCGTGGACGAAACCACGTTCAAAATGAGACCATTAAAGTTTCAGCTGGACGAAAAGGCGTTTCACACCGAAGTCTGTTCATGGCCGAGAGTCGGAATGGAGATCATAAGTGGAATCCATCACTATTAATTTGAGGGTATGTTGCCAAGAGCACTACAAGGGGAGACACCAGATGAGACAGTGAGTATAGTTTCTCGACTATAGCTAACACCTATACTGGAACAGCTGGACATGAGGATAAAGGGCTTCAATCAGGTAATTCAAACTCTAAGAAGTGATTCTCCTGAGTTTCCCTATTTTTCAGAGTTTCAGTCTTCAATTTCTGGCTCACCATCCATAATTGCACCTGTCGTCATTGCCCTACCTTCCACCATGTTTGATTCACCCCTAGAAACCACAGTAATTCCAAAGAGTAAGGCATCTAAACCACCCGTAACTACCCCTAAGGCCAAGAAAGCAAGAATCATGGTGCCTAGCAAAATAGTTGATCTCACCGAGGAAGATCACACCCAATCCATGGATACGGGAGTACCAATTCAAGAAGAGCCAGAGGTGGCCACCCAGGTCACCTCTGAGCTACCTGTGTTTAATCTGTTCTTGGTTTTGAATATTCAAGCATCATATCCACCCCACACTCATACCTCTTCACCTCACACTCACCATTCATCACCTCATAATTCATTCACTTCCAAGGACCAGTCCACCCACACTCCATCCACCTCAGCAACTATCTCAGACCCAGTAAAGGTAAGAAACAAGACAAATGGGGAAACTGAGGTAGAATTTAACTCGAGTATGACTATGGTACCCAAGGTTGACCAATCTCTGGTGGGACAAGGCACTTTCCTGGAACTATTAGTTCAGGGAGGATCTTTTACTGCAGACACAACGCCCTCGCCAAAGGAGTTGAACACATTTTAGCAGGCCAATTTGATTGTACAACAATTTCAGTCAACCAAGTGTATGAATAACCTAGAAAGTCAGCTGCCGCAACAGAACCAACCCGCATCACCGCATGAGCACTCATCAAGATCAATAGCCAGTGGTCAACCCCTTAGAGAGAGACTGCCAGGAAATGACATGTCCGACGCTGAGAGTATGAAAAACTAGGGTAATAAACAACTATACAACTTCATCTAGCAAGTAGCATAGCAGGAAGAAGGGCTGCACAATGACCTCCAGTAGAGGTTTGAGCAGCAACAATAGCAGAGCATTTCTCTTACTGAAGAGCACAACCAACTAAAGGGGGAGAAGGAAAATCTGTAGGAACATCTAGAAAAGGTAACGGATATCTTCAAGGATCTCTGGCCAATGGTAATGGCCCAAGATGACAAGATGCTGGAAGACATATTGGCCTACTCCATAGTTAAATGGTTTATCTGAGTGAAGATAACATGTGCAAATCTCAGTAGGTAAAATCAAGAGCTCAAAGAAACGCTCATGACAAGACCAATGTTACCAGATCCTACTGTGATATCTGCTAAGAAGGTTACCGAGAAGCAGAAATAGGCAACCGGAATGTAGGAAACCTTGGGGACGATACTAAGAGAGGCTTACAACCTCTTGAAGCATTTACACGAATGCTCTAACTTGTTAACTATGAAAGCCCAACCTATCTCAGCACAACTTCAACATATTTCACAAGAGATAAAGGAGGCCACAGATCTCGTTAGCATAACCCAACTATACAATCAAGCGGAGGTACTGGAAACCATGATACAGAAGATAGAGGAGAATTCTACTGCCACAAAGTAGGTCCTCAGAGAGCTGAGGCAACCAGTCAAGCATACAACAGAGGAAATACAGTAGATGGCAGATGAGGCCGAAATAAAAATCAAATAAGTATTCAGCAAACTGCCGCCTATTGCAGGTGAAACCGAGGTTGAAAGAGTTGCCATCGAAACTGACCAGCTCATTAAGGTATGGTAATAGGAAATTAATGACTTCGCAGAACTCAAGTCTTCAGCATTGAAAAAGGTTCCCGATTTGGGGCCTTTGTTTGGACAAAGTGAGGGAATTGAGAAGACAGAATTAGCCAGAGAAGTAGACAGATAGATGGAAACTGAAGCAACAGGAAAGGATTGACTCAGGACGAGTCAATAGCATGTGGCCGAGGCCTGTTGGGGCCTTTTTTTTGAAAATGAAACAGTTTTGAGTTGCGTAGAATAGGTGGCAGAGCACAATCACGGTAGACATGGAGTTGTCACAGTTTTGTATATCTGGAAGATAGGTGGCGCGACAATTGCGGAAAACAACATAGATGGCAGGAATGGGAGACAATGATAATGAATGAAACTCCCAATGATCAGGAAGAAGCGACAAATAGAGAATTAGGAAAAGAGGAAAGGCAGATAGTCACGTTGGAAGAAGAACAAATAGAAAATCAATCAGCATAGATGGGAGTTAGTCTGGTAGAGCGCTGAGGGAGAAAGCCATAGGAGAGCTCTGTTAGACCTTTGTTGTACTAAACCACCCTGTAATAGACTCTGTGGATTAATTAGTTGTTTGATACTGATAATGAAATATAGTTTGTGCTGTGTTTGATGTTCTGAGTTACGTGTTAATCAATTGATTATTATGAATGTATGGCCCGTTTTAAATTTTAATTCTGCATCCTGAATATGCTTAATGAGTGATATCTTATGCAAGGTAGCAAGATATGTTTTCTATTTCAAGTTCCTTAAGTTTCACTTCATGGTTGTAATCATTTGATACTTGATCTGCTTCCTAACCTTACTAAGGTCACGACATGCCTCGGGTGAGATGCTCTGCTCCATGGAGTAGGGTGAAAATTTTAGCGTTGTGCTAAACTACCGCAGAAACCTTTTTGGCCTCTCTTCTGAACCCGAGACTTTCTTAGAGACCTCCTTTACGCCAACACCTTGGAAGGCACCTCAAATTTTTTTTCATGGAAGAACCGCATTGAGGCAGTATTGGATGACAATGGATTACTTTAATATGTCAAGACAAATATTCAAATACCACCAATAATTAATGTCTAGGACCTTGCACAGTGGAAGAAAGATGTAGGCAAGGAGAGGAGAATAATATTGGAGGGAGTATGGGATCATACACTACAAGAAAAAATGACATTGATGAGGGTCATGCTTGTGACAGACCTTTAAGGTCCATCACCAATGTCACATATGGTGATGGTCCTTAAAAAAGCATCACTGTAAGTGTATATAGTGATGGTCCTTTAAGGTTCGTCACCAAAGCCATTTTCAATGAAAATTTTGGTGAGGGCCGTTAAAGGCCCATCACTAATTCTATCTTTGGTGACATTTCTAGTGACGAAATTTTAAAGGCCCTCACCAATGCTCTTTTTGTTACTTTTGGTGACGGTAAAAAAATGTTCGTCATCGTTGATTAGTCCAATGATTTTTTGATGACGCTATGTACCTGTTAATATTTTTTTGTCAAAAGATAACAATTTAAGACCATTATTGTGGAGTCTTTTTTATAAAATGTCCAATGCCTTAGTGGTTAGATTCAATCAATTTTTTAAGAAGTAATTAGTGTGTATCATTTCCCTCAAGTAATAACTAGTCGAATATAGTTTGCCTATGAGTCAAAAAATGATTCATATATATTAAGTTTATTATCTATCAAATTCCCTTTAGATAAAGTTCCATTAGTGTGTGTAGGAAATATACTATTTAATACTTAATCAAACTCTGTCAATTCTATTACTGATAAATACCTAACAATCCTTAATAATCTGGGCACACCTTAAATTAATGCTTTGGCACACACTAACATTTCTTATCACCTCACATATCTTGGAACATCTTTGTACCTAGAACATATTGTTATGACATTGATGCCCAAGAACAGGGTGGCATGTGCTAGCACAACATAGAACTCTCCTAGAATGTGTTGGCATGCATGTAGTCCCTAGCATGCCCTGTAACACCTTGGTTGCATGCATTGACATACATTAGCACTTGGCACATAATGCCACTTGGCATTGATTGGGACCTATTATTAGTGTGCCTAGCATGCCCCTTTTGAAAAATCTAAAGTCTTGACTTATTAACCCTCTTATGTGTTCATTTCCTTGTATTTTAGCTTGGTTCTTCCTTTTGTTGCCTTGAAATTTCTTGACACATATTGACATACCCTGGCATCCTACACATCCTTAGCACATGGGATGTATTGGCATATCTTGGCACTATTTGGCACATATAATTAGCACACCCTAGAACTCCCTAGCACACTTTGGCACTTCTTGACATGCCTTGATATCCCCTAGCATGCCTTACCAATGCTTAGCATACCTTGTCACTCCCTCCTTGGCATGAGAACTAGCACTTATTAACACTAGTCCCTGACACATGTTCCTCATATTCATTAACTTCCATATATTTTGACCTAGTTCTCCCTAATTTTTTTCCTAGTTCTCCTTAACAGTCCTCAACATGCATTAGCACGCTCTAGCACACCTTAGCACTATTCAACATGCCCTTCCACTTCATAGCATTCATAACACTCCCTAACACATATTGGCGCTTGGAAATTCTTAACATGTATGGAATATGTGGAGATGCCTTGGTATGATTTGGCATGGCTTAATATTAAATTTATTTGAGACCAATTGTTGGAAAGTAGATGATAAGCAACAAAGGAAGACTTGGCACTTAGAATGCACTAAGACTTTGCACTTGGCACCTATTGGCGCCTAGTGTTGGTGTGCCTAGCATTATCCTCTTGGAAAGGTAAATTGATGACTTATTAACCCTCTTATGTGTTAATTTCCTTTTATTTTAACTTGTTTCTCCATTGTGTTGCCTTGATAGTCCCTGGCACGCATATACACACCCTTGCACATCTTGGCATGCCTTATCACTTGGCACATCTTAGCATGTTCAACATGCCTTCACACTATCTGGCACATATTAGCATTCCCTCATGTCCTCACAACTATCCTTTACATTTTTTCATGACTTGGGAACCCAATCAAGTCCTTGGCTACTGCAGTTCATGTGACAACATTGGCTTGCTTCAACCACAACAACTTGACCAATTGCACCTACTATAAGTAGATTGTTCCTTGTTCACCTAAGAAATTATTATAACTCATCTTTGCCACTCATATCCAAGATAAAATTGTCCCACTTAACTAATTACCAAGACAAGGATCACATGATCTAGCCATGTCCATAAAACAACTAAGCAACATAGCTTACATAGGCAATATTTCACATGTATGTTCAGTTCATATAAACAGTAGAACATCAACTGAGATTTTGCAAGAACCACAAGATGCACAAGGCACACAAGATATAAGCCGACACAAGCTGAGTGCCCCAAATCTTATACAAAAAAATGTACAATATACAATTATCTAGAATAGTTTAAAACATGAGCATGTAGCCAATGCGTGCAACGTCTCATATAAAAAAAAATCTAAAGGAAAAGAAATGTTGTGCCTAGCACAAAGTGATCTCCCTTTGTCTAAAACTACTATGTTGAGCCCCATATAACAACCGTATGCTTGCCCCCTATAAATCCTATTCTAAACTTCTCTTAACACACTTCATCCTTAGCACACTTGAATTCGCTCATAGTCCCTGGAACACACTCTTATTTGTTCCTTTCCATGCATTTTGACCTAATTATCCCTTGATATGCCCTGACACTCCCTAACACTCTAGTCAAGCATGCATTAACATTGTCTGACATGTGTTAAAATGCCTTTTCATTCCTTTTCATGCCCTGACCCTCCCTAGCTATCATGCCCTCACAATTACCCTTACTTAATTTGCAACTTGGGAACCCAGCCAAGCCCTCACTTGACTACAAGAGATTAACCATGTTATAGTTACTACAACTAGACTATGTTGTTGAATTATGTAGCTTGGGAGGTACTCCACAAGCCTAGTGAGATGGGTTTCTGTGAGTTTGGTCACAAACGGATTTGTGGGGAAAGAAGCCAAGAAAAGGGATTTTGGACCCAAGATGGGGTTTAAAATCTAAAAGAAAATTAAAAAGGAAAATTAATATTTCCTAAGGTCTAAGTGGATAAAACCCGTAAGTTCTAAATGGTTCCTAAGAGGTCTAGGAAAAACTATTTATGGAGTCCTTGGGATGAAGGAAAGAACATCAAGTGAGAAGGATCTCATTTGATCAAGGGGGCAAAGAGAGATGTAGTCATAAAGAGGCCATGATCATTAGCATGTCTAGCATTCATTAAGATGCCTCAGTATGATTTGGCATGGTTTAGTATTAAATTTATTCGAAATAAATTATTGTAAATTAGAAGAGAAGTAACAGATGATGATTTGGCACTTAGAATTCACTAACACTTTGCACTTGACACTTATTTCCACCTAGTGTTGGCGTGCATAGCATGCACCTCTTGGAAAATGTAAATTGATGACTTATTAACCCTATGATGTGTTCATTTCCTTGTAGTTTAACTTGTTTCTCCTTTTTATTGCCTTGATAGTCCTTGACATGTATTGTCACCCCCTTGCACATATTGGCATGCCTTAGCACTTGACACATCTTAGCATATTTGACATGCCTTTGAACTATACGGCACATGTTATCATTCCCTAGCATGCCTTGGCACACATGCCCTCACAAATAGCCTTACATTTTTTCACGACTTGGGAATTCAATCAAGTCCTTAGCTATTGTATTTCAAGTGACATTGGTCTGCTTCAGCCATAAGAACTTGATCAATTGCACCTACTACAAGTATATTGTGCCTTGTTCACCTAATAAATGCCTATACCTCATCGTAGGCCACTCATGTCCAAGCTAAAATTTTCCCACTTAAGAAATTACCAAGACAAGGATCACATCTAGCCATGGCCATAAAACAACTAAGAAACATAGCTTACATAGGCAATATTTCACATGTATGTCCAATTCATAGAAACAATAGAGAATTAATTGAGAGTTTGCAAGAACCACAAGATACACAAGGCACACAAAATATAAGTTGGCACAAGCTGAGTGCCCCAAAACTCATACACAACAATGTACAATATGAAATTTTCTAAAATAGTTTAAAACATGAGCATTCGGCCGAAGTGTGCCACATGTCATATAAAAATAATAGATAAAGGCAAAATAGTGTTGTGCCCAACACAAAGTCTCCCTTGTTTAAAACTTTTTTGTCGAGCCCCTTATCGCAATCATAGGCTCGCCTCTTGAAAATCCTATTATGAACTTCTTCTAACACACTTCATCCTTGGCACACTTGAATTCACTGACACTCCCTGACACACACTCTTATTTGTTCATTTCCATGCATTTTTAGCTATTTCTCCCTTGTGATGCCTCGACACTCCTTAACACTCCTCAACATGCATTGGCATTGTCCAACATGTCTTAGCACGCCTTTTCATTCCTTGGCATGCCCTAACCCTTCCTAGTTATTATGCCTTCAAAACTATCCTTACTTAATTTTCAACTTGGGAACCCAACCAAGTCCTCGCTTGACTATAGGAGTTTTACCAAGTTACAATTACTGCAACTAGACTATGTTGTTGAGTTGTGTAGCTTGGGAGTTACTCCACAAGCCTTGTGAGATGGGTTTGTGTGAGTTTTTCCACAAAAGGATTTGTGGTAAAATAACCCAAGTGAAGGGGATTTGGACCCGAGATGGGGTTTAAAATCTAAAAGAAAAATTAATATTTCCTAAGGTCTAAGTAAATAAATTTTGTAATTTATAGAGCATTATTAAGAGGCCTAGCTAGGAAAATATATTTAAGGAGGCCTTATTATGAAGGCAAGAACATCAAGTGAGAAGGAGCTCATTTGATCAAGGAGGTTAGGAGAGATGTAGTCCTAAAGTAGGTCGAGTTAGAGGACTCAGTAAGCATTGCTAAAGGGAGGCCATGATCATCGACCAAGAGTAAGATCATCATTGAGGGTTCACAAAAATTTCACATACCTTAATGGTTTAGAGATAGGAAGTAGGATGGAATATTGTTCGTTCTCTTATGGTAAATCAAGCTCAAGAGTGGCGACTCATGAGAATTTGGGCATGTGATTTCAGTGGTATTTCTGTGTGAAGGCCGCATCAAATTTTGAAATAGTAGAGAGGGTTGAGACCCTACCTTGTGGTGGTTACAAGGTATGTGATAAAGATCAACACAAATGGAGGAGGGTCTACACTAGAATTGCGGGCCAAAACAGAAGTAGTCGTAGGTGTAATATTGATTGAGGTAACCGTAGTTTGAGGATCGTAGAGATTTAAATTTCAGGTCAAGATTCATTCAAAGACCAGAATCTATGGATCCATATGAGCTAGGCTGAGTCTCTTATGGAGGAAATACTTGTCATTTTTTCTATGGGTAGATATGGTTTTTTATAAAGAAATTAGAATAGAAGTATAATTCCCTATTTAGGGAGGTTTTCTAGAATGTTGAATCCATAAGGTATGCCATTAAGACTATGAAAAATCTGCATAGAAGAAGAGGGGTTGTGACCCTTAGAGAGAGGTTTATCTCTACAATATATACCGCAAATTTGGAAGATGGTTTGCGTAAGTATGTGCGGAGATAGGAAATCCAAAGGAAGGTGGAACTTGAGTAGAAGATGGAGCAGAATAAATGTGCCATATGAGTAATGTATTGACATGAAGAGGAGTTGATTTTGTTGGACCGTCCATGGAGTTTTGGATAGAAATCTGAAGCAACCTATAAACAGTTAGTCAATGGACTATTAATGGATGATTTGTGACCCTAGTTCAATCATCTGCAAATTGTTAGAAGGATGATAAGATGAGTAGTTCAAATTTGTTCATAGATTGAACAACAAATAAATTGGTACACAATAATAGTGATTTTTTGAGGACTCAAATCACTATTAGGTGGCATATTTGAAGAGTCCTAGATGAGGGCATTGTTGTGGGCACTATATCAGTAAAATAATTTACTGTGGTTGGGAAAATTGATGGCAGTCCAAGTACAATTGGAGGGTTGTTAGGTGACTGTCAAAGAAGAGCTCTAAGTCCTGTACTTGTGAAGGAAAACAAGACTAGTATAAGGGTAAGTGTATTGGGCCTAAGGACGTGCATACTTTGAAGGAATAAAGTAGCAGTCAAGTGGGCAAGCCAACTAGCCCTATTTCACTACATTATAGAGGATTGTGGCATTGAGAAGAAGGGAAACCTCCATATCCATAGACTTATCATCTTGGAGCAATAGTATGGAAAAAGTGGGCAGACGAAATATTTGTTCACAATGGAAATGTGAACAACTGATCGAAAACCTTAATTGTTGCAGACCTTAAAGGGAAAAAGAGGTAGATAGAGGGAAACGTTTTTTGATCCTAGTTAAATAACAAAAAGGAGTTGAGTTCATTGATAGAGGTAGACTGAGGAGTTGCATAATGGGAGGCAAGAGGACCTACCAGATGTTTTCAAGACATGTGGATTGAAAGGGCTATGTGTGGCCACCATAAAAAAGTGGGTCAAGTGTTGTCTTGTTCAAGGTAGATTGGTTGTCAAAGGACTAACACCAAGCCCTAGTTTTATTCCTTGTATCAGTGTGATTGTAAAGGTCCATCATCCCTGGTATGAGAGCTCTAGCCTATTCTATTATAGTTTTAAATTTAATGAAGAATGGTTTGAAAAAGTTAAAATTTTTCATGTGAACTAGTTGATTCCCTGATGTGTGTATATTTCGTTGTGCAAAGTAGATATGTTGTGGCATTTGAGTGGTTTTGAATCAAAGATTCTAAGACCAAACCCAAATTCTCATGTGTCGTGGAAATTCAACATATTCCTTGTTCACCTAAGAACTACATGTAATTCATATTATACTATTCATGTCCAATCTCAACTGATCCCACTGAACAAGTTACCAAGACAAGGCTCATCACATCCAATTGTGTTCGTAAAAAACCTAAGAAACTTAGTTTACATCTTGACATGCCATAACACCTGACATGTCTTAAATTCCTTGGCATTATATGGCATGTGTTAGCATCCCCTACATTCGTTGACATGAATTTACACTCCCTAACACAACCTAGCACTTCCTGACACACCTTGGTAGTTTAACATACCTTGGCATTGCCTAGCATATAACCTTATCACTCCCTCCTTAACACACCTAGAACTCATTGAAATTGCCTATCACACACTCTTATTCATTCATTTCCATGCATTTCAATCTAGTGCTTCCTTGTGTTTACCTGATACTCCCTAACACTCCCTAGCACACATTGGCACACCCTAACACCTGTCACATCTTGGAATTCCGCCCTATCACTTTAGAATTCCTTGGCACTACCTAGCATATCTTTTCACTCTCTCCTTAGCACACCTAGATCTCATTGGAACTCCTAGTCACAAACTCTTATTCATTCGTTTCCATAAATTTTTACCTAGTGATCCATTGTGTTTCCATAGAATTATTTAACACTCCTTGGCACGTGTTGGTACACCCTAGCACGTAGGACATCTTGGCATGTCGCCCAGGCCTCCAACATGCCTTAACAATGCCTAGCATACCTTGACACTCCCTCCTTAGCACACTTGGAAGTCATTGACACTTCCAATCACAAACTTTTATTTGTTCATTTCCATGCATTTTTATGTAGTGCTCCCTTGTGTTTCCCTGGCACTCCTATTTAACACTTCCTTGCACGCGTTGGCACATCTTGGCCGCATGTCGCCCTAGCACTCTATCATTCCTTAGAACTACCAAGCATGCCTTGTCACTCCTACTTATCACACTTGGAACTCGTTGAAAATCCTTTTCACACACTCTTATTCATTCATTTCCATGCATTACGACATAGTGGTCCCTTGTGTTTCTCTAGCACTCCCTAACACTCCTTGGCACACATTGGGACAACCTGGAACTTGGTACATCTTGGCATGCTTTCCTAGCACTCTATCATGCCTTGGAATTACCTACCATACTTTTTCACTCCCTCCTTAGCACACCTAGAACTTTCTAACACTCCCTATCACACACTCTTATTCATTCATTTCCATGCAATGGAAACTAGTCCTCCATTATATTGCCATGGCACTCCCTAGCATGCATTGGTGTCAAACCATAGCACCTATAAGCACATATTGGAATGCCTAACATGCCTTGAAAATTTATAGCATGTGTTAGCACTTCCTAGGATTCCCTACTCACTTTGTCAATCCCTAGTTTTCATGCCCTCAAAGATAACCTTACTTTTTTTGCGACTTGGGAACCCAACCAAGCCATTGAAAAAATATGTTTTGTCTAGCACAAAGTCTCCCTTTGTCTGAAATTGCTTTGTCCATCCCCTTATCACAATCATAGGCTTGCATCCTTCAAGTCCTATTATGAAATTCATCCATTGGACACCTGCGTTTCACTGACACTCCCTGACAAACACTCTTATTCATTCGTTTCCATGCATTTTTTACTAGTTCTCCCTTGTGATGCCCTAACACTCCCAAACACTCCTATTCATGCATTAACACTAACAGGAATGTGTTAGCGCACATTTTAATTCATTGGGATTCCTTGGCACTACTTAACTATCATGTCCTCATAACTACCCTTATTTTTTTTAGAAATGGGAACCCAACCAAGTCCTGCCTCGACTACAACAACTTAACCAAGTTTCATTTACTACAACTAGACTATGCCTTGTTCACCTATGAATGGTTGATTACTAATATTAGGTTAATCATAGATAGTATTAATGCATCCCACTTAAAAATTTACCAAGTCAAGGCTCATGTCCAATCATGACCATAAAGCAACCGAGAAACATATTTATATCTTGACATGCCATAACACCTCGAACGTCTAAAAATCCCTTGGAACTATGTGGCACATGTTAGCATCCCTTGCATTCCTTGACATGCTTTGGAACTCCATAACACACCCTACCATTCCCTAACATTCCCTGGAACTCTAGCATGCCTTGGAATTTCCTAGCATATAATAACCTTGTCATTCCCTCCTTAGCACAGTTGGAACTCACTGACAATCCCTATCACACACTCTATATTCATTCATTCATTTCCATGCATTTTGAACTAGTTCTCCCTTACGTTTCCGTGGCACACCCTAAAAATTCCTGACACACCCTAGAACTTGGCACATCTTGGCATGTTGCCCTGGCACTCTAACATTCCTTGGCACTACCTAACATACATTGTCTCCCTCCTTAGCACACCTGTAATTTTCTAAAAATCCCTGTCACACACTCTTATTCATTCCTTTCCATGCATTTGAAACTATTGCTCCCTTGTTTTTCCCTGGCATTCCATAACACTCCTTGACATGCATTGGCACCCCTAGCACTTTGCACATCTTGGCATGTTTCCCTAACCTCTAGCATACCTTAGAACTACATAGCATACCTTGTCACTCTCTCCTTAGCACACCTAGAAATCAATGACACTTCATGTCACAATCTCTTAATTGTTCATTTTCTTGTATTATTTTCACCTAGTGCTCCCTTATGTGTCCCAAGGACTCCCTAACACTTCCTAGCATGTGTTGGCACACCCTAACACATGGAACATATTTGCCACATGCCACTCTGGCACAATAGCATGACTTAACACTACCTAGCATACCATGTCACTCCCTCCTTAACATACCTGGAACTCACTAACGCTCCCTGACACACACTCTTATTCATTAATTTCCATGCATTTTTACATAGTGCTCCCTTGTGTTTCCCTGGAACTCACTAACACTCAACACACATTGCCACTTGGCACATCTTGGTATGCTTCCCTAGCACTCTAGCATGCCTTGGAAATATCTATAATATCTTGCCAGTCCCTCCTTAACAAACTTGGAACTCCATAGCATGCCCTATAACTCCCTGAAACATATTGGCTCTTGGCACTTAGTGGTACTTGAAAAATCCTGGCATGTGTTTGGATGCATGGAATTCATTGGCATGGTTTAAGAAAAAATTTATTTGAGATCAATTTTTCAAAATTAAGAGAGAAGTAATAGAGGATGATTTGGCACTTAAGGCATGCTAAAAATTGGATCTTGGCATGTATTGGCACTAGTGTTGGTATGCCTAGCATTCCCCTCTTGAAAAGGTAAGGTCCTGAATTATTAACCCTCACATGTGTTCCTTTATTTTCATTTTAACTTGGTGTTCCCCTTTGTCACCTGACACTCCTTGACATGTGTTTTCATACCCTAACACCTGGCACATCTCTTCATGCCTTAACACATGCCATGTCTTGGAATTACTGGAATGCATTGGCATGAATTGGAACTATCTGGCACATATTAGCACACGCTGGCACTTCTTGAAATGCCATAACATTCTGTAGCATGCCTTGTCACTCCCCCCTTGCCATGCCTGACACTCACTAACACCCCCAACACACCCTCTTATTCATTCATTTCCATTCATTTTGACTCGATGATTTATGTTTGATGGGGTGCATGTATAGAAAGAGTTCCTTTGAGAGAATAAAAAAATGATCACACCATTACTGACATAATTAATTGCAAGATTCTACTTGAATTAGGAAACTACACAAGAGATTTTAAGAATGACATTTTTAGGGGTTTTTTTTTTATTTTTTTTTATTTTTTATTATTTTTTATTTTTATGGTGTGGGAATGGTAAGAAGTGAGTCGTCAATATGGTGTGTGAATGCTTAGAATACCTTCTCACTCCCTCCTTGGCATGAGAATTATCACTCATTGCCACTTCCTGATGCACCCTCATATTCATTCACTTCCATGCATTTTGACCTAGTGCTCCCTTGTGTTGTTCTAGTACTCCCTAACACTCCTCAACATGCATTGGCACTCTCTACTTAGAAATTTTTGACATGCCCTGCCACTTCATAGCATGCCTAACACTCCCTGACACACATTGGGACTTGGCACATGTTAGCGCTTGGAAAGTCTTAGCATGTATGACATGCATTGAGATGACTTGGTATGCTTTGGCATGGTTTAATATTAAAGTTATTTGAGATCAATTATTGAAAAGTAGATGAGAAGCAATAGAGGAAGATTTGGCACGTATAATTCACTAACACTTGGCACTTGGAACCTATTCGCACCTAGTGTTCGTGTGCCTAACATGTCCCCCACGAAAAAAGTAAATTGATGACTTATTAACCCTATTATGTGTTCATATCCTTGTATTTAAGCTTTTTTCTCTGTTTGTTTTATTGACCGTCCCTGACACACATTGTCACACCCTTGCACATTTTGGCATGCCTTAACACTTGGAACATCTTAGCATGTTTTGCATCTGTTCACACTATCTATCACATATTAGCATTCAAAAACATGACTTGGCACTCATTCCCTCACAACTAGCCTTACTTGGGAACGTTACATTCCCTGGAACACCTTGGCACTCCCTAGTTGTCATACCCTCATAGATAGCCTTACTGTTTTTGCAACTTGGGAACCCAACCAAGTCATTATCAAAAAAATGTTGTGCCCAACCCAAAGTCTCCCTTTATTTGAAATTAATTTGTCCACATTTTATCAAAACCATATACTTCCCTCTTGCAAGTATTATTCTGAACTTCTCCTAAAACACTTCATCCTTGGGACACCAGGAATTCACTGACACTCCTTGGCACACACTCTTATTCATTCATTACCAATAATTTTGACCTAATGATCCATTGTGTTCCCCTGGAACTCCCTAACACTCCTCCACATGCATTGGCATTGTCTACCATGTGTTAGCACACCTTTTCATTCCTTGGCATGCCTTGTCACTCCTTAGCTATCATGCCCTCACAACTACCCTTACCTTTTTTTAGACTTGGGAATAAAAAAAAGTCCTTCATTGACTATAATAGCTTGAAAAAGATTAATAAAACTATACTATGCATTTTTCACCTAAGAACTTCCTATAACTCATCTTAGGCTACTCATTTCCAATCTCAACTCATCCCACTTAACAAGTTACCAAGTCAAGGCTCACATCCAACCGTGGCCATAAAACAACTAAGCACCATAGTTTACATTTTGACATTCCATAACGCCTAGCACGTTTAACACTCCCTTAGCACTATGTGGCATTTTTTAGCATCCCCTACATTTATTGGCATGTTTTTCACTCCCTAGCACACCCTAGCACTCCCTGACATTCCCTAACACTATAGCATGCCTTGGCATTACCTAACATATAACCTTGTCACTCCCTCCTTAGAAGACTTGGAACTCGCTGACATTCCCTATCACACACTCTTATCCATTCATTTACATGTTAGGAAAAATACTGAGAGGGGGAGGGCGCGGGGGGTGAATCAATATTTAGAGCTTATTGATAATTTTAACTTTTTCTTTATTGAATTCCATATGTGACTTTAGTAAACCCAACTAGTGTATGCACACAGATATATTAAAAAAAACTTGTGTATACTGAGATAAATTTAGTGTTAGAGAAACTTTTAGAAACAAAATTTAACTCAGATTATCAGTTATGCATCTGTTAGTAAAGCAGTAAATATGTGCAGTAACAATAGAATAAATCATCACATAAGAGGATCACATATGAACACAAAGATTTAAGGTGGAAACCTAATTCGGGAGAAAGCCACTGCTGCTGTCGTCTCTGTCTTCAATATTTATTATATGGAAAACTGTTTAGAATTTTGTACTGAAGCAGACTCATATCAATACACAGGAATCTACCTGCAGAAGGCTGCAACCTTCTCTCATTTTCTAGCTACAATTGGAAGGGAGCTACAACCCCCTGATCTCGTTTACCAGTCACTACTGGAAGGGAGCTTCAACCCCCCTAATCAGAACACCAGCTTCTTCTGGCAGGAAGCTTCTACTTCCACCTTGAAGGCTTCAACCCTTAGAACCACTGCAGACCACGTTTCATCAATTTTCACACTGGATCACACAGATTCAACGCAACTCTTCATAAAGAACAATAATAATAACCTTCACCTAAAAATTCAATTATAACAGTGAGATCACTATAACCACAACATAGTAATAACCCAGATTTCAGAATCAATATGCAGAATCAAATTCAATCCTGAACATTCGTGATCTCAAAAGGCATACACTACTTTTCTTTACTGAACCTGCGTGTATACGTGCTTTCCTTCACACCAACCTGCGTATAGATCTATGAATACTGATCTTCTAGGATCAGTCTCAGATCCAGATCTAAGGCTTTCAGTCAAATATGATTTTAGTATTGCAGAACCCTTGATCTGTCAGACATCATAAAACATATTTACTCACTCATTGATCAGATTTGTACATAATCAACTTAGTAGCATATACAACATTTGAGCAACCCAGATCTACATGAAAATTCATTGACAGACAATAAAATTATAGCAACAATGAACAGAAAAACCTCTGTAACAAGCTTCAGAAACCCTAACTTCCATATGCGCTTTTTCATAGATAACGTTGCATATATACGCGCTTTTACCAAGATGAAATAGCGTATAGATCTGTAAATATTAACTTTTCAGAATGTATCAGATCTGTAGAACTTACCCATATTTCTTCACTTGTCTTCAGCAAACATGTGCCATTTCATAGATCTAATAATCTCTTCAATAGATTATGCTGGAACATAGATATTCCAGGTCTAGAGATCCCAATCCATCATTTTATCCAAGGGTGCATCATAGATTCAAATTTATCAATAAAATAGAGTTCATCCCATGCAGATATACTTCAGAGAGAAGTATTTAGTGACAACCCTTACATATGCACACCTTGCACTATGTTCTTCTTCTCCTTATATAGTTTTAACCTTTACCAATACCATGAGTCAAAACCACACAACTGCCGATGGTATTCTTGGATGGAATCAAATAGACGACATAACACTCAATCATGTGGGCTAATACCATGGTAATGCCCTAGGTATCATCTTTTTAGAGCGCGAAAGGCATACGCGACTTGTATCGTTCTTATCAGTGTGTATGCGTGACTTGACCTATAAAAACCCGCGTATAGAACCTGCAATATGAATATTAACCAAGCTTCTGCTGGACAATACACATTTTTTCTGATAGACTATTGACCTTCTCCAGAAAACATATACTCCATCTTTTACTAGAGATTTTCCATCAAGGACAACATATTAAGACATAAGAATCATATTTCCAATAATCTCCCCTTTTGGACTTGATGGAAACCATGATGGTGTTTGATCACCACAATAGATAGATGCATTTAACATAACCATTATTCAAACACCCAAAATACTCTCCCCCTATGACATCAAGGGAAAAGGGCACTATTTTGACCATGCTCCCTCTAAGGTCATGCTAAATCTCTAGACAGATTTTTCAGAATCCATAACTCAACCGAGTATGATCACCAAGGACTCATACTTACATCAATGATCCAGCTAAGTGGAATTACATATTTGAATCAACTACCCAACCAAGTGGGTTTAGAAAATAGAACAAGTCCTTAAATGACAGAATATAAAAATTTACATCAAGAGTGTCAACATTCCCTTTATAGAAATGAATTTTCATAAACATGACCAAAAGATCTCAAGAGAGAGATCATATATCAAAAGCCAAACAGAGTGCCAAAAATGCATCCTTTTAAACATGGTAGGTGCTCCCCCTAAACACCTTCAACAACCAATTCATCAAAGCATCTTCATCAGAGAATGATACAAAAAAATGAATGCTGGAACAACAATAGAGATTACCCAACAACACCACAACTGTTTTGAGCGCTGACCTAGAGAATTTCTGTCAGCAATACCCATACGCGGTTTTATGCACATAAACTCACGTATATACACGAATTGTCTTTATGAAACCAGCGTATCTAATTTAAAATTATGAAATTAAGCATATTTGATCAGAGAGGAAGAGATAACTCCTAGCTTCTGTCTAAGATATTCAAATGCTTCCCTAGGAAGAGTTTTAGTAAATATATCAACAACTTTTTCTTTGGAGAGAACATACTCCAATGTAACCTTTTGTTCAAGCACTTGTTCACGTAGGAAGTGATACTTGATAGGAATGTGCTTGGTCTTGGAATGCATAACAAGATTCTTTGAGATACTAATGGCAATTTTATTATCACATAAAATGGAGATTGGAGGTGAACATTTGATTTGAATGTCTTGTAGGGTCAGCATCATCCAAAGGAGTTGTGTGCAACATGATGCGGAAGCCACATATTCTGTTTCTGATGTAGATAATGCAATAGAAATTTTTTTCTTGCTAAACCAAGATGCTAATCGGGGCCCCATATAGAATGCACCACCACTAGTTATTTTTCAATCATAAACATTTCCAGCCCAATCCGCATCTGTGTAAGCATGAAGTGTGAGATCAACATTCTTTGGATACCACTGACCAAAGTCTTGAGTCCCTTGTAGATATTTGAATATTATTTTTACAACCTAAAGGTGATACTCTTTTGGATTATCTTGGAATCATCCAACAATCCCAACTGCATGCATAATGTCTGGTCTTGTCCCGGTTAGATAAAGCAGAATTCTAATCATGGATCTATATTCTGGTTGATTCACCATGGGAGAATCATCATGAGAACTAAGGCTACATCCAGTTACCATTGGTGTGCTCATAGGTTTGCAGTCTTCCATCCCATACTTCTTCAAAATTTTCTTAAGATATTTTTCTTGTGATAAAAATATGCCATATGTTTCTTGTTGCACTTATAAGCCAAGAAAAAATGTTAGTTCCCCAAGTAAAGAAATTTCAAATTCTTGCTACATAACAAAAACAAATTTCTGACTCATGGACTCTTCATTACTTCCAAAAATGATGTCATCAACATATACAACTACAATCAACAGTTTATCATTCTAAATTTTTGTGTATAAGTTACTATCAACAGATCCCTTTGTAAAGCCTTGTTGATGAAGATATTTGTCAAGACGGTAGTACCAAGCCCGAGGAGATTGTTTGAGACCATATAAATCCTTCTTAAGTTTGTAAACAAGTTTTTCATCATTCCTAGAATGAAACTTTCTAGTTGTTCTATATAAACTTCTTCTTCTAGATCACCATTGAGGAAAGCAGATTTAA
Organism: Pinus albicaulis; assembly: GCA_034641835.2. Taxonomy (NCBI): domain Eukaryota; kingdom Viridiplantae; phylum Streptophyta; class Pinopsida; order Pinales; family Pinaceae; genus Pinus; species Pinus albicaulis. Next base: position 372,104,099 of record CM076580.1, read on the forward strand.
CTTCCATTTGATAAACTTTGAATTGTTGAAAACTTGAAAAAGAAAGAAACATTCTTATGGCTTCAAGTCTAGCTACAGGAGAAAATGTATCTTCAATGTCTATACCTTCTTGTTGAGCATACCCTTTACAAACAAGTCTAGCTTTGTTTCTAATAACTTCTCCATCTTCATTTAACTTGTTTTTGAATATCCATTTTGTTCCAATCACATTTTTATCATGAGGTCTTGGAGCCAATTCCCAAGTATGATTTTTTTCAATCTGATCAAGTTCTTTATTCATGGCTTGAATCCAAAATTCATCTTTACTAGCTTGATTTACATTATGTGGTTCAATAGTGGATAGGAATGTCAGATAGCTAGGAGATCCTACAAGAGTTCTTCTTGTTTGGACACCTGATCCCTTTTATCCCAAAATTTGAGATTCTGGATGATTCTTTTGAACATACCTAGATGGAGCTTTTTCAGATAAATCTTCTTCTGGTGCTTCATTGGGTTCACCTTCTATATTTTTGCTATATTATGTGGGAAAATATACATCATCATCATCTTCATTTGTTGTTGTTATTTCCCTTTTATGAGCTGAGAGAGAATCATCAATTACAACATCAATACATTCAACAATATTCTAAAGTCTATTACTGTAACATTTATATGCTTTACTTCTAGAAGAGTAACCAAGAAATATTCCTTCATATACTCTAGGTTCAAACTTACCAAGTTTTTGATCATTGTTCTTGATAAAACATTTGCTTCTGAAAACTCTAAAATTCTTTACGGTGGTAATATTTCTATGCCAGAGTTCATAAGGAGTTTTATCACTGTTCACCCGAACATGAGCCTTGTTCATAATATTTATTGCAGTATGTGATGCTTCTCCCCAAAAGTCCATTTTGTTGTGGGGTTCCAGCTACAGAAAACTGTATTTTTATGCCATGATGTTCACAGAAATCAAAGAATTCATCTAATAAATATTCTCCTCCTTGGTTAGATCTAGGACATTTTATTTTTAGATCTAATTCATTTTCAACCAAAGCTTTGAAAATCTTAAATTTTTCAAATGCTTCATCTTTATGTTTCAGTAAACCGATCCAACACATTCTAGAGAATTCATCAATAAATAAAATATAGTATTGTTCTCCACGAGGTGAATTTTTCCCTACAGGACCACATAGATCAGTATATATAAGTTCAAGAGGCTTACTTGCTGATCCTTCTTTAGCATTGAATTGTACCCTGGTTTGCTTACCAAATTAGCATGATTTGCATATGGTACGTTTAGGTAGAGTGATGTTGGGAGGATCACAAACATATTTGATTCTGCTGGATTTGCTTATTTGAGAGAAGCTCAAATGTCCCAACCTTATGTGCCATAACCAATTTTCTAAATATTTACCCAAGTAGCATTGTTCTTGGCCACCTTTCAATATATACATATTGCTTGGTTTTCTAGTTCCTTTTATTATAGTTTTTCCTGTGTCAAGTTCATGTACTACACATTCTTTTGAACTAAATACAACTTCATTTACTTGATCACACATTTGACTCACACTTAACAGGTTGTGATTTAATCCATCCACATACATAACATTGTTATCTTTCACCTTTTCTTTTATAAAAACATAACCTTTTCCTTTAATGACAGCAGGAGAGTCATTTCCAAAAGCAACATTATTTTCTTTCTCTAGAGAATTGTATGAAAGGAGTTTATTTCTATCACCTGTCATGTGTTTTGAGCATCCACTATCAATGTACCATTGATTTTCTTCCCATTCTGCAAATAAATCTATGCCACAACTTTCAACCTTTAAGTTCTTCTTTCTCCAAACCTTGGAATTTGAAGAGATATGCTCTTTTGGTTTAATTTTTCTCCTACATTCAGATTCTTCATGACCAAAATTATTGCAATAAGCACATTCAATTTAATTTTGAAGAGGAGAAAAGTTGTTATAAGTATTCTTCTTTATTATAAAATTATATATTATAGAGCAATGAAACACATAAAATATGCGGAAAACACAAGCACACAAAACACATAAAACCAGAGAGACACAAATGTACGTGGTTCACCTAGTTTGGGCTACGTCCACCCCGAACAGCCAGTCCTTCCTTTCTATTATCCAGCAAAATGAAGAGACACAACCTACAACAGTTCTGTTGTAATATCCTCTGTTCTCTCTCACATTCTCCCTATCTTTTTCTCGCTCCGAGAATACCCATAAAATACACAGCCGCAATACAATACCCTCATATAAGAGAGGGGTTGCCTTATAGGGCAAAAAAACCCTAAACTAAACATAACTTCTACCATCATATCATCCGCCTAATGAACGACCCAGATTGACTAGAAATTACTGGGGGGCTCCATAAATTCGCAACCGCCCCCCCCCTGGACCCCCCAGGTAGCATTTAATTTTGAGCGGCATTGCTGCCCCATTAAGGTACAGGGGTCCAACGCTGTGATACAAAATAAAAAAGATAATTAGGCTCCACACCCAATAATCTCCCACTTGGAGACTGATTGTAGCAATCACATCGCTGCTTCATTTGCTGGAAAATGACTCCTCTTCTCATCTTCATCGTCATCCTTGAAGACCAATTGAAACTGAGCATAATCTCGGTTTCTCCCTGGTTACAGCTTTTGTTAGCATATCTGCAGGATTCTGGCTAGTGTGTATCTTTTCCAGCTTCAACTGTCCATCTTCCAACACTGACCGTATGAAATTGTACTTGAGCTGTATGTGTTTAGTCCTGGAATGAAATGTTGATTTCTTTTCAAGATGAATGGCACTTTGACTATCACTGTATAACGTGCCCATATCATGCTTCTTACCCAATTCATCCATAAACCTTTGTAACCAAATAATTTGCTTACTAGCCTCTGTAGCAACAACATATTCTGCTTCTGTTATTGAAAGTACAAGAACACTTTGGATTTTTGAATCCCAAATGACAGCTGTTCCACCCACAGTAAATACATATCCTGTAGTGCTCCTCTTGTTATCTCTGTCCCCTGCCATATCTGCATCAACATATCCCTGTAGAGAAATGTTTGAACCACCAAAGCATAATGCTTGATTTGTGGTACCTCTCAAATATCTGAGAATCCATTTTACTGCCATCCAATGTTCTTTTCCTAGATTGTTCATGTACCTGCTTACAACTCCCACTGCATGTGCAATATCAGGCCTTGTGCAGACCATTGCATACATTAAGCTTCCAACTGCTGATGCATATGGAACTTTAGACATATAGTCCATTTCTTCTTGGGTCTTGGGGCACATCTCCTTACTAAGTTTGAAATGGCTAGCAAAAGGTGTACTAACCGGTTTTGCATTCTGCATATTAAATATTTTCAACACCTTCTCTATGTACTCATTCTGAGATAGTGTTAATTTGCGATTTTTCCTGTCTCTAGTTATCCTCATACCAAGGATTTGTTTTGCAGCTCCCAAATCCTTCATTCCAAATGAATTTGCCAATTTTCTTTTGAGCACATTTATTTCTTGCATGTTAGACCCTGCAACAAGCATGTCATCTACATACAATAACAATATAATATAGCTGCCATCATTTTGCCTTTTTAGATAAACACAATGATCAGAGTGACATCTAGTATAACCTTGTTCATACATAAACTTGTCAAATTTTAGATACCACTGCCTTGGAGCCTGTTTTAAGCCATACAAGCTCTTCTTTAACCTGCACACTAATTTTTCTTTCCCTTTGACCTCATATCCTTCTGGTTGCTGCATATAGATCTCTTCCTTCAAATCTCCATGGAGAAATGTTGTCTTTACATCTAACTGTTCAAGATGTAAATCTTCCGCTGCTACAAGACTTAAAACAGTTCTGATTGAAGTCATCTTAACAACAGGAGAAAATATTTCATCAAAATCAATACCTTTCTTCTATGAAAACCCCTTCACCACAAGTCTAGCTTTGTACCTCTGTTTTCCTCCATATTCTTCCTTCAGCCTGTAAACACATTTATTCTGCAATGTATTTTTACCTGCAAGCAACCTGACTAAGTCCCAAGTCTAGTTATGCATTAAGGAGTCCATCTCTTCTTCCATGGCTAGCTCCCACTTATTCCTGCTTTCAACTTGAATTGCTTCTTTATAACATTCAGGTTTACCAGAATCAGTCAACAATAAATAATATAATGAAGGAGAGTATCATTCAGGGGGTCTACTTATCCTAGTAGATCTTTTGACATGAATTTCAGGTGTTTGAGGTGCCTGCTGTTGTTGCGGTGGTTGTTGTTGTTGTGGCTATCGATTATTATTATTTTCAGACACCTTTAGTTTTTCTGTGATCTCATCAAGAACTGTGTATTATTTGTTTTCTTTTTCCTGTTTCTTTTCCTGCAACTGATTCTTATACAAGACCTTTTCATTGAATATTACATCTTTGCTCCTAATGATTTTGTGATTTTCATATTCATATAAGCGATAACCAAAATCATTAACACCATATCCAATAAAGGTACATTTCTTTGATTTTTCCTCAAGCTTTGTTCTATTTTCTTTATTAATATGGAAAAATGCTTCACATCCAAAAAGATTTAAAAAAGAGTAGTTTACCTTTTTACCTGTCCATGCTTCCTTTGGAATACCACCATCCAAGAAACTTGAAGGCCCTCTTTTTATTAGATAAACAACAATATCTACAACATCTGCCCAAAATTCTAAAGGCAATCCTGCATGCAATATCATGCACCTTGTACGCTCCATGATTGTTCTGTTCATCCTTTCTGACACACCATTTTCTTGTGGTGTTCTTGGAACTATCTTCTCTCTGCAAATTCCATGCTCTGAACAGTACCTATAAAACTCTTTGCTGCAATATTCACCTCCATTTTCTGATCTGAGACACTTCAAGTTATTTCCTCTCTCAATCTCAACCAAAGCTTTCCATTTCTTGAAAGTATCAAATACATCAGATTTATCCTGAATACAATAAATCCAAGTTTTTCTAGTTGCATCATCAATAAAAGTAACATAATAACGAGAGCCACCAAGAGATGATTCCTGAGCAGGTCCCCATACATCTGTATGCACAAGCTCTAATTTTTCGCTCTTATTTTCTTTCCCAACTTTGAGAAATATGACTCTCTTCTGCTTTCCATAAATGTAATTCTCACAGAAATCCAAATCAACATTCTTCAAACCTGGCAACAAATTTCTTGAGTGAAGAATCTTCATCCCCTTCTCACTCATGTGTCCAAGCCTATGATGCCATAATGATGCATCTGCTCCTTGGGAAGTTAAAGCATTAACAGAGTTAGAAATACCATTGAATAAATACAATATACCAACCTTTTCGCCTTTTGATATTACCAGGGCTCCTTTGGTGACCTTCCAGGTTTTATTTGTGAAAGTTGTCACACAACCTTCACCGCCTAACTACCCTGTTGAAATCAGATTTTTCTTCAGATCTAGAACATGCCTTACCTCCTTTAATAGCCATTGGTTTCCATTCTACTGTTTTACAAGAACCTTATCCATTCCAACAATTTTATAGGGTTTATCATCACCCAAACAGACTTGTCCAAAATCTCCTTTAACATAGTCATGAAAATATTTCTTATTAGGTGTGGCATGGAATGAAGCCCCTGAATCTACTACCCAGGAATTAGTAACATTTTCGAAAGAAAGAATCAAGGCATATTGTAACACATCACCTGTCACATTTTCTCCATGATTGTTTTCTTGTTGTGCGTCTCCTTCTTTTCGCTTCCGAGATCTACAGTCTTTCTTCAGGCGTCCTTTCTTTCCGCATTTCCAGCACACTATCCCCAATCTGGACTTGGGTCTACCTTTCCTTGATTTACTTCGATATCCTAAGCTATTTCATCTTTCCATTTTCTTCCCCTAGAATCTGCACTCAAAGCACTAACCGATGTCTCACCGGAGATTTTCCATTGCATTTCCTCGCTAAGGATAGCATCGACAAAATCATCAAACTTTAAAGTACTAGATCCAGAGAGAGAGTTACTAATGGCCATAACTAAACCATTCCAGCTTTCTGGTTATGAGAACAGAAATAAAAGAGCCCTAACTTCATCATCAAATTTTACCCCTACAGAACTTAACTGACTGGTAACTGTATTAAAATAATTTAAATGGTCTGCAACAGATCCACCTTCCGACATCTTCATATTAAATAAACGTTTCATAAGAAATACCTTGTTTGAGGCCGAGGGTTTTTCATATAATTTCGCCAAATTCTTAATCAAACCCTCTGTTGTTGTTTCCTTCGAAATATTGAAGGCTACCGATGCCGCGAGGCACAACCGTACTGTTCCGAGTGCCTTTATATTGAGAATCTCCCATTCTGTGTCTGTCATAGCCATCAGCTTCTTTGTTTTTTTGCTCAATGGTAGGTACATATCTTTCTGATATAGATAGTCTTCCATTTTCATCTTCCACAGCGGGAAGTTTTGGCCATTAAACTTCTCAACCCTAAACTTACCATCTTCCACCATTACTCCCACTCGAACTAGGAACCGTTATTTCTTACGAGTTTATTAGCCAAATAGACCTTCGGCTCTGATACCAGTTGTTAGAAAATTATATATTACAAAGCAATGAAACACATAAAATATGCAGAAAACACAAGCACACAAAACACATAAAACCAGAGAGACACATATATACGTGGTTCACCCATTTTAGGCTATGTCCACCCCGAACAACTATTCCTTCCTTTCTATTATCCAGCAAAACGAAGAGACACAACCTACAGTAGATCCACTGTAATATCCTTTGTTCTCTCTCACAGTCTCCCTATTTTTTTCTTGCTCTGAGAATACCCATAAAATACACAACCGCAATACAATACCCTCATACAAGTGAGGGGTTTCCTTCTAGGGCAAAAAAAACCCCTAAACCAAACATAACTTCTACCGTCAAATCATCCACCTAATGAGTGCCATAGATTGACTAGAAATTACTATACTTTTACAAGGCAATTTTATATCTATTTTTAGCTTCGAGGGCACTGCCCCCGAAACCCTTTGCCGGGGGGGGGGGGCTCCATAAAGTCGCAATTGCCCCACCTAGACCCCCCAAGCAGCATTTAATTTCAGGCGGCGTTGCCGCCCCATTAAGGTACAGGGGTCCAACACTATGATACAAAATAAACAAGATAATCAGGCTCCACACCCAACATATTCCAGTCTCATTTCTTTTCTTTCTTAATTCTCTGGTCATGATGGTTTTGTATGCAACACATTGAGCAGCCTTATGACCAAAATTATGACATGAGAAACATTGTCCATTAAAGAAGAAATTTCTGCGATCATGAAATGTTCTATTTATGTTTACCTGTTGTTTGATATTTATGTTATTGTTCTTCCCTGTATTAAAGTGATCATGCTTTACCTGTGTAGTTTCTTTGTTATTTTGCTGAGAGACATAATGTTGTAGGTGTTAGGGTCCCGTGATTTCGCTGATTGGCAAGCCAAATGACAGTGTAACGTCAAACCAATCTTTGGAGCCCAAGGACCTAGCCTTCCTGGACTCAGAGAGGGCTCTCTCTATTTGTATAAGGGATATCTGTGTGTTTTCTTATTGTGTTCTGATTTTAGGCTAGCTATGAAGTAGGTTTTTTGGTTTTGGTTTTTTAGGTTGTGAGGGATGAAATTGATCAAAGATATAAGATAGGTAAAAAGATGTCAGATCAACTGGGCTATGGGGTCGAAAAAGGTCAAGAAATCTATCAGATGGTGATACAAGGCTGTTGAAGGGCCGATTTGATTCGAGGTAGAAAGGATGTTTGGGAAAAATGGAATAAAATGGACATCAAGTTTGGGAACAACAAAGGATTTCAGGCATAACTAGTTTAATAGCTGACATAAACATGGTAGGGAAAACCATTAATCATGAGAAATGTAACTATAAGCTAATCAATACATAGAAATAAACATTCAAGCCATGCATAGAGATATATAATTCTCTAAATTTGGGAAATGGCTATCAGACTTTGGGGGAAATACACTTAAGACAGACAAACAACTCAAATCACTATGCCGGAATGCCTAAACACAGTACTTCAATTTATTGGGCACTTTGAAAACAAGATTGCATAGTCTTAGGAAAAGGGCAAGACCAGAACAAGACCTCCTTGGTTCAAAAAATGACAATCTAATCAGTCAAAGAGAAATTTCATGGATGGAGCTATGGCTAGCCATGAGTAAGCAGGGCGTACCGTAAATCATACTTAGCATGCATAAAACCATGAATGAAACAAGCAACAATATCCTTAAGTTATTAAAGAGCAATCAAGAACTCTTTAATGTGACTAAGAATGAAGAAAACATGGAAGCTATGAAGAAACAATAAATTTGAGGCGCCTCCAAGGGCATGTCTCAAATTTGTTCTCTACTGTTCTATAGCAAGCAAGAAACATGGATTCATGAATAAAAACTAGGAAACAAAACAAAGAGAGAGACACTATACCATTCTACCAAGTCATGGAATCCAACAACAATCCTCTTTCATCATCTAAGAACATCCAAGAGACTATCCAAAAACATGAGACAAGTATTTCTTCCAAAGCTTATATGACCATATATTGCTTCTATCATCAAGTTCAGCCTTTTGTTACAATGAAAGCCTTTGGAATATATAGGCCCAAGTGAGGAAAACCTCTTAGTTCAGTTTGCAATCTCATTGGCCTATTCAAAATATCTAATATTGTCCTTGAGGCTTTGCAAAGCCCAAGGCACAAAATATCTCATAAAATATCTAAAAAATGCTAAAAGAGGGAAATAAATTGACTTTTCATAACTTCTCATGTGCAAAAATAGCTAAACGCACATGAGGAAAAAGAATTTTTTAAAGGTTCAATTTTTACAAAAATACTCAAACAATACATCAGCAAAAGGTCCCCTAACTTGCCGGCAACATTTGGAAGCCTTCCTGATGTCGAAACGAGGCTCATGATAGTTCGTTGGAAAGATCTGACTGTATAATTTCTGGAACAACTTGAATTTTCCCAATCTAATTCCTAGAATTTCACCAAAAATAGGCCTGTGTGTCAAAAACCAGAAAATAAGCTTTGCTGATAGACCGGACAGAGTGTAGAAAAAGCGGGCATTTTTCGCCATTTCGGGGGAGAAAATGATCTTCAAATGTCCTAAAAATTGCTGAATGTGTGCTCCTAAAATTATGGCATCCAATGATACCATTCTCCTCCTTTGGTGATCCTACAAACTGAAATGGCGAAGCCCATGAGTTTTGGCCAAAAATCCAAAAATGCCAAAAAACCAAAATATGTCGAAATTTTCCCAAAATTGGTGAGTATGATCCTCAAGGGTTCTCAGCAACATGTTGTGAAGTAGAAGCCAGAATCTAAAGTCTTGATGTGTCTTTCCTCACTTTCTGTGTCGAGCGCTTCCCTTTAGCCTCCTTGAGCTTTTCTTGAGCAGCCTTCAACTTGCGCTGGGAAAACTGATTTAACTTTTTATAATGCCCCGTCATTCTCCTTTGAAGGTCTAAATGCCTGTTTGCCTTCTCCAATTTCTTCTCCAAGTGGTAATTGAATCTCTCAAGCCATGCCTCCCTATTGTTCTCTATCTCTTGTTCGAACAATGTAGTGAGAGGGGTAGATTGGAGAAGGGCATTTTCATATTCTTTTTGCTTCTCAAGGGCCTTTTTAAGCCCCATGGTTCTTGGCCTCTTTCGCCTAGGCTGATCTTCACCTTCACTTTCATCGAAATCACCCATGGGTTCTTCCAACCTTGCTTGGGCTTTGGAGGCCTCCTTCTTGTACTTGGTCACCCGTGTCTCATAAACAGCCATATGGACACTCATTTGCCTATTTTTGATTTGCAAAAATTGATTGAAATTCCTAGCTCTATGAAGATCATCCTTCAAAGCATCAATTTGGTCTTCTCTATGGATTAAGAGGTTTTCTAGAATCTGGGCCTCATTATCACTATCATCTCTTTGGATTGGGATGATGTCAAATGCACTCTCTTGTTCATGACTGCCTTCTTCCTTACCCTTCCCTTTGCTTTGGGTGGCCATTCTAGTGCTCTTCCTTCTAGGCAAATCAATCATGGGCTTCTTTGGCAATTTTCCTTTACTCTGGAGGGCCCTTGTCACATTTGGAGTGACAACCCTAGGCACTCTCTTCTTTGTTGTCCAGGTCTTGGGCTTTTTAGGAGAAGAGGGCATGGCCCCTTTACCTTTGTCACCTTGCCCTTTTTCTTCTTGAGGTTGTTCCTCTTGAAAAGGCTGTTGTGTATCATCTTTTGGCTGCCCTTGCTCATCACTATCATGCTGCCCCTGTTCAGTCTCTCTTGGTTGCTCCTTTTCATCATGATGTAGCTACTGTGTGTCCTCTTTTGACTGTCCTTGCTCATCACTTTCATGCTGCCCTTGCTGCTCTGTCTCACCCTCATCATAAGTCTGATGTGTATCATCAAAGGTTTTCTCACCCTCATCATGAATCTGTTGTTCTTCATGCTGTTGCCCTTCATCATCTTCATGCTGCTATTCTGTCTCACCCTCAATGTGTTTCTTTTCCTCATCGCCTTGCTGCTGTTCATCATCACTGTCATGCTGCTGTTCAACACTTTCTTCCTCCTGCTCATGTCCTTCTTTCTCTTGCTGGTCACTCTCTTCTCCTTCTTCATGTTCCTTTGTTTGTTCTGTAGTAAAATTGAGATTTTTAGGAATAGGTCTGTTGAAAGAAGGTGAGGGATGATGAGTAGGAGGTGTAGGGGATGTATGGACTGGAGGGACAGTGGAGAAATCCGGATGAGTGATGAAAACATCCCAAGAGACCTCTCTCTTTTCAAGTTGATGAAGAATGAAGATTTTGATGAGAGAATGATGGAAGAGATAGGCTATTTGCTGTGAAGGAGGCTTCTTCTAGACAGTGGAGGCCATTTTCTCAATGCTCTTGTGTAAGAAGAAAGGAAGATTTAGAAATATGGCCCTAGTGAAATGCATGAGCAGTCGAATGTGATATGCCTAAATTTGGGAGAATCTTCCCTCACAAGTGAAGTACTTCATGGTAATCTTCATGAGAGGGGTGTAGCTGGCTAAAATATATGAGAAAGGGAAAATAGAAGGACATGAATCTCTGTGCTCAGGATTTAGAAAGGGCTTGTAATCATTAGAGTCCAAATGGCTTTGTTTAAACCATTTCTCACCAATATAGGGAATTTTAGTGGCCTTGGATATGGATCTTGGGGAGAATTTGAAGTCAAAGCATGCCAACTGGAAATGCTTATCTTAAAACCTCAAAGCGCAAAGGTGTGTCAAAGGAGAAAAACTCTTCACCTCTTGCACCCTTTGACAAAAATATAAACATCCCACTTCATGGAAATTGAATAAGACTGATGTGTGGGCATTCACTTCTTTAGTGGAAGTAGGCTCAAATCGCTTATGCAAACCACTCCTACTGTCCTGCTTGGGAGGCATCTTGTTCTGGATGCTCTCTGCAAAACCAAAGTGCCTCAAAGGTTTTTTGAAATGTCTTCTCAAACACAACTCTGTCTTCTTTGTAAATCACTATTTTGATCAAGGCAAATTTGTGTCAGATGTTGTGTGAGATGCTTCTGTGATATCAGGTCTCTGCTCCTTTCAAAACACTGTCTTTTCCCCTTTGTATGCCAATCAACAAGTAAATTTAATAATAAGCACACATTCAACTAAAATGTATACACACAGTCAAAGGGTCGTTTTGTTTAGGTAGGTCATCAAGCTCCTTGTGTTTTGGTGTCAGCACAAACAACCCTATAGTAGGCAAACACCCCTCCTAATCAAAATATTGCTCTTGTATTCACTATTCCTCACCCACAGTTAGATAAAAACACCTTCCAACTGATTAAACTGCTTTACTTATTTAAAGTCTGCTTTATATAACATAAGAGAAAACAGTGGTTTTGCCTTTTTACCCCACATAGATGACTTTTGAAACAGCAAGGCATTTATACAATGATCACTACTGCTGAAGTTAGGCTCACTGCTTTGGTTTTCAAATACTGAGTTTCTCCTTTCAAACAGTGCCTTCACCTTTTAACATTGTTTTGAGGATAGTTTGTCAGGCTTTTTGTCATCAATAAAAACCCACCATTTTTACTATGTTCACCTTGAGCAATCATAAATCATAGCAAATCTCGAGTTTTTAAGAAAAATAATCAACCCTCCTAAACACTGTTTTCACCAATGCATATAGCTCACAGAGTACAGGGTTCATCCCTGTTTTAGAAGGTATCTTGAGGTTCTTTAAAACAAAAATGACCTCTTCACTTTCAACCAATCGCAACAATATTCTTCAAACCCTTTAATCCCCAATGCACCTTGATTTACATCCAGAGTTTCATTCTTTTACCACCATTTGGTTTTTGAAAAACGCAGCATTGATCACCTTCTTAGAAATTTTGAATATACTAAGGGGGGACATGAATACCTCGAAAATCGATGGCAGTCGTTGTTTGAGAGGTTCGAGCAGCTTTCAAAGCATTTTGGAGGCATTTTGGATCGTTAACATGTCCGCGAAATGTTTGTTGTGGAAGGCGCCGTGCAAAGAGGAGCTGTCAGGTCACTGTCGGGCTGACTTGACCGGCACTTACAGGCGCGCTGCGCACCGCTACAGACGCGCCGCCCAACAACTGAACTACCATGTAAAATTCCTCCTGAACGTGCCGCACAACTCTACAGGCGCGCCGCCCGGCTTAAAAATCCCGAAAACTCTATGTTTAGCTTGGAATGCCTCTTCTTCGGTCTTGTGAACAGCAGGAGGAGTGTTTCCTTGTGCTTTGAGAAGTTTAAAAGGGCTTGCAATGGTCCCTTTATCCTTTTGAACGCAAAAAATCCAACTACCCTTGAGTTTTGACTTGTGGGGGTTTTTTGAAAGCTTCTTCTTTGAAACAAATGTCTTTGTTCGTTTTGAAAACCAAAGTGATTTTAAATGTGCCAGGAGGGGCCCATACTTTTAAAATAATGTTGGTAGAAAAGCTGTGCATGCATTCTGGCCAATTTTGGTAGATATGACTCTTTCTTTTTGTAATAAAAAACAACCAAGGGTCAAACCCTTTTCACTGTGTTTTTAATATTAGAAAAGAAACTCTGCCATTGCTGACCCTTTAGTGACACCTTCAAAATGGGTAAACTGCTCAAAATATATCAATGAGTGGTGAAGCCTCTTTTTCCATTTTGCAAGGAGATGACCTATCTCTTTAAACTTGGTTGACAACTTCTGCTTCTAGGTATTTTTTAAGCTCCTTTTCTGACTGTGGGTGCCAAAAGCTTAGTTGCATTCACTCATGCTTTACGATTCTCTGTTCATGAAAAGGGGACTTCTTTTAGACCTCTCCTTTACTTGGAATGCAACAGTGAGGCGCCTTTGACCTTTTCATAAGGAAAATGCCTTCATTTGAAATGGTGACATGCCTTATTGGCTTTGAATGCTGTTCCAGAATTTTGAAACTCATGCCATAATCCTTCTGACACTTTTGTGAGCTTGTGTGTTTAGTTGCAATGCATTTATGGGAAAACTAAGCTCAAATCGCCTTCTGTCCACTATGATGAGTAATTTTGAAAGAAAATTCTCTATGAATAGGAAGGACAGTACCCTTTGAAAAGCAATCATCACTCTTAGGCCTGTGTCATGACTCATCTCTCAACCACTTATCAACTCTATTTTTTTTAAAGGAAAAGAGACTAAATTTTTAAGCCTGTTCATCAAGGAGATGAGTTTTTGTAATTTTTTTAAGGAAATCACACCCCTCAGCAAAGTTTGTACACTTCTTGGCTCCAGACTGTCTTTGAAAGAAAACTCTGATAGGAGATAAGCCAGCCTTTTTTATAGTTATAGTACTCATGCTTTCCATTTGCTTTTGACATGATGGCTCTTTTTAGAAGCTTTCAACTGTCTCCTACTGCTCTTACCATTTGTCTCTCAATCAGTGAAAACTCCAAAGTCAACTACTGCACTGGCCCTCTGCTTATAGATGAAGGAGGCCTATTTTGACAAATGTCTGGTTCACTTTCAAACTCTGCCTCAACCAAATGAAGAATGTTTGATGAATCATACTGATAGTGGCTTCTCTTATACATGATGGCATAAGTTAGTTTGAGCCCAAGACTATTTGACTTTTTTGGCCATCTGTTTAACAATCTTTCTTCAATGATGATGAACCTATTAGCTTCACATTGTAACTCAAACAATAGTGAAGTCATGCAAATCATTTTTAAAGCCCACTGCTTTGCCTCTTAATTTAATCATCATTTTACTTTAAAAACCCTTAGTTGCTGTCTCACTGTAAACAAAGTTTTTCTTTACAGTTAGTGAAAAACTTCAAAACAGACTTTACCTTTGGCCCTTTGCTTATAGACGAAGGAGGCACTTTTAGTCTTCAACCCTCTACTTATGAAATGAAGGAGGTTCTTCAGTCTTCAAACCCTCTGCTTATAAATGAAGGAGGTTTTTTTAGTCATGTCATATCATCAGCCTTTTGACAGTGTTATTTTTCCTTTCACTGTCCTTTCAGGCTTTGACTGTGATCGCAAGAGCTTAATGAAAAACTCTCTGCTCTGTAGCTGCATCCCAGGCTCAAGATCACATTGAGAAGCAGCTTTCTTCTCATGTGGAGCCAAATATTATTTTCTGGGATGCTGGTATGCCTCTGTCCTTGAAAGATCCATTAAAACACTGAAAAAACACCTAAAATTAGTTTGACGTATGGTACATGTATTGCTGAGACTTGAGGGTGTATTAGTGGCGCGACCTAGGGCTGTAACCAACTTTATTTGCAGAATGGGAAGGTTGGCTATGACTGGTCTATAGCAGGTAGAGGTTCTTTGGCTTTAGAGTGGTTTGCCAAGGGATAAATGCCTAAAGCGCCACTACCTAACTTAGGGGAGACTTTTTGGACAGATTTGGATTGTTTCTTTGGAGCTGATGGGCAAACTAGTATGGATGAGGCTAGATAGGACTCTGATAATGAGGTTTCATCTCGTCATGGGTAGACTGAAAGGTAAGAGGGAAAAAAAAATTTATGGGTGTTTTCCAGCTGGCAAATTTGACAATTTTTTAGATCAGCTGCTAGAAAACTTGACTGTTACAACTAGTCATCACCAAAAAGTGAAAAATACTGATGACTAACAGTGGCTCCATTTGGGGAGGTGTCCAGAATCTCAAATATTTGGCTCCTGAAGACCAGTGCCTTATCCATTGGTGCAAATTTTACCCTTCCTTGATGCTACTTCTGAAAATTGACAGCATGATTAGCATCAATAATATTTCTACCTACCCCACTATCTTTCCTAACATTTTTTCTTCCTTTGAGTGCATTTGGACTAGCAACCCTTTTGACAATATATATTTTTTCTTTTTGAAAAATGAACCTATCTAATTCTACACTTATATTTTCCGGGAGTTCAGATTAAATTGATGAACTCCTTCATTACTCTACCTATTCTAGATCAACTGTCAAGGTTAAGCTGTTTGACAGGATTTTGTTCTCTAATCTAAAACACGAAATTGAAAAGATGATAAAATCAGGGTTAGACAGTCTGATTTGTCATGTATTTGCGGCATGAAATACAAGTTGCACACAAATATTATTTTGCATAACATGGAAACTAGGAAAAATGGGGCTAAGATGCACAATTTGTTTCTCATCCCCACTTCCCTCTTTGCTTATGTTTTCAGCGTGTGGAACCAGTATCTTTTCCTAATCTACTCTCTTTGATAAGTCAAGCTTACACAATGTTGACCATATTTTTTACTCACTAACTTATCAACAAATAAATTTAAAACATGTTCAACTATGATTAGGCTAGATAACTGAACAAGACATTTGAGTACTAGTAGCGGCATTTAGACTTGCGCGATTTCTGAATGACTATTTTTTGGAACATGGGGCCCTTTTCTATTTTTCAACTGCCCTATTTTCTATTCTTCTATTGTTTTTGAATTTTATGTTTTATCTATTTTTCAAATAGTGGTATATACAATGATTGAAAATGTTTTGAACTCATAAGTCTTGGAAATGGCGAAACTTAAGCATCTTATCCTCGTAAGGATCTCCTACCATTCTTGGCCCATCTAGTTCTTGAAAAGAAAAATTGGGAAAGTTTTCTCTTGTAAACATGACATAAGGATTCATGCATGAATCTTTGAACAAACCCGTATCTTCCCGTTGTACCTCTTTGTATCTCTGATTTCCACTCCTTCCTTTACTGTACATCTTCTTTAAGTAATACATATATTCTTTGTCATTTTTGAAATAAATAATGACATCATCAAGGTATGTTAAAACGCAGAAGTTCAGGATTGGAAACATGGCTTTCAGGAGCATATTTTTGATATCTGGTGGTTTTGCAATTCTGAGTCTGAAACTAGAACTACTTCCAGCATACTGAAAAAAATCTTTGAGTTGTCTACTTTGTAAGGGAATCATTTGGCTATAACCTGAAACATCATCTTGCAAAGGAATATGATTAAAAGCACTTATTATCGACATATCATGGTCCTGGGTAGGAAGGATAAAATTTCTATTATAGGGATGTGCATTAGTGTTTCTAAAATCAAAACAGACCCTATGACCAGCTATTTTATCTTTGATTATTACTGATTGGTTCAGATTTTTGTATTTTCTTTTGTCGAAGTTGTTTCTTGGAGTGATGGTAGTGGCATAGTGTTTCTCATTGTTTTCTCTGTATGAGGTAGTATTTTGCATAAGAATTCCAATCCTAGCGGTTCTAAGTCTTTGATGAAATGACAGGATATTAGCTAATTCAAGTAACTCAGGTATACTTGGACTGCAGTTATCATGTTCGCTCATAATAAGTTTATCAGGCATTTTTTCTGGATTTTGAGCTGTTATGGCTACAGTCAAGGTTTCACTTGCAGTGGAAGAGTTATGTGATGGTAAATCTCTGAGGTATGGTAAAAAAATTAAGCTTCCCTGCTCCTGAGTTCAGAAAAGGTTTGTGATATGTAAGTCTTCTAATGCATTTGTTCTGAAAAAGTTTCCTGATGTTACTGCTGATGTTTGACTAAGGTTTGAGCAATTCAATTGATAGTACATAATGGTTTGTGCTTCTTTCTCTATTCCTATTTCAGAAGGAACATACTTACTTTCCTCAAGACATAGTTGTTCATGATCATGGTAGTTTTGAGTGTCTAGTTCATCATAGAGAACTAGGGGTAGCTGATGTGGTGGGTCTAAGTTTGTTTCAATTTCTTCTAACTGTCCTTCAATGTCCTCATCAGTGTGTAGAATAAAAGAGTTCAGGTCAGAATGCAAAGAATACATTGGGGTGTTATCTGGCCTCTCTTGGCTACTGATCATGTATTTCATGTGTGACTCTCTATAGAGTATTCTTGTTTGGTCAAACACAGGAATAGTTTCATAGGACATATCCAATTGAATATTTCCTTGGAGCTTGGCTACCCAAGATCTAGATAGAAGCATTTCGTACTTGAGAGGAATGTCTGATACCACTATGTCCATGATTAGATGTTTTGCAGGTATTTGGGCCAAACTAAAACAAAGATCTTTGATCAAGCCTAGACATTTGACTCTACTAGAATCAAATGAATATAAGTCTTTGTATGGTCTTGTGATTTCTAGGCCTAATATTTCCATTACAACCTTCGACATAAGATTATGCGAGGCGTCAGAATCTAGCATGGCATTGTGAAGGATTTGGTCATGGATATTCCGACTGATATAAAAGGGGAGAGTGGTTCCCTCTTGGAATTTCCCTTCTATTTTCGGACCAAACAACACTTCAGCGGTGTCATCAGCTAGATTAAGGGTGTTCGCATCATTCCCTAGATTCAGGACCTTCAACAGTTGGGATTTATAAGAGCCTTGGGCGATGAGCTCGGTAAGAGGCATGGTGATATTTATTTTGGCAATTTCGCTCTCAAAACTAAAAGGTAACTTTAGTTTAGACATGTTTGTTTCAACTTTTTCAGCCATGACCTTCTCTATGTTCTGAGTTTGCTGGCTCTGTTTCGGTATTTTCTTTGCCACAGCCACCTAGGGAATCTTTGTGGAAGTACTAGGAGTATATGAGTCAGGATTAGTTTGGGTAACTCTATCTTTGTTTTGGTCATTTTTCCCGACCATGATTTTGTTGCTGTTCACTGCTTTCTTAAGGATGGTATCAGGGGTTTTAGCAGTGTCTGAGCTACCTTTCTTGGAGTTGTCTTGATTTTTCTGCTTCTAGGTTCATACTGCCTGTGAGCTTCTAATATGACATTCTGAAAAATCTATGGCAGGATCCTCAGGATCTTCATAATTGGTTTCATCCTGATTCGGAGAGAAGAATGATTTTTCTTCTTCCGTGAGTTACACCTCACTCTCATTATCAGACCCTATGAGGTTCAAGTGATTTTCATCAATGCGTTCTGTATCCCTATCAGCTTCTTCCACATAATTTTCATTAAATGGTGGCCTAATTTGTTGGTCATTTTCCCTTGGTTTGTTTTGAGGCTGTTCCCTCCTAAAATTTTGGTTCTGGTTTCTGTTTGGAGGGTTTGGCTGGTTGTCCCCAAGGGGGGTCTTCTCACTTATCATCTCCAAAATTTTGGCCATGGAACTGACTAAATTATCTATTCTAGGATATAGGGAAGGGGATGAAGTGGAGACCTCATCTCGGTATGTGACTTTCCTTTCTGATCTAGTCCTAGCTCTTTTTTCTGCTAAGTTGGCTTCTGCTCTTATGGCTACTTTTTGCATTTCCTCTAAGGTAAGGGGGTCCTTGTCTCTTAGCTGATAAGTCATGTCTGGATCAAAACCCTCAGGGAAATTTGCCAAGGCTGAAACAAGTGGGGGTTTGAAGTGAGGTGGGAGGGTGTTATACACACTGTTGAACCTAGTTCAGTATCACTGGACACTTTCCCCATTTTCCCATTTTAGATTGTTATATACTGACAGGATTTGAATGGGGTTCTTTCGGATTTCCCAATTGTTTATGAAGACTTGGTAGAGTTCTAGGAGGTTGTGGATGTTGTTTTGAGTTAAGTTCTTAAACCATTTTTTGGGTTCTCTGCCCAAGCTTTGGGCGAACATTCTCATTCTGATGGTCTCGTCTTCTATTTCCATGTATTCAAAGGCATCGCTAATCCTATCTACATGATGTTGAGCTGTGGTAGTCTCATCTCTAGTAAAGTGTGGGATTTTGGCTTGATAGTCATTTTGTAAGGGAGCCAAAGGTTGTGGCAACACCAAGGGTGCGTACCAGGCTGCCATGATGGGAGCTAATGGGTGATGTACAAAATGAGGGCTTGTGGGATGAGCTGAGGTGGTTTTAACAGTAGTGGTTTGGATAGGTGTGGCGGATGTACTTGGGCTAGTGATATTATTTTGAGCAGATCTGGGATGGTAGGAGCCAAAGTGATGGAGAAGCTAAAAGTTGGGAGGGGTGGTAGGTGAGGGTTCTCTACTAGGACTTTGTGGCAGATCTAGGGGCTCAAGATCGTCAAAGTCTATCTTACTTTGTGACTTGCTTCTAAAAAGGGTTTTTGTTGATTTTAAGTTAAAGAGGGAATCTTGCAAGGCAGTGAGATGTTCAGGTACTGATCTTGCTTTACGGATGGACCTATCGGTAGCTAGATTGCTAGTTTCGCAAGCTTGCCACAGAATCTTCTCTTGGTCGTCACCTATGATAGGGGGATTTGGGTCGGGATGAGCTCTGGTGTTGATTCTTCGTGAAGCCAGATTTCAGGTCTAGAGTTTAGAGAGGATGATATTTGTGAATGTTTTGTATGGATGGCCTCTCTAAGGTTTTACTAATGTGAAGGATGGTAATAACTAAAAGGATGGAATAGTGGAGTCGCCAGGTGGATTTCTTATGAGAACTATGGTCCACCACCAACACTATCAAAGATGCTTGGGAAAAACTTTTATAGCAACTTTGAGATGGAAACTTGCAAAGAAGAGTGATTCACTTCGTTTCAACAATTTGCTAGGCTGTATGGACAAGCTAATGGTTCTCTTGGCAAGAAGGCTTCTGCTTATCTCCTATGTTCAGGTGAGGTTTTCTGAATCACTAAGTTATACTTAGTTTGTCACTGATTACAGAATTTCCACCCTAAGTTTAAGTTTTTGGAAGGATGAGTTAGCAGAAAGGTATGGTTTATGAATTTTTGGTCTTTTATGGAGTTTTAGGCCTACTGGAGGTTAGTGGAGTCGCAAGGTGGATCTTGGTTGTTTTTGTAAAGATGTAGCTATGGTCCACCACCAGTAACTAGGGAAAACCAATCTGGGAATGTTTTTGGAGTTTTTCTGAGTTTTTATGTGCAGCTTATGGTTTATTAAAGTATTCTAAACCTGTTTCATCACTTTGCTAGGGTGGCGATAACAAAAAGAGTTTACTTTAAATGATTCTATGGACTGCTTTCCTGTTTAAGTTTTGAAGACTAATGAATCTACAAGAGTTTTCTAGACTACTATGTACTCAATTAGTCCCACCATGATCGCCATTATGTTAGTGAGCGGTGGGATGGCTCAATCGGATAGTATTCTCAAAATTCTTTAAAGATTAGGGAAACTAAGTTTGTTTATTACTCAGAGTCCCACCGTGATCGCCATTATGTTAGGGTCCCGTGATTTGGCCGATTGGAAAGCCAAATGACAGTGTAACATCAAACCAATCTTTGGAGCCCAAGGACCTAGCCTTCCTGGACTCAGAGAGGGCTCTCTCTATTTGTATAAGGGATATCTGTGTGTTTTCTTATTGTGTTCTGATTTTAGGCTAGCTATGAAGTAGGTTTTTTGGTTTTGGTTTTTTAGGTTGTGAGGGATGAAATTGATCAAAGATATAAGATAGGTAAAAAGATGTCAGATCAACTGGGCTATGGGGTCAAAAAAGGTCAAGAAAGCTATCAGATGGTGATAAAATGCTGTTGAAGGGCCGATTTGATCCGAGGTAGAAAGGATGTTTGGGAAAAATGGAATAAAATGGACATCAAGTTTGGGAACAACAAAGGATTTCAGGCATAACTAGTTTAATAGCTAACATAAACATGGTAGGGCAAACCATTAATCATGAGAAATGTAACTATAAGCTAATCAATACATAGAAATAAACATTCAAGCCATGCATAGAGATATATAACTCTATAAATTTGGGAAATGGCTATCAGAATTTGGGGGAAATACACTTAAGACAGACAAAAAACTCAAATCACTATGCCGGAACACCTAAACACAGTACTTCAAGTTATTGGGCACTTTGAAAACAAGATTTCATAGTCTTAGGCAAAGGGCAAGATCAGAACAAAACCTCCTTGTTTCAACAAATGACAATCTAATCAGTCAAAGAGAAATTTCATGGATGGAGCTATGGCTAGCCATGAGTAAGTAGGGCGTACCGTAAATCATACTTAGCATGCATAAAACCATGAATGAAACGAGCAACAATATCCTTAAGTTATTAAAGAGCAATCAAGAATTCTTTAATGTGACTAAGAATGAAGAAAACATGGAAGCTATGAAGAAACAAGAAATTTGAGGTGCCTCCAAGGGCATGTCTCAAATTTGTTCTCTATTGTTCTATAGCAAGCAAGAAACATGGATTCATGAATGAAAACTAGGAAACAAAAGAAAGAGAGAGACACTATACCATTCTACCAAGTCATGGAATCCAAAAACAATCCTCTTTCATCATCCAAGAACATCCAAGAGACTATCCAAAAGCATGAGACAAGTATTTCTTCCAAAGATTATATGACCATATATTGCTTCTATCATCAAGTTCAGCCTTTTGTTACAATGAAAGCCTTTGGAATATATAGGCCCAAGTGAGGAAAACCTCTTAGTTCAGTTTGCAATCTCATTGGCCTATTCAAAATATCTAATCTTATCCTTGAGGCTTTGCAAAGCCCAAGGCACAAAATATCTCATAAAATATCTAAAAAATGCTAAAAGAGGGAAATAAATTGACTTTTCATAACTTCTCATGTGAAAAAATAGCTAAACGCACATGAGGAAAAAACAGTTTTTAAAGGTTCAATTTTTACAAAAATACTCAAAAAATACATCAGCAAAAGGTCCCGTGACTTTTCGACAACTTTTGGTAGCCTTCTCGATGTCGAAACAAGGCTCATGATAGCTCGTTGGAAAGCTCCGAGTGTCTAATTTCTGGAACAACTTGAATTTTCCCAAAATAATGCCTAGAATTCCTCCAAAAATAGGTCTGTGTGTCAAAAACCAGAAAATAAGCTTTGCTGATAGACCGGGCATAGTGTAGAAAAAGCGGGCATTTTTCGCCATTTCGAGGGAGTAAATGATCTTCAAATGTCCTAGAAATCACTGAGTGTGTGCTCCTAAAATTATGGCATCCAATGATACCATTATCCTTCTTTTATGATCCTCCAAACTGAAATGGCGAAGCCCATGAGTTTTGGCCAAAAACCCAAAAATGCCAAAAAACCAAAATATGTCGAAATTTGCCCAAAATTGGTGAGTATGATCCTCAAGGGTTCTCAGCAACATGTTGTGAAGCAGTAGCCAGAATCCGAAGTCCTGATGTGTCTTTCCTCACTTTCTGTGCTGGGTGCTTCCCTTTAGCCTCCTTGAGCTTTTCTTGAGCAGCCTTCAACTTGCGCCGGGCAAACTGATTTAACTTTTTATAATGCGCCGTCATTCTCCTTTGAAGGTCTAAATCCTTGTTTTCCTTCTCCAATTTCTTCTCCAAGTGGTCATTGAATCTCTCAAGCCATGCCTCCCTATTGTTCTCTATCTCTTGTTCGAACAATGCAGTGAGAGGGGTAGATTGGAGAAGGGCATTTTCCTCTTCTTTTAGCTTCTCAAGGGCCTTTTTAAGCCCCATGGTTCTTGGCCTCTTTCGCCTAGGCTGATATTCGCCTTCACTTTCATCGAACTCACCCATGAGTTCTTCCAACCTTGCTTGGGCTTTGGAGGCCTCCTTCTTGTACATGGTCACTCGTGTCTCATAAATAACCATATGGACACTCATTTTCCTATTTTGGATTTCCAAAAATTGATTGAAATTCCTAGCTCTATGAAGATCATCCTTCAAAGCATCAATTTTGCCTTCTCTATGGATTAATATGTTTTCTAGAATCCAGGCCTCATTATCAATATCATCGCTTTATATTGGGATGATTTCGAATGCACTCTCTTGTTCATGACTGCCTTCTTCCTTACCCTTCCCTTTGCTTTGGGTGGCCATTCTAGTGCTCTTCCTTCTAGGCAAATCAATCATGGGCTTCTTTGGCAATTTTCCTTTACTCTGGAGGGCCCTTGTCACATTTGGAGTGATAACCCTAGGCACTCTCTTCTTTTTTGTCTGGGGCTTGGCCTTTATTGGAGAAGAGGGCATGGCCCCTTTACCTTTGTCACCTTGCCCTTTTTCTTCTTGAGGCTGTTCCTTTTGAAAAGGCTACTGTGTATCATCTTTTGGCTGCCCTTGCTCATCACTATCATGCTGCCCTTGTTCGGTCTCTCTTGGCTGCTCCTGTTCATCATGATGTAGCTGCTATGTGTCCTCTTTTGACTGTCCTTGCTCATCACTTTCATGCTGTCCTTGCTGCTCTGTCTCACCCTCATCATAAGTCTGATATGTATCATCAAAAGTCTGCTCACCCTCATCATGAATCTGTTGTTCTTCATGATGCTGCCCTTCATCATATTCATGCTGCTGTTCTGTCTCACCCTTAATGTGTTGCTTTTCCTCATCCCCTTGCTGCTGTTCATCATCACTGTCATGCTGCTGTTCAACACTTTCTTGCTCCTGCTCATGTCCTTCTTCCTCTTGCTGGTCACTCTCTTCTCCTTCTTTATGTTCCTTTGTTTGTTCTGTAGCAAACTTGAGCTTTTTAGGAATAGGTCTGCTGGAAGAAGGTGAGGGATGATGAGTAGGAGGTGTAGGGGATGTATGGACTGGAAGGACAGTGGAGAAATCTAGATGAGTGATGAAAACATCCCAAGAGACCTCTCTCTTTTCAAGCTGATGAAGAATGATGATTTTGATGAGAGAATGATGGAAGAGACAGGCTATTTGCTGTGAAGGAGGCTTCTTCTGGATAGTGGAGGACATTTTATCAATGCTCTTGTGTAAGAACAAAGGAATATTTAGCAATCTGGCCCTAGTGAAATGCATGAGCAGACGAATGTGATATGCATAAATTCAGGAGAATATTCCCTCATAAGTGAAGTACTTCATGATAATATTCATGAGAGGGGCGTAGTTGGATAAAAGATATGAGAAAGGGAAAATAGAAGGACATGAATCTCTGTGCTCAGGATTTAGAAAGGACTTGTAATCATCAGAGTCCAATTGGCTTTGTTTAAACCATTTCTCACCAATATAGGGAATTTTAGTGGCCTTGGAGATGGATCTTGAGGAGAATTTGAAGTCAAGGCCTGCCAACTGGAAATGCTTATCTTGAAACCTCAAAGCGCAAAGGTGTGTCAAAGGAGAAAAACTCTTCACCTCTTGCACCCTTTGACAAAAATATAAACATCCCACCTCATGGAAATTGAATAAGACTGATGGGTGGGCATTCACTTCTTCAGTGGAAGTAGGCTCAAATCGCTTATGCAAACCACTCCTACTGTCTTGCCTAGGAGGCATCTTGTTTTGGATGCTCTCTGCAAAACCAAAGTGCCTCAAAGGTTTTTTGAAATGTCTTCTCAAACACAATTCTGTCTTCTTTGTAAATCACTATTTTGATCAAGGAAAATTTGTTTCAGATGTTGTGTGAGATGCTTCTGTGATATCAGGTTTCTGCTCCTTTCAAAACACCGCCTTTTCCCCTTTGTATGCCAATAAACAAGTAAATTTAATAATAAGCACACATTCAACTAAAATTTATACACACAGTCAAAGGGTCGTTGTGTTTAGGTAAGGTCATCAATCTCCTTGTGTTTTAGTGTCAGCACAAACAACCCTGTAGTAGGCAAACACCCCTCCTAATCAAAATAATGCTCTTGTATTCACTATTCCTCACCCACAGTTAGATAACAACACCTTCCAACAGATTAAACTGCTTTACTTATTTAAAGTCTGCTTTATAGAACATAAGAGAAAACAATGGTTTTTCCTTTTTACCCCACAGAGATGACTTTTGAAATAGCAAGGCATTTATACAATGATCACTACTGCTGAAGTTAGGCTCACTGCTTTGGTTTTCAAATACTGAGTTTCTCCTTTCAAACAGTGCCTTCACCTTTTAACATTGTTTTGAGGACAATTTGTCAGGCTTTTTGTCATCAATAAAAACCCACCATTTTTACTATGTTCACCTTGAGCAATCATAAATCACAGCAAATCTCGAGTTTTAAAGCAAAATAATCAACCCTCCTAAACACTGTTTTCACCAATGCATATAGCCGACAGAGTACATGGTTCATCCATGTTTTAGAAGGTAGCTTGAGGTTCTTTAAAACAAAAATGACCACTTCACTTTCAACCAACCGCAACAATATTCTTCAAACCCTTTAATCCCCAATGCACCTTGATTTACATCCAGAGTTTCATTCTTTTACCACCATTTAGTTTTTCAAAAACACAACATTGATCACCTTCTTAGAAACTTTGAATATACTAAGGGGGGACATGAATACCTCGAAAATCGATGGCAGTCGTTGTTTGAGAGGTTCGAGCAGCTTTCAAAGCATTTTGAAGGCGTTTTGGATCGTTAACATGTGCGCGACACGTTTGCTGTGGAAGGCGCTGCGCAAAGAGGAGCTGTCGGGTCACTTTCGGGCCGACGTGACCGACGCTTATAGGCGCGCCGCGCAACAACTGAACTCCCGTGTAAAATTCCTCCTGAACGTGCCGCGTAACTCTACAGGCCCACCACGTGGCTTAAAAAGCCCGAAAACTCTGTGTTTAGCTTGAAATTCCTCTTCTTCGGTCTTATGAACAGCAAGAGGAGTGTTGCCTTGTGCTTTGAGAAGTTTAAAAGGGCTTGCAACGGTCCCTTTATCCTTTTGAACGTAAAAAATCCAACTACCCTTGAGTTTTGACTTGTGGGGGTTTTTTGAAAACTTCTTCTTTGAAACAAATGCCTTTGTTCATTTTGAAAACCAAAGTGATTTTAAATGTGCCAAGAGGGGCCCATACTTTTTAAATAACGTTGGCAGAAAAGATGTGCATGCATTCTAGCCAGTTTTGGTAGATATGACTCTTTCTTTTTGTAATAAAAAACATCCAAGGGTCAAACTCATTTCACTGTGTTTTTAATATTAGAAAAGGAAACTCTGCCATTGCTGACCCTTTAGTGACACCTTCAAAATGGGAAAACTACTCAAAACATATCAATGAGTGGTGAAGCCTCTTTTTCCATTTTGCAAGGAGATGACCTATCTCTTTAAACTTGGTTGACAGCTTCTGCTTCTAGGTATTTTTTAAGCTCCTTTTATGACTGTGGTTGCCAAAAGCTTAGTTGCATTCACTCATGCTTTACCATTCTCTGTTCATCAAAAGGGGACTTCTTTTAGACCTCTCCTTTACTTGGAATGCAACAGTGAGGTGCCTTTGACCTTTTCATAAGGAAAATGCCTTCATTTGAAATGGTGACATGCCTTATTAGCTTTGAATGCTATTCCAAAATTTTGAAACTCATGCCATAATCCTTCTGACACTTTTGTGAGCTTTTGTGTTTAGTTGCAATGCATTTATGGGAAAACTAAGCTCAAATCGCCTTCTATCCACTATGATGAGTAATTTGGAAAGAAAATTCTCTATGAATAGGAAGGACAGTACCCTTTGAAAAGCAATCATCACTCTT
This sequence comes from Pinus albicaulis, assembly GCA_034641835.2. NCBI lineage: Eukaryota > Viridiplantae > Streptophyta > Pinopsida > Pinales > Pinaceae > Pinus > Pinus albicaulis. The sequence goes on from CM076580.1 coordinate 372,130,841, forward strand.
AGGCCTGTGTCATGACTCATCTCTCAACCACTTATCAACTCTATTTTGTTTAAAGGAATAGAGACTAAATGTTTAAGCCTGTTCATCAAGGAGATGAGTTTTTGTAATTTTTTTAAGGAAATCACAGCCCTTAGCAAAGTTTGTACACTTCTTGGCTCCAGACTGTCTTTGAAAGAAAAATCTGATAGGAGATAAGCCAGCCTTTTTGATAGTTATAGTAATCATGCTTTCCCTTTTCTTTTGACATGATGGCTCTTTTCAGAAGCTTTCAACTGTCTCCTACTGCTCTTACCATTTGTCTCTCAATCAGTGAAAACCCCAAAGTCAACTACTGTACTAGCCCTCTGCTTATAGATGAAGTAGGCCTATTTTGACAAATGTCCGGTTTACTTTCAAACTCTGCCTCAACCATGTGAAGAATGTTTGATGAATCATACTGATAGTGGCTTCTCTTATACATGATGGCAGAAGTTAGTTTGAGCCCAAGACTATTTGACTCTTTTGGCCATCTGTTTAACAATATTTCTTCAATGATGATGAACCTATTAGCTTCACATTGTAACTCAAACAATAGTGAAGTCATGCAAATCATTTTTAAAGCCCATTGCTTTGCCTCTGAATTTAATCATCATTTTACTTTAAAAACCCTTAGTTGCTGTCTCACTGTAAACAAATTTTGTCTTTACAGTTAGTGAAAAAATTCAAAACAGACTTTACCTTTGGCCCTCTGCTTATAGATAAAGGAGGCACTTTTAGTCTTCAACCCTCTACTTATGAAATGAAGGAGGTTCTTCAGTCTTCAAACCCTCTGCTTATAGATGAAGGAGGTTTTTTTAGTCGTGTCATATCATCAGCCTTTTGACAGTGTTATTTTTCCTTTCACTGTCCTTTCAGGCTTTGACTGTGATCGCAAGAGCTTAATGAAAAACTCTCTGCTCTGTAGCTGCATCCCAGGCTCAAGATCACATTGAGAAGCAACTTTCTTCTCATGTGGAGCCAAATATTGTCTTCTGTGATGCTGTTATGCCTCTATCCTTGAAAGATCCATTAAAACATTGAAAAAACACCTAAAATTAGTTTGACCTATGGTACATGTATTGCTGAGATTTGAGGGTGTATTAGTGGCACGACCTAGGGCTGTAACCAACTTTATTTGCAGAATGGGAAGGTCTGTTATGACTAGTCTATAGCAGGTAGAGGTTCTTTGGCTTTAGAGTGGTTTTCCAAGGGAGAAATGCCTAAAGCGCCACTACCTAACTTAGGGGAGACTTTTTGGACAGATTTCGATTGTTTCTTTGGAGATGATGGGAAAAATAGTATGGCTGAGGCTAGATAGGACTCTAATAATGAAGTTTCATCTCGTCATGGTCGGACTGAAAGGTAAGAGGGGAAAAAAAAATTATGGGTGTTTTCCAGCTGGCAAATTTGACAATTTTTTAGATCAGCTGCTAGAAAACTTGACTGTTACAACTAGTCATCTCCAAAAAGTGAAAAATACTAATGAATAATAGTGGCTCCATTTGGGGAGGGCAGCTCCTTTTCAGGAGGTGTCCAGAATCTCAGATCTTTTGCTCCTGAGGACCAGTGCCTTATCCATTGGTGCAAATTTTACCCTTCCGTGATGCTACTTCTGAAAATTGACAGCATGATTAGCATCAATAATATTTCTACCTACCCCACTATCTTTCCTAACATTTTTTCTTCCTTTGAGTGCATTTGGACTAGCAACCCTTTTGACAATATATATTTTTTCTTTTTGAAAAATGAACCTATCTAATTCTACACTTATATCTGCTGGGATTTCAGATTAAACTGATGAACTCCTTCATTACTCTACCTATGCTAGATCAACTGTCAAGGTTAAGCTGTTTGACAAGATTTTGTTCTCTAATCTAAAACATGAAATTGAAAAGATGATAAAATCATGGTTAGACAGTCTGATTTGTCATGTATTTGCGGCATGAAATACAAGTTGCACACAAATATTATTTTGCATAACATGGAAACTAGGAAAAATGGGGCTAAGATGCACAATTTGTTTTTCATCCCCACTTCCCTCTTTGGTTATGTTTTGAGCGTGTGGAACCAATATCTTTTCTTAATCTACTCTCTTTGATAAGTCAAGCTTACACAATGTTGACCATTTTTTTACTCACTAACTTATCAACAAATAAATTTAAAACATGTTCAGCTATGATTAGGCTAGATAACTGAACAAGACATTTGAGTACTAGTAGCGGCATTTAGACTTGCGCGCTTTTTGAATGACTATTTTTTGGAACATGGGGCCCTTTTCTATTTTTCAACTGCCCTCTTTTCTATTCTTCTATTGTTTTTGACTTTTCTGTTTTATCTATTTTTCAAAAAGTGGTATATACAATGATTGAAAATGTTTTAAACTCAGAAATCTTGGAAATGGCGAAACTTAAGCATCTTATCCTCGTAAGGATCTCCTACCATTCTTGGCCCATCTAGTTCTTGAAAAAAAAAATTGGGAAAGTTTTCTCTTGTAAACATGACATAAGGATTCATGCATGAATCTCTGAACAAACCCGTATCTTCCCGCTGTACCTCTTTGTACCTTTGATTTCCACTCCTTCCTTTACTGTACATCTTCTTTAAGTAATGCATATATTCTTTGTCATTTTTGAAATAAATAATGACATCATCAAGGTATGTTAAAATGCAAAAGTTCAGGACTGGAAACATGGCTTTCAGGAGCATATTTTTGATATCCGGTGGTTTTGAAATTCTGAGTCTGAAACTGGAACTACTTCCAGCATACTGAAAAAAATCTTTGAGCTGTCTACTTTGTAAGGGAATCATTTGGCTATAACCTGAAACATCGTCTTGCAAAGGCATATGATTAAAAGCACTTATCATCGGCATATCATAGTCTTGGGTAGGAAGGATAAAATTTATATTATAGGGATGTGCATTAGTGTTTCTAAAATCAAAACAAACCCTATGACTAGCTATTTTATCTTTGATTATTACTGATTGGTTCAGATTTTTGTATTTTCTTTTGTCGAAGTTGTTTCTTGGAGTGATGGTAGTGGCATAGTGTTTCTCATTGTTTTCTCTGCATGAGGTAGTATTTTGCATGAGATTACCAATCCTAGCAGTTCTAAGTCTTTGATGAAATGACAGGATATTAGCTAGTTCAAGTAACTCAGGTATACTTGGACTGCAGTTATCATGTTCGCTCATAAGAAGTTTATCAGGCATTTTTTCTGGATTTTGAGCTGTTATGGCTACAATCAAGGTTTCACTTGTAGTGGAAGAGTTATGTGATGGTAAATATTTGAGGTATGGTAAAAAAATTAAGCTTCCCTGCTCCTGAGTTCTGAAAAGGTTTGTAATATGTAAGTCTTCTAATGCCTTTGTTCTGAAAAAGTTTCTTGATGTTACTGCTGATGTTTGACTAAGGTTTGAGCAATTCGCTTGATAGTACATAATGGTTTGTGCTTCTTGCTCTATTCCTATTTCAGAAGGAACATACTTAATTTCCTCAAGACATAGTTGTTCATGATAATGGTAGTTTTGAGTGTCTAGTTCATCATAGAGAACTAGGGGTAGCTGATGTGGTGGGTCTAAGTTTGTTTCAATTTATTCTAACTGTCCTTCAATGTCCTCATCAGTGTGTAGAATAAAAGAGTTCAAGTCGGAATGCAAAGAATACATTGGGGTGTTATTTGGCCTCTCTTGGCTATTGATCATGTATTTCATGTGTGACTCTCGATAGAGTATTCTTGTTTTGTCAAACACAGGAATAGTTTCATAGGACATATCCAATTGAATATTTCCTTGGAGCTTGGCTACCCAAGATCTAGATAGAAGCATTCCGTACTTGGGAGGAATGTCTGCTACCACTATGTCCATGATTAGATGTTTTGCAGGTATTTGGGCCAAACTAAAACAAAGATCTTTGATCACGCCTAGACATTTGACTCTACTAGAATCAAATGAATATAATTCTTTGTATGGTCTTGTGATTTATAGGCCTAATATTTCCATTACAACCTTCGGCATAAGATTATGCGAGGCGCCGGAGTCTAGCATGGAATTGTGAAGGATTTGGTCATGGATATTCAGACTGATATAAAAGGGGAGAGTGGTTCCCTCTTGGAATTTCCCTTCTATTTTCGGACCAAACAACACTTCAGGGGTGTCATCAGCTAGATTAAGGGTGTTCGCATCATTCTCTAGATTCAAGACCTTTAACACTTTGGATTTATAAGAGCCTTGGGCGATGAGCTCGGTAAGAGGCATGGTGATATTTACTTTGGTGATTTCGCCCTAAAAAATAAAAGGTAACTGTAGTTTAGACATGTTTGTTTCAGCTTTTTCAGCCATGACCTTCTCTATGTTCTGAGTTTGCTGGCTCTGTTTCGGGATTTTGTTTGCCACAACCACCTCGGGAATCTTTGTGGAAGTACTAGGAGTATATGAGTCAGGATTAGTTTGGGTAACTCTATCTTTGTTTTGGTCATTTTTCCCGACCCTGATTTTGTTGCTGTTCACTGCTTTCTTAAGGATGGTATTAGGGGTTTTAGCAGTGTCTGAGCTACCTTTCTTGGAGTTGTCTTGATTTTTTCTGCTTCTAAGGTCATACTGCTCGTGAGCTTCTATTATGGCATTCTGAAAATCTATGGCAGGATCCTCGGGATCTTCATAATTGGTTTCATCCTGATTCGGAGAGAAGAATGCTTGTTCTTCTTCCGTGAGGTACACCTCACTCTCATTATCAGACCTTATTAGGTTCAAGTGATTTTCATCAATGGGTTCTGTATCCCTATCAGCTTCTTCCACATAATTTTTATTAAATGGTGGCCTAATTTGTTGGTCATTTTCCCTTGGTTTGTTTTGAGGGTGTTCCCTCTTAAAATTTTGGTTCCAGTTTCTGTTTGGAGGGTTTGGCTGGTTGTCCCTAAGGGGGGTCTTCTCACTTATCTTCTCCCATATTTTGGCCATGGACCTGAATAAATCATCTATTCTAGGATATAGGGAAGGGGAAGAAGTGGAGACCTCATCTCGGTATGTGACTTTCCTTTCTGATCTAGTCCTAGCTCTTTTTTCTGCTAAGTTGGCTTCTACTCTTATGGCTACTTTTTGCATTTCCTCTAAGGTAAGGGGGTCCTTGTCTCTTAGCTGATAAGTCATGTCTGGATCAAAACCCTCGGGGAAATTTGCTAAGGCTGAACCAAGCAGGGGTTTGAAGTGAGGTGGGAGGGTGTTATACACACTGTTGAACCTAGTGCAGTATCCCTGAACACTTTCCCCATTTTCCCATTTTAGATTGTTATATTCTGACAGGATTTGAATGGGGTTCTTTCGGATTTCCCACTTGTTTATGAAGACTTGGTAGAGTTCTGGGAGGTTGTGGATGCTGTTTGGAGTTAAGCTCTTAAACCATTTTTTGGGTTCTTCGCCCAAGCTTTGGGTGAACATTCTCATTCTGATGGTCTCGTCTTCTATTTCCATGTATTCAAAGGCATCACTAATCCTATCTACATGCTGTTGAGCTGTGGTAGTGTCATATCCAGTAAAGTGTGGGATTTTGGCTTGATAGTCATTTTGTAAGGGAGCCAAAGTTTGTGGCAACACCAAGGGTGCGTACCAGGCTACCATGATGGGAGCTAATGGGTGATGTACAAAATGAGGGCTTGTGGGATGAGCTGAGGTGGTTTGAACAATAGTGGTTTGGATAGGTGTGGCGGATGTACTTGGGCTAGTGATATGATTTTGAGCAGATCTGGGATGGTAGGAGCCAAAGTGATGGAGAAGCTGAAAGTCAGGAGGGGTGGTAGGTGAGGCTTCTCTACTAGGACTCTGTGGCAGATCTAGGGGCTCAAGATCGTCAAAGTCTATCTTACTTTGTGACTTGATTCTAAAAAGGGTTTTTGTTGATTTTAAGTTAAAGGGGGAATCTTGCAAGGCAGTGAGATGTTCAGGTACTGATCTTGCTTTACGGATGGACCTATCGGTAGCTATATTGCTAGTTTCAGAAGCTTGCCACAGAGTCTTCTCTGGGTCGTCTACTATGATAGGGGGGTTTGGGTCGGGATGAGCTCTGGTGTTGATTCTTCGTGAAGCCAGATTTCGGGTCTAGAGTTTAGAGAGGATGATATTTGTGAATGTTTTGGATGGATGGCCTCTCTAAGGTTTTACTAATGTGAAGGATCGTCAAAACTAAAAGGATGGAATAGTGGAGTCACCAGGTGGATTTCTTATGAGAACTATGGTCCACCACCAACACTATGAAAGATGCTTGGGAAAAAGTTTTATAGCAACTTTGAGATGGAAACTTGCAAAGAAGAGTGATTCACTTGGTTTCAACAGTTTGCTAGGCTGTATGGACAAGCTAATGGTTCTCTTGGCAAGAAGGCTTCTGCTTATCTCCTATGTTCAGGTGAGGTTTTCTGAATCACTAAGTTATACTTAGTTTGTCACTGATTACAGAATTTCCACCCTAAGTTTAAGTTTTTGGAAGGATGAGTTAGTAGAAAGGTATGGTTTATGAATTTTTGGTCTTTTATGGAGTTTTTAGGCCTACTGGAGGCTAGTGGAGTCGCCATGTGGATCTTGGTTGTTTTTGTAAATATGTAGCTATGGTCCACCACCAGTAACTAGGGAAAACCAATCTGGGAATGTTTTTGGGGTTTTTCTGAGTTTTTATGTGCAGCCTATGGTTTATTAAAGTATTCTAAACCTGTTTCATCACTTTACTATGGTGGCGATAACAAAAAGAGTTTACTTTAAATTATTCTATGGACTGCTTGCCTGTTTAAGTTTTGAAGACTAATGAATCTACAAGAGTTTTCTAGACTGTTATATACTCAGTTAGTCCCACCATGATCGCCATTATGTTAGTGAGCGGTGGGATGGATCAATCAGATAGTATTCTCAAAAGTCTCTAAAGATTAGGGAAACTAAGATTGTTTATTACTCAGAGTCCCACCGTGATCGCCATTATGTTAGGGTCCTGTGATTTGGCTGATTGGCAAGCCAAATGACAGTGTAACATCAAACCAATCTTTGGAGCCCAAGGACCTAGCCTTCCTGGACTCAGAGAGGGCTCTCTCTATTTGTATAAGGGATATCTGTGTGTTTGCTTATTGTGTTCTGATTTTAGGCTAGCTATGAAGTAGGTTTTTTGGTTTTGGTTTTTTAGGTTGTGAGGAATGAAATTGATCAAAGATATAAGACAGGTAAAAATATGTCAGATCAACTGGGCTATGGGGTCGAAAAAGGTCAAGAAAGCTATCAGATGGTGATAAAAGGCTGTTGAAGGGCTGATTTGATTCGAGGTAGAAAGGATGTTTGGGAAAATGGAATAAAATGGACATCAAGTTTGGGAACAACAAAGGATTTCAGGCATAACTAGTTTAATAGCTGACATAAACATGGTAGGGCAAACCATTAATCATGAGAAATGTAACTATAAGCTAATCAATACATAGAAATAAACATTCAAGCCATGCAAAAAGATATATAACTCTATAAATTTGGGAAATGGCTATCAGACTTTGGGGGAAATACACTTAAGACAGACAAACAACTCAAATCACTATGCCCGAATGCCTAAACACAGTACTTCAAGTTATTGGGCACTTTGAAAACAAGATTTCATAGTCTTAGACAAAGGGCAAGATCAGAACAAGACCTCCTTGGTTCAACAAATGAAAATATAATCAGTCAAAGAGAAATTTCATGGATGGAGCTATGGCTAGCCATGAGTAAGTAGGGCGTACCGTAAATCATACTTAGCATGCATAAAACCATGAATGAAACAAGCAACAATATCCTTAAGTTATTAAAGAGCAATCAAGAATTCTTTAATGTGACTAAGAATGAATAAAACATGGAAGCTATGAAGAAACAGGAAATTTGAGGTGCCTCCAAGGGCATGTCTCAAATTTGTTCTCTACTTTCCTATAGCAAGCAAGAACATGGATTTATGAATGAAAACTAGGAAACAAAACAAAAAGAGAGACACTATACCATTCTACCAAGTCATGGAATCCAACAACAATCCTCTTTCATCATCCAAGAACATCCAAGAGACTATCCAAAAGCATGAGACAAGTATTTCTTCCAAAGCTTATATGACCATATATTGCTTCTATCATCAATTTCAGCCTTTTGTTACAGTGAAAGCCTTTGGAATATATAGGCCCAAGTGAGGAAAACCTCTTAGTTCAGTTTGCAATCTCATTGGCCTATTCAAAATATCTAATCTTGTCCTTGAGGCTTTGCAAATCCCAAGGCACAAAATATCTCATAAAATATCTAAAAAATGCTAAAAGAGGGAAATAAATTGACTTTTCATAACTTCTCATGTGCAAAAATAGCTAAACACACATGAGGAAAAAACAGTTTTTAAAGGTTCAATTTTTACAAAAATACTCAAAAAATACATCAGCAAAGGGTCCCTTGATTGTCGGCAACTTTTGGCAGCCTTCCTGATGTCGAAACGAGGCTCATGATAGCTCGTTGGAAAGTTCTGAGTGTTTAATTTATGGAAAAACTTTAATTTTCCCAATATAATGCCTATAAGTCCTCCAAAAATAGGCCTGTGTGTCAAAAAACATAAAATAAGCTTTACTGATAGACCGGGCAGAGTGTAGAAAAAGCGGGCATTTTTCGCCATTTCGGGGGAGAAAATGATCTTCAAATGTCCTAAAAAACACTAAGTGTGTGCTCCTGAAATTATGGCATCCAATGATACCATTCTCCTCCTTTAATGATCCTCCAAACTGAAATGGCGAAGCCCATGAGTTTTGGCCAAAAACCCAAAAATGCCAAAAAACCAAAATATGTCGAAATTTGCCCAAAATTGGTGAGTATGATCCTCAAGGGTTCTCAGCAACATGTTGTGAAGCAAAAGCCAGAATCTGAAGTCCTGATGTGTCTTTCCTCACTTTCTGTGCCGGGCGCTTCCCTTTAGCCTCCTTGAGCTTTTCTTTAGAAGCCTTCAACTTGCGCCGGGCAAACTGATTTAACTTTTTATAATGCCCCGTCATTCCCCTTTGAAGGTCTAAATCCCTGTTTTCCTTCTCCAATTTCTTCTCCAAGTGGTCATTGACTCTCTCAAGCCATGCCTCCCTATTGTTCTCTATCTCTTGTTCGAACAATGCAGTGAGAGGGGTAGATTGGAGAAGGGCATTTTCCTCTTATTTTTGCTTCTCAAGGGCCTTTTTAAGCCCCATGGTTCTTGGCCTCTTTCACCTAGGCTGATCTTCACCTTCACTTTCATCGAACTCACCCATGAGTTCTTCCAACCTTGCTTGGGCTTTGGAGGCCTCCTTCTTGTACTTGGTCACCCATGTCTCATAAAAAACCATATGGACACTCATTTTCCTATTTTGGATTTGCAAAAATTGATTGAAATTCCTAGCTCTATGAAGATCATCCTTCAAAGCATCAATTTGGCCTTCTCTATGAATTAAGAGGTTTTCTAGAATCCGGGCCTCATTATCACTATCATTGCTTTGGATTAGGATGATGTCGAATGCACTCTCTTGTTCATGACTGCCTTCTTCCTTACCCTTCCCTTTGCTTTGGGTGGCCATTCTAGTGCTCTTCCTTCTAGGCAAATCAATCATGGGCTTCCTTGGTAATTTTCCTTTACTCTGGAGGGCCTGTTTGGTCAATTTAGTGTGTCCTAAATTGCTGCATTTAATTTGTCAATCCGGGAATCGTAAGCTGATGAAGTGCGGCGCACTATATGTGCAAGATAACCTATTTCTTAACTTTTTGTCGTTTTTGGTTTTTCTAAAGTGAAATGGAAATTCTAAAATGAAAACAAGTTTGGTTATATTTTTTCAAGGAAGTGATATCCCCTATAATGATTTACCAACTTGAAACTTTAAAAAGCAAATTGAAAATTACAATGACAAGACTTGAAAGAAAGTAAAAGTGTACTGCTGAAATGAAAAGGTGCTGCCAATCTAATGAATCAAAACAGTAAACTAGTGAACATGAAAACCAAACTATTCTTGCTGCCAACTAAACACAAAAGAAACTATGCTTAAGGAAATTCAAAATTGCACAAAATAAATCTAAATCAGATTACATCAATTCATTTTCTGACCCTTCATCATTAGACCAGCTATGACTTTCGGAAGTAATCATAAACAACTTGTGTAACTGATATTTAATTTGCAGAAAGTAAACTAATACTAAACCATACACTCATGATTCAATCCCTCGCCATCAGTCCAGCTGTGGCTTTCGGAGGCAACTGAAGATTTCATACATGATTTAATATATCTAAATTTGCAGAAAAGAAACTAATACTAAACTACACATTTCATAATGCAGTCCCTCATCATCAGTCCAGCTGTGGCTTTCAGAGGCAACTGAAGACGCTATGAGCAGCTTAATATATCTAAATTTGCAGAAAAGAAACTAATACTAAACTACACATTTCATAATGCAGTCCCTCACCATCAGTCCAGCTGTGGCTTTCGGAGGCAACTAAAGACGCTATGAGCAGCTTAATATATCTAAATTTAACTACTGAATAAGATAAGCAAAACTGAAATGTACAAAGCAAGACTGAAGTTAAACAAAAGCTATGAAAAGCAAACTAGCAGCAGAACAATGTTAGTTTCATGTCATTAGTCAAAATACTATGAAAATGCCCGGGCTGTCTACCTAAAACCTGCACAAGAAAACTGATCAGTGATTAACAATCATAAAAACATGAAATACTAAACTACACATTTCATAATACAATCCCTCACCATCAGTCCAGCTGTGGCTTTCGGAGGCAACTGAAGATGCTATGAGCAGCTTAATATATCTAAATTTGGAGAAAAGAAACTAATACTAAACTACACATTTCATAATACAATCCCTCACCATCAGTCCAGCTGTGGCTTTCGGAGGCAACTGAAGATGCTATGAGCAACTTAATATATCTAAATTTAACTACTGAAGCAAATAAGCAAAACTGAAATGAACAAAGCAATACTGAAATTAAACAAAAGCTATGAAAAGCAAATTAGCAGCAGAACAATGTTAGTTCCATGTCATTAGTCAAAAAGCTATGAAAATGCCGGGGAACATCTACCTAAAACACCTGAAAGCGATGGGTGATTAACGATCATGAAAACATGAAAGACATAAATGAAATGGAAATTATGAAATTTTTTACTTCGAAGTAAGAAACAACTTCTAAGTATGAACATATGGATGGATTGTAATCTGATGACTTTTAAAAGAAATGAAATGAGAAATGTACACTAATACACAAAACCTTAGCTGAGAAGGGGCCCTCTACACAGCTTTGGTAACGATCCTCAAACACGAATTAAGTTGAAAAACAGAGTCTTCATATTAAAAAGCAGTTCATTACAGAATGGTAGTGTTATGGCTCAAGGGCAGCGTAATCACTACAAAGCAAACTAACAGATAACAGAGTTTATTCACGAACATCAACTATCAACTAACAACTCACAACTAACTTTATGTGCGTATGCAAACTCTCTATATATAACAATAAACTGTAACTGTCTCCTAAAGTTCATGATGACAGAGAGCACGTAGACCACTACGTCCACGGATATAGGAGTATGGCCGTGCTGGAAAGTGAATCTACGGAAGGTGGATGCTTGAATTCAACTCCAGAGCTCTGCACGGATGTCGATTTAACCTCCGCAAGCTTAGAAACGGCCGTATGGATGTTTATTTGCCACGAAACAGAGTCCGGCCGACATGAAACTCCATAGTTGACTTCCACGTGGACGGCTTTGACCGCGGCTTCTTTGGACGAATTTGCTTGAACCAGTAGGACACGAACCATGTCCACGTCATTCCTAGCTTGCCCATGTGGCTCGTTTCCCTTGTAGACACCTGTAGCATATAGTTCCACAAAATAGCTGCGGAAAGTGGCAAGTTTCCGCAACTGTATGAACAAAATCTAGATCAAATAGAAAACACAAAAACATAATTAAAAACCATGTTAGATACCCTTTTGCACATGATATTGACAATTTTGGAGGTTTAATTGAGTGAAAAAGGGGTATGGAAAAGTGTATAGGAAAAAATGCAAATTCGGGACTCAACGGGGCCCTTATCACATTTGGAGTGACAACCTTAGGCACTCTCTTCTTTGTTGTCTGGGGCTTAGCCTTTTTAGGAGAAGAGGGCATGGCCCCTTTACCTTTGTCACCTTGCCCTTTTTCTTCTTGAGGCTATTCCTCTTGAAAAGGCTATTTGTGTATCATCTTTTGGGCCCCGCCCTTGCTTATCTATTATCATCTCTTTCTTACCTTGTATTCGGTCCCTTCTTGGGCCCCTTAAATTCAAGATGATGTATTTGCTATGTGTCCTCTTTTGACTTTCCCTTGCTCATCTTGCTTTCATGTCTTGCCCCTTCTTTGCTCACATCTCACCCTCATCATGAGTACGATGTGTATCATCAAAGATACGCTCACCCTCATCATGAATCTGTTGTTCTTCATGATCTTTGCCCTTCATCATATTCATCTTTATTTTCTTCCTCACCTTCAATGTGTTTTCTTCCACCTCCCCTTGCTGCTGTTCATCATCACTGTCATGCTGCTGTTCAACACTTTCTTCTTTCTGCTCATGTCCTTCTTCCTCTTGCTGGTCAATTTCTTCTCCTTCTTCATGTTCCTTTGTTTGTTCTGTAGTAAACTTGAGCTTTTTAGGAATAGGTCTGCTAGAAGAAGGCGAGGGATGATGAGTAGGAGGTGTAGGGGATGTATGGACTGGAGGGACAATGGAGAAATATGGATGAGTGATGAAAAAATCCCAAGAGACCTCCCTCTTTTCAAGCTGGTGAAGGATGATGATTTTGATGAGAGAGTGATGGAAGAGACAGGCTATTTTTTGTGAAGGGGGCTTCTTCTGAACAGTGGAGGCCATTTTTTCAATGCTCTTGTGTAAGAAGAAAGGAATATTTAGCAATCTGGTCCTAGTGAAATGCATGAGCAGTCGAATGTGATATGCATAAATTAAAGAGAATCTTCCCTCATAAGTGAAGTACTTCATGATAATCTTCATGAGAGGGGCATAGCTGGCTAAAAGATATGAGAAAGGGAAAATAGAAGGACATGACTCTCTGTGCTCAGGCTTTAGAAAGGGCTTGTAATCATCTGAGTCCAAATGGCTTTGTTTAAACCATTTCTCACCAATATAGGGAATTTTAGTGGCCTTGGAGATGGATCTTGGGGAGAACTTGAAGTCAAGGCCTGCCAATTGGAAATGCTTATCTTGAAACCTCAAAGCCCAAAGGTGTGTCAAAGGAGAAAAAATCTTCACCTCTTGTACCCTTTGACAAAAATCTAAACATCCCACCTCATGGAAATTGAATAAGACTGATGGGTGGGCATTCACTTCTTCAGTGGAAATAGGCTCATATCTCTTATGCAATCCACTCCTACTATCCTGCCTGGGAGGCATCTTGTTCTGGATGCTCTCTGCAAAACCAAATTGCCTCAAAAGGTTTTCAAGAATGTTTCCTCAAACAAAAAATCTGTCTTCTTTGTCAATCACTGTTTGATCAAGGTAAATTTGCCTCAAATGCTGTGTGAAATTTTTTCTTTGATATAGGTCTCTGCTCCTCTCAGAACACTGCTCTTTCCCCTTGGTATGCCAGTCAACAAGTAAATTTAATAATAAGCACACAGTCAACTAAAATGTATACACACAGTCAAAGGGTCACTGTGTTTAGGTAAGGTCATCAACCTCCTTGTGTTTTGGTGTCGGCACAAATAGCCCTGTAGTAGGCAAACACCCCTCCTAATCAAAATACTGCTCTTGTATTCACTATTCCTCACCCACAGTTAGATAACAACACCTTCCAACTGATTAAACTTATTTACTCATTTAAAGTCTGCTTTATAGAACATAAGAGAAAACAGTGGTTTTTCCTTTTTAACCTACAGAGATGACTTTTGAAACAGCAAGGAATTTATACAATGATCACTACTGCTGAAGTTAGGCTCACTGCTTTGCTTTTCAAATACTAAGTTTCTCCTTTCAAACAGTTCCTTCACCTTTTAACATTATTTTGAGGACAGTTGGTCAGGCTTTTTGTCATCAATAAAAACCCACCATTTTTACTATGTTCACCTTGAGAAATCATAAATCACAGCAAATATCGAGTTTTTAAGAAAAATAATCAACCCTCCTAAACACTGTTTTCACCAATGCATATAGCTGACAGAGTACATGGTTCATCCCTATTTTTAGAAGGTAGCTTGAGGCTCTTTAAAACAAAAATGACCACTTCACCTTCAACCAACCACAACAATATTCTTCAAACCCGCTTATTTCTAAGACGTTCATATCTCTTTTCTTCTATTTTTGGAGCTGGTTACACAACATTTGGTATCAGAGCTTTGGATTCTAGGGTTTCGCTGCTCCAAACAGGTCATCGTGGCATTTTCGCTATAACTTTTTTTCCAGAGATTTAAGAATCTGAAATTTTATAGGGTGCAGAAGAAAACATTCGGAGAAGCTTGTATAAAATTTCAGATCTTGGTTCGCAATATTTGAGGAAATATCATCTGTGGAAGTTAGGTATTTTTTCAGGCTCATAAACAGGTCATCGTGGCATTTGCGCTATAAATTTTTTTGTACGAAGGGTCAGAGTCTGAAATTCATATGGTGCGAAGCGGAAATCCTGAGGAAATTCGTCAAAAAATTTCAGAACTTGGTTCGCAATATTTTGGGAGATATGATCTGTGGAAGGTAGTGCTTTTTCAGGCTCCTGAATTTCATCTCAAAGAGGTGATCGTGGGAAAAGTTCAATAACTCTCTCTCTGAAGATTGGATTGGAGTGCCGTCAAAAGTAGTCACAAGTACACAGCCTGTAGTTTCTTCGCTATCAATTTCAGAGACAAAGGACAAAACAGTGACACGTGGCAAGTCGTACAAGTTCGCTCTACTGAACCAGTCCAGAATTAGGTCATTGTGGGAGATTGGACACAACTTTGTCTTGGAGCATCAAAATCAAGTCAGACCTGTGGCATTTGAAAGAAGCTTCAGAGGGCTACTACAGGTCTGAATTTCAGATATCGAAGATTTTCAAGCACAGAGATAATACAATTTCAATATCGAGCTCCTCAAAGCTAGTAAAAGGTGTGTATTTTTTTTCCGAATTGCATAAGTCTTGTTTGAAGAATCAAGTTGAATTGATTCCAAGGGCATCTTGTAGAATAAATATCAATATTGGATTCTAAAATGGCCCCTAAAAATAATTCAACACCCATTAAGCCTTCAGAAGGCTCTACTATGACTCATGAAGATGAAGAATTGCAACATGATCTATCAAAATTACAAGAGCAAGTGCAACAAATTTCACTCTCGCAAAAAGCAACAAAAAATGAAATGGAAGTTTTGAAGAAAGGCATGGAAGTGAAGATGGAAGGTTT
Organism: Pinus albicaulis; assembly: GCA_034641835.2. Classification (NCBI taxonomy): domain Eukaryota; kingdom Viridiplantae; phylum Streptophyta; class Pinopsida; order Pinales; family Pinaceae; genus Pinus; species Pinus albicaulis. Next base: position 372,146,254 of record CM076580.1, read on the forward strand.
GAAGAAAGGCATGGAAGCTAAAATGGATGGCGTGGAAGCTAAGATGGATGGCGTGGAAGCTAAGATGGATGACATGAAAGACAACATGGAAAACATGAAGAGTGATCTAAAAGCATACATGGAAGGCTTGATGACAAACTTAAAACCAGAAATGATTCCTAATGGCGGAAATATAGGAGAAGAACCTCCTGATGAGAACAAAATAAATGTTAATTGTGATTTCATAAACTCGAATGTTGACGGGAAGAACCACCATATTCCAAAAATGGATATGAGGAAGTTTGATGGAAAGGATCCTGTAACATGGATACTACAGATGGAGCAATATTTTGATCTCCATAACGTGCAAAACACACAAAAGGTACGCATTGCAACTTTACATTTAGAACAAATACATTTGTATGGTATCGATGGCTTTGCTCCTGTAAAAAAATTGTCACTTGGTCAAATTTTACGGAGGAAATGATAGCACATTATGAGGATACAAAGAGCAACACCTTCTTTAGCCAATTGATAAATCTCAAACAAAAGGGTTTAGTGGGGCAGCACATTGAGGACTTCCAAAAATTGAATAGAAGGGTAACTGATATTCTAGAAGAACACAGGATCGATCTCTTCATAGGCACTTTAAAGAATAACATCCAACACGAAGTTCGCGTTTTGGAACCGGATTCATTGGAGAAGGCATTCGAGTTGGCAAGAAAAGTTGAATGTAAAATAATGGCGACAAGGAAGCCTACCACTCAATTCTATAAAGAAGGAAGTGTTGCTACGCCTAGATTTCCACAACCTACAAGGTTGACACAACAACAATTGGAAGAAAAAAGAGCAAAAGGGCTTTGCTATAGTTGTGATAGCAAATACACTAAAGGTCATAAGTGTGCTGAGAAGAAATTATTTTACATAGATTGTGAAGAAGAAGAAAATGAACAAGAAGAGGATATACACCAGGAACCAGCCCTAGAAGAGGAAGAAATGAATCCGACCATATCGTGTAATGCACTGGCAGGAATTACCACTCCTCAAACTCTCAAGATAGAAGGACATATCAAGAAGAAAAAGGTAATAGTGTTGATTAATTCAGGTAGCACCCATAATTTTATTCATTGTAAGGTAGCCAAGGAATTAAATTGTTTCCTATACCCAACACCAGAATGTCAAGTGATGGTTGCAAATGGAGGAACTATATATTGCTCTAGAAAATGCCATAATATCAAGCTAACCATGGGGGAATATGTATTGACTAGTCCAATGCTTTCCATTCCTATGGGAGGTGCTGATGTTGTACTAGGAGTACAATGGTTACAATCTTTGGGGATGGTAGCTTTTAATTTTCAAAAACTTTTCTTGAAATTTTTTTCAGAAGGAAAGGAAGTCGAATTACGGGGTATTGCAGGGAAGCCAGGAAGGATAATAAGCTCTAATGTCATGACAAAGCTTCTAAAGAAAGAACGGCGAGGCGTAATTGCACAATTATGCTCACTAGAAGTTCCAACATCAAAATCATCTATTTCTGCAGATCTCCAACAAGTCTTGGACAATCATTCCAAGGTGTTTGAAACTCCCAAAGGACTCTCACCTATTCGTGATCATGATCATGCTATTCATTTGATTCCAGGAAGTGTTCCTCCAAACATCAGGCCTTATAGATATCCTTACTTCCAAAAGAGCGAAATTGAACGTATGATTGCAGAAATGTTAGAGGCGGGTATAATTCAACCCGGTCAAAGTTCTTTCTCTGCTCCTGTAGTATTGGTACACAAGAAGGATGGATCATGGCGAATGTGTCCGGATTATAGGGAGCTCAATAAGCTCACCATTAAAGACAAATTTCCATTCCTGTGATTGATGAATTATTGGATGAATTACATGGAGCAATTTATTTTACCAAGTTGGATCTTCGTTCAGGATATCATCAAATTAGAATGAAGACTGAAGATATTCCAAAAATAGCATTTCAAACTCATGAGGGTCATTATGAATTTTGGTCATGCCTTTTGGCCTTACCAATGCACCTTCTACATTTCAAGGGTTGATGAATTCCATTTTCAAACCCTTCCTTAGAAAATTTGTGCTGGTATTTTTTGATGATATACTAATCTATAGCAAGTCTTGGAAGGATCATGTTGAACATGTTGACGGGGTGCTCAAACTATTGCAGGAGAAACAATTATATGCAAAAATATCCAAATGTTTCTTTGGAGTACAAGAGGTGGAATATCTGGGTCATATTGTATCTCACGAGGGTGTTAAAGTAGACCCTAACAAAATTAAATCCATTAAGGAATGGAAAGTCCCCACTACCATAAAGAAGTTGCGAGGATTTCTCGGGTTAACGAGGTATTATCGCAAGTTTGTTAAGAATTATGGGAGAATAGCAGCACCTCTAACAACATTATTGAAGAAAGATGCATTTTCATGGACTCCTGAAGCAACTAAGGCCTTTGAACGTCTTAAAGAGGCAATGTGCCTAGCACAGGTCTTAGCTACACCAGACTTCACAAAAACCTTTATTGTGGAATGTGATGCCTCAGGAAATGGAATTGGTGCAGTTTTAATGCAGGAAGGAAGACCCATTGCTTTTAAAAGTCGTCCAATCAAAGGAAAGTATTTACAGAAACCTATTTATGAGAAGGAAATGTTAGCAATACTACATGCACTAAATAAATGGCGAACTTACCTAATGGGAAGACACTTCAAGGTAAAAACTGATCATGATAGTCTTAAACACTTTTTGGAACAAAGACTATCGTCAGAAGAA